>CM024530.1:22097582-22263953 GCA_014182385.1 Eucalyptus viminalis
GAAGCATATGAAAATATGGATTCTTGTTAATCACATGTCAAGGCTACGTTGCTCTAGGCACTACATTGCTCATTCTTATTCACTCTTTTGACAGTAAAATTACATGAGCTATGACAATATTAGGTCTTTAACATGTACCTAATATACACTTCTTTCAAAAGTTTAGTTTAGTTTAGTTGTAAATATGAACCTCTTAAGGAAAGAGGTTAATGGTAGTGTCTTGAGTTATCGACATATGAAAGGTTGTTTTGGTTACGATATTGCTCAGCCTTCTCTTCTTCTTCAGGTAAAATAGAAAACTTAGAGGTATCATATTTATCTACAACTTTGAAAGATTAGGCAAACCTTGATTATAATGATTTGCATTTTGAAATCTTCGCGTATCTACTTTTTTTTTTTGGGTAAGAAATAATAATATATAGAGCTTTAAATCAATAATTACAAAATCCGGCGCCACAAAACTTACACTCAACAAGACAACAAGTCAGCGTAAGTGAAAGGGAATCGGATGCAAGAGAAGCACCGCAACAGCGGGGAAAAAAGCACAGAACAACCAAATAAGGCAAGGAACAAAGGAGGAAGGAGAAAGCCACGTAGGGCCAAAAAACTCCTAAACTAACCAAACCAGCAAAGAAGAAAAGAAAGAACAAACAAAGACCACAAAACAGGTCCAACGTCGAAGACGACCAGCAGACGTGTTGCCGTTCAGCACTCGATTCTTTCCAAAAGCAGTCTACAAACCACTCCACGAACATCTAAGGCTGTGCTGAATAAGGAGAGAAAATGCAAGGGTCTAACCCCCAACTATGCTGGAGTCTTCTATTCCTATGATTGTCATCCACGTTTCTGAACGTTAAAGCTTTATCCTTGACCACTTTGATGAGATGATTTTTGACGGTGGCGATTGCGATAGAGTGGTTTCTGAACAGGACGTCATTCCTGTATCTCCAGATAATGTGGCAAAGAGCACCAAAAGAAAGATAGGCATTGGAGTGATAAAAGTCCTTACTAGAGAGAAACTTCATAGCCCATTGAAGGTTCTTCGACCGGGTCCTATTCCGCCAGGGGAGATTGCATCTGGCTGCCCAAAAGAAAGCCATGCTGGCCGTAATGCAACAAAGATGGTCGATGGAGTCCGGCAGTTCTTCACGATGCTATCAGTCCTTCTCAGAATGCCTTCGTCAAAGGCTGATGAATCCGGGATAATATACTTCTTGCATAGGAATTATTCGCTGGTTTTCATCGTCAGCCGTATATCCCTAAATGTGCGGTGAAAGTGGATTTTCAAAAAGCTTATGATACGGTCGACTGGGACTTTCGCGTATCTACTTGTTACTGCATAGATATCATTAGAGTTTGATTTTAGTTTCAGCACAACCCCTTGTTTCCAAGTGAAGCGACTACTTGCACTATTCAAAAACTTATGAGCTCCTTCACTCGTGTTTGATTCAAATAACACAAACTTCAAGTACTTTTCTGTCTAAATGAAATTAAAACTCAAATTTTAACATAACTTTTTTTGTGGTCTAATTGGGTTTGAGGTGATTGTTTCCCAACAGAAAGGTTTGCGGATAGAACTAGACCACATTTCACGATTCGATTTAGTTTAACTTTTTGAAAACCAAAACAAACCTGGGAAATCCAACTACGAGGACATGCTACTTTTTCAGTTTTCATTATATGTCATTAAGATTTGAAATAGCTTAGATTTTTAAATCCAAAGTAGCTGGATTTTAATTATTAATTATCAATAATTATGTGTCTATGAGGATCTTTTTTTTTTTTTTTTTTTTTAATGAGAATACTGACTTTTGTTCGAGCAATGCCATCTTTGGTGAACTTGTAGGTTCGTGAAATCAGCAACGAAGAGTGCATATAAAGAAATGAAGATTTCACCAATTAGTTTTGCTCAATTCGAAACATAACTTGCTTTCACTTTAGTAAAATTTGGGTCAAAGCAAGCATGCATGTCAATGGGTAGATTCAAGGGTAAGAACCTAACACCCTACTAGTCCTTATGTAACCCTTGAAGCCTTTAATTTGGTTTCATGCCAATATTATGATTAGTTTTTCCATAATTTAATGAAGTCCATGCTAGGTACATAAGCAACCATACTTGGATTAAGTTATCAAATATTAAATTACCCAATTAAATGAAAGTTATATTATAAGATAAATCAATTATTAAACTTAAATAATCTAGATGTTAATTACCATAATTACTTAATGTGATTTTAATTATACTTGATCAATAATAAATTTATTGCACGGACTATTAACAATTCATGATTTGTATGGTTGCACATTAATTTTTATTTTTTTTTTATAGCTTGACTAACTTATAATCACCAGAAATAATGATATAGTTCTATTAATTACTGTTTATGATTATCATTAGGTGTGAGTAAACTGTAAGTTACGTATCAAATTTATAATGAAATAAATGATAATATGATATTAAGATTTATTTATTATGTAATCAAAACTGATTAAAAAGAGTTTCAAGCTTGTGGATGTTATTTTTAGATTATCCTATTAATTGAATAAAAGAATCTTTTCCGTGCTTATTCTAATTTAGTTTATTTTCATGAGATTATTATTTATTCCCCTGCTATTTCATTTCGCAAATTAAAATGCTTGATAAAGAACCCAGAAGAGAAAAAAGTTCGATAAAAAAAATGAAGAAGAAAAAGAACTGTCACAAGAAATGTAACTTTTTAGGATTGGTTTGTTTTGAATAAAAATATTTCTTTTAATAAAAAAAAAAAAATCGGATCAAATAGGAAAAAAGATAGATTTCAAATTGAGTAGATACTTAATTGATTGCTTGCATAGAAAGTAAAGGAAAAAGAAATTGGAAAAATCCATGGAAACACAGGGGAACATTGGCGAAACCCTAGAATTTCAATCCATGGAGGCGCCCTACGTCCACACGCCGCCCACCGCAAATCCTCCTCTCGGCGACCTTCCGATCGCGCCGGGGAAACCGGCCTCCTCTTCCTTTGTTGCCGGATGATGCGATCCATAACATCTTCTCCTTTCTGCCCATCGAAGACGCCGTCAAGACTAGTGTCCTCTCCAGGCTCTGGCAGTCCACCTAAAACTCCACCAACCACCTCGTATTCGATGGATTCCGGCCTTGCAATCATGACGCCCGCTCCCTCAACTTCCTGTCCCTCGTCGGCAGCGTCCTGAGCTAGTGCACCTCGCCCACAGTGAAGAAGTTGCACGTCACCAACTTCAAGTACCGCCACCGCTACCGCCCCAAGCTCAATCTCTGGCTCCACTTCGCACTGGAGCGCTGCGTGGAGGATCTTCGGCTGTGGCTGATCATTGACGGTGCATGCATAATTAATTCGGCAAATATAGGATGATGCTTAACTCACTAGATTTGGGCAAGGCTTGCCGATGGTTGGGTGAGCTTACCTGGCCATCGGCGAGGCTAGCCTCGCCTTGGCCTAGATATATTAGTAGCGTTAACCATATATTGTATTAGTGCTAATTTGGTTACTTGGTTCCTTTAATGGAACAATTTTATCACCACTTTTTAATTGTCATAGACAGAAGGTACCCTATGTAAAGGTGATTAATGTGCGAGCTAGGAGAATGAAAAAGTATGAAATTTATCATTTGCTTTTTCTCTTTTCCTGCCTTTTCTCCTCATCATCATCATCATCATCATCTTCTTCTTCTTCTTCTTCTTCTTCTTCTTCTTCTTCTTACGTCGTATCAAATTTAGTCTGACCTCAACATCACATATTTATCTTTAGTGACATATCATTAAAAGCCCAAATATGACGAGCTTATTAAATGCCTTACAATGATTAACAAATTTAAGATATTAATTCCACGTACATACACAAAAATGTGATTAAAAGTTTTGTCAATGTGTCTAAGATGTATCTAAACATGTGATGCCCTCTCCCACGTGAATGTTAACTTGTTTAATTAAATAGGTCTACGAAAGTGATAAAAGCTTTGAAAGGTTCAATTCGTGACCGCATGTTCACTTCATGTGTTTAAACATGATTGCCTCATGACATAGTATTGATTAAACCAACCGCACGCTTGTCTTGGTGCCATGTAAATGCATTACGTCAAAAATTGCCAGCCTTAGTTGGAGGTGACGCGACTATAAAGTATGGTCGGAGGCAGGGAGGGCTGAGTGGCAAGTGCGGCGATCTCTCGGTGGAGTCAACAGTGGAAAGAGAGTTGGGAACATAGGTGGAGAAAAACAAATATTGATATTAGTGTGTTGATGAACTTACATTTGCATTTTACGTGGAGAAAAAGAACTGTTGATATTTTTCTCTACGCTTAAGTTTAATTTGGTCCTCCCAATTTTATTTTCACAATGGGATCGTCCTTTTTTTTTTTTTTTATGGTCGAAGTCTAATTTTGTTGAGTGCTGGCCACATAGGTTGGTCATGGAACAAAGTCATGATGAAAATCAAAAATAGAAAAGAAAAAAGATAATATTTTAAAATAAGATTACATAAGCTAAAAGGGCCTTAGACTGTCGTTGTCCTTCCCCCTGGAGTTGCTTACCGAGAGAAAACCTAGAATCTCATCAATTCCATGGCGGAGACCTCCAAGCGCCGAAGGATTTTGCTCAGCCCAGAATCCTCCGGCGACCGACCTCCTCCTTCTCCTCCGAGCCCTAGGGATCTCACCAGCGCATTACCAGACCACGCGATCCACGACATCTTCTCGTATCTGCCCACCGAAGACGTTGTGAGGACCAGCGTCCTCTCCAAGCGGTGGCAATACAGATGGAGGACCGTCACCACCAACCTCGTATTCATTTGAGTCTGGCCTCACCATTACAGAGCCCGCTCCTTGGACTTCCGGTGCATCGTCGACAGCGTCCTGAGCCAGCACACCTCGACCTCGGTGTTGAAGAAATTCCACGTCAATGGCTTTTGTTACGACGAGGCCGATAGCCCCAAGCTTGAGGAGTGGCTCTGCTTCACAGAGCAGTGTCACGTGGAGGATCTCCGCTTGGAGTTGGATACCAGTTTGCAGAACTTGTTTGGTTCAATTTTGGGGAAATGCAAAGTCATTTCCCCAAGTATCCTTGAGTAAATGGGCATTCTTGGAAAACAAACGTGTTTGGAAGTGTATATTTTGCAAAGTAATTTTCAGGTGAAAAAAAAATGAAAAAAAGAAAAGAAAAGAAAATGGAGGAGGAGATGGAGCTGCGTGATCGTGGGGGAGTGGCTGGTGGCTGGTGGCGGTGGCGCTGGTGGTGGTGGTGGTGAAGCGGTGGTGGTGGCGATGGCGGGGAGGTAACTCGCCTAAGGTCGCGCGACCCAGGCGAGTGTCGCCTCAGACTGCGCGACCCAAGCGATGCCTGAGGCCCCGCTACCTCGGGCGGCGTCGCCTGGGTCGCGCGGTCTTAGGCGACGCCTGGGTCGCTCGATTGCCTGAGGTCGCCTGAGGTTGCGCGGCCTCAAGCGACGTCGCCTGGGTCGCTTGGCCTCGGCAGCAGCGCCTGGGTCGCGCGACCCAGGTGACGCCCGAGGTCGCCGGACCTCAGGCCACCTCGGCTGAGCCCGGCAGCCAAGCGTCGCCCACCGCGAAGAAGAAGACGAACGACGAAGAAGATGGGCGGGGAAGAAGACGAACGGCGAAGAAGATGAGCGGTGAAGAAGGCAATGAACAGTGACTCGGAATTGCATCTCCAAAATGGGAATGCTCAAAGCAGCCCCAACCCAGCATTGGGCTTTCAGCATTGGGGATGCTGACATTAGGCAAATGGGCATTCAAAAACACATGCCAAACACAAAATATTTTCCCCAAAGGGCTTTGGAAGCCCAAAGCCCCTTGGGAAAGCTGAACCAAACAGCCCCGCAGTCTCTGCATATACTGCCCCGTTCTTGTTTTAGTAGCTTGGTGCGCCTACAAGTCAGTCGGTGCTGTTTCTTGTTGGGTGCAACTAGTATTAATTGGCCTCGGTCTTGTCGATGTCAAATGTGAACTTGACCGATGATATCCTGGCGAGTATTTTGAGGGTAAGTTCTGTTTTAGAGTCCCTTGACTTGGGTTGGTGCGTGGGCTTGAACAACGCCGTTATAGATTCAACAACAAGTGTCAAACACTTGTTCCTCAGCATCTCCAATCTGTTTGAGCTACGGAGGTTTAGGGCTCCGCATTTGCTGAGGATGCGTGTAGCAGGGACGTGCTCTTGTTCTGAGGCAGCAGAGCATATGTCGCTTGAGGATATCTCGTCTTTGGTCGAAGCCGACTTAAACTTTGAAATTCTACCTCGTGTGCATGTGCCTGGTGACATTAGGATGGCCTGCGACCTGTTGAAGGAATTTCTTGAGAAGCTGCGCGGTGTTCGCAGGTACATGCTCAATATTTTTACCATTATTAAGACGTGCTCCTATTGAATGGTTTCCGTGTAAATGCTATATGTTTTCCCACTTGAGTGACCTCATCAAGGCTAATCATTGTGGAATCATGTGTAATTAGTCATTTGCAGAAATTGACAGATAGGATGATTGGTGACTCTGTGGTCCGAGTTACGACATAAGACCATATCGTGAGCCTTGGAGCTTCTTCCCTATGTTTAATCTCCGATAAATGGATCGCACAATTTTCGGGACAATGAATGCCGCTAGATATTGCTTTTTATCGTGGATGCTACTCAGGGCAGCATTCTTAGATGCCTCAATTTTCAAACGGAAAGAGATTATTCCAGAAAGGTTTCTTGAATTTTCAACCTTTCAGTTTATAGAGAAAGTACAATTATTTGCAAATATAACAAATTTTAGTTGACCTAGTCATCTTGGATCGACAGAACCGCATCATGCTCTCTTGTCGCATCAGGCTGTCATTCCATAATCATCTTACATAGTGTTCTTACGATATTTTACGAAGGCAGTGGATAGATTAACTTGGAAAGTTCAGTCAATATTGAGGTTCGCTGTCTCATGTAAATAGTCTCGATTATTAAAGAGAATCTCTTGTTAATTTTTATTTTTAGTGTATCCTTATCGGTCGGCCTTTTCATGGCTGGGAGATAGGGTCAAAGGATATTGTATTTGGATGGACTGTAGTTTCGTTATTATTTATTCGTGTTAAACAGGATGACTAGTTTTAATCAGATTTTCTATGTTGCATGCTCAATGTGCTCAGATTTTGTCCCTTTTGGAGATGAAAGGAGCGCCGCCTCCGTCCTTAACATGTCAGAATCTGATTCTGCATGGACTGGTTAGTCAATGGGACCTTCCCGGGATAGCATACAATCTCCGAAGTTCACAGTGCCTGGAAAAATTAGTCCTACACCTGACTGGCTGCCCAATGTTGAAGGTTTGTTCCTTTACCATGATACTTTCAGTTTGCTGCTTGTGATGACTTCCTCTTTGGACTAATGTTTAAACAGTGAGTTGAAACTTTAGAAGCACATAAAGATGATCTATCTTGAATTCTTATTTGTTCCAACATTTGAAATTTGCTCATGACTTCGTCAGTCTACTCAACATATGTGCACGGCAATATTGAGCTGTTTTAGTTCATGTAACTACTGTGTTGTACTGGAGGTTCTTTTGCTGTTGGCTGGCGTTAGGATCTTGAACTAAGAGTTTAGCGATGAGCACTTAGAAAGAGAACATGCTTTATATGTCTAGGCGGGTTTAAAAGCTTAAATTGATTAAGACTCATTATAAAGTAAAACTGACTAGCATCTGCAGAAGACAAATGAAAGTTGTTTGTCTGAAATTTGAGTGAGCTATTAATTCTTTTTCCCTGGGGATCCACATCTAGTGTGAAATAAGTTTCTTAAATGGGGTTTCTATGTGCAGTTTCAAGTTGATGAAGAATCTAAAGAACGTTTTAACTTTGACGAAGAAGATTTCTTGTGCTCAAGGAAGGGGAACTTTGGATGTTTGGCGAGACATCTCAAGAGAGTTGAGATCATCGGCTTTGGAGCTTTTAGTTTTGGGTTAAACCATCTGCTCCCTCTGATTAAGTTTATTCTTGGGCATGCACTTGTGCTGGAGAAGTTGATTATCAAGCCTGAATTGTCTACACGACTTGCACAACAACCTCTTCAAGCCGATGTTCTGTCGAGACTACTTGATGTGAGCAACAATGTGCTCAGCTTTCGAAGAGCTTCAAAGAAGGCTAAGCTTTTGAAGAGCTTCAGAGAAGGCTAAGGTTATTTTTTATTATCCTCTTGAATAAGTGTCCTCACAAAAGGATATGAAGGATATGAAAGTTTGGGTTTCTTATTGATCTTTGTTGCCCTGGGCACTTCACTGCTCATTTGTATTGACACTTTTGACAGTAAAGTTCGGTGAAGTCTGACAGTACTAGGTTTTTAAGTTTGATTGTAGTTGTAAATATGAACCTCTCAAGGAAAGAGGTTAATGATAGTGTTTCAGTTCAATGGGATTTTTTTCGCACAAAAAAGTTTGCAATCGGAACTAAACTGCATTGTGCAGTTTGATGTGGTTTAGCTTTTCAAAAACGAAAACAAATCAGGAAGTCATTATTCTTTCCGTTGGCTGCAATGAGTTTTATTGGATGTTCATGCGACATATATTTATTATTAAAAGTCACAGGATATCAAGTCCCGTGACATTTTCAGTGGACCTAAAATTGACAGAATTGATGAAAAGGTTTAATTCCATTGAAGTTGCATGTTTGAGCATAAATGCACTAAATGTAAGTTTTCTAACTCAAGGTTTTAGGACTTGTCTGAGGATGAATTAGGATGTTTTTCTCATGCCACAATGCATGTGCACTTGTGCTGGAGAAGATGATCATCAAAGTTAGGATGCACATACCCTTTCAGAGAAGAATCTTTGGAGGCAGGTAATCTATGAAAGCTGCCTGATTTGATCCAATGTCTACAAGGCCACCAAAGAGCTTCTAATCATGCACGAGTTACCTTTGATTATCCTTCAGGGATGCTCTTTTGAAGGCATATGCAATTCTCGGTCCTAAGAAATTTCGCAACTAGGTGTGCTTCGGTTGTTCATGCACTACTCTTCCCTCATTGAATTTTCAATGTGTAGAGGTCGTGCTTTTCAAAGAGCTTTGTTTGGTTGGAACTTGAGAAGCACTTCTTGTAGAAAGGGATCGTCTTGTGATTTTGTGAGCAAGTGCACCTAAAGGCATCATCTTGTGATTTTGTCAGCAAGTGCTCCCGACGGCTTTTCTTAAGTAACTGTAAAATACATAACCACAATCATTAGTACACTATTTTTATTGCTTAATAGATATTCCTCATGAGTCTCTTAATTTTGTCTCCGTTTAACCACTACTAGCTTAGTTATCACAAAATTTGAGCAGATGTTTTGCTCATTTGGTTCCTTTGATGGGACAATTCTACCATGACTTTTCAATAGTTGTAAAGAGAGTCCGTTATTTTCCCTTTGCCTTTTTTTTTTCTCGCCACTTTTCTACTTCTTCTTCACAACCATCTACACCGCCTATTAAGTTCTCTTTGCCTTTTCTCTTTTCCCACCTTTTTTATACTTCTTCCTTATGACAATCTGCACTGTCTGTTCTTTTGCAGGCGTTACTCTCTCTCTCTCTCTCTCTCTCTCTCTCTCTCTCTCTCTCTAACAAATTGAAGGCCCCAACCTTTTGTCACGCCCCAAACCTCGAGCGCGCCAACATCCCACCATGGTCATGCAAATGCGACATTCCCAAGTAGTGTCGCCGACCCCATTAAATTATCATTGCGCAAGCGGAACGTATTATAAAACCCCTGACAATGAAATACGGGATAGAAAAGCAGGAAGCAAAATCACAACACAACACTTTCATGATTCAACAGAATTACAAACAGAGGTCTACAATCAAAAGTCTACAAAAGACCAGCCTTAAAAAGGAACTGTCCTACGACCTACAAGTCGGACACGTCCTCCAATCCATATGACTTCACCTCTGCAACTCCTCAAGGTCAACCAAAGCTATCTGATCGCTCCGTCCACCAGGGGCCTGAAATTTTAATCCCACAACCGGGATGAGACAATGTCTCAGCAAGTTCAACCTCCTAAACCCCTATTAGAAAGAAAATACGCCCAAGGGTGGCCTAGCCATGTCACACAGAGAACTTACCTCGCCTCAATTCCTTCCTGCAGGTTAGCACAATTCGTATTACACAATCTCAGGTAGTAACAATAATTCAAACAATTGTAACGTCATCACTTTCATATAAATCACGGTCGCACTTAGCACACATTCCAATTATTATTCACTTTGCCACACAAGGGCATAACCTACTCATAGTTCGGCTATCTATTGACATTAATGCCAGACATCGCCTCCCCCCATGGAGCGCGGCTTCGTCATTACGTTGATGGCATTCCCGAAGGAGTATGGGTCCAGTCGGCCTAGCCACTACTGCGACCCGAGCCACGTCACTCTCCTGACGGCATTTCTATAAGAACAAAGGTCCAGTCGGCCTAGCCACTACTGCGACCCGAGTCACGTCACTCCCTTGACGGCATTTCTAGTAGAATAAGGATCCAATCGGCCTAGCCACTACTGCGACCCGAATCTTTCAACCAGCACACAACAATTCGATAATTAATTGCACAAATCATCACTCAATTTGAAATATCTAATCATCAAATTCATAATCTGAATACACAGCAGCGATCAGCACGAAATTCTAGGGAAATAAGGTTCCCAAATAATTTTCAGAAATTATTAAATAATTAAATTTATTCGAAAAATAATTAAATAATAATATCCATATATTTCACGATCCACGCTCAATTTATAATATCCAACCATCAATTTCGAAATCCGAACGCACAGCCGATCGGCACGAAATTTAAGCAATTGGGGTCAAAAATAATTTTTCCATTTTTCCATTTTTTTTATAAATAATAATATTTTAATAATTTCGGAATATAATATAACATTATAAATTCCAGAATTCGAAATCATTAAATAATTCAAAAATAAAACCCTATTATGTCACATCAAGGCTTTATATTAAAAACAAACATATTTAACCTTAAACTAAACGCACTTTAACTTAATTAAACACTCTAATCTAATCATCAACCAAATAAACTAATCTAACCACCTAAACTTACTTGACTTAGACTAAGCACACTTAGGGCATCATTAACGCTCTAAGCAAGATTTAGTGAGTTAAACTCACCGGATTAGCGAGCCGAGCGAACCAAAACGACGGGGACGCCGGGGAGAACAACTTTCCTCAAAGCGGGCCAAGCATCCGGGCTCGGAAAGGCGGCCAAAATGGGCCAAACATGGGCTGCCATACCCATTTTCTTTGTTGCTGATCGGGGCCGAGAGGGAGCAGATCCGGCGCCGGTTCGGGCGGCCAAGGGCGGCGGAGGCAAGGCGAAGCTCCGGCGGGCTAAGGCGGGGGCGCACGGCGGCTCACGGTGGCTGATCCGTGACCTAGGCTGGTCGGACAGCCTCCCAAACGTGAAGACGAGCGAGGACGACGGCGAACGAGGGAAGAGCAGTGGCGTGAGCGGGCGAAGGAGAACCGGCGACGAGCTGGCTTCGGCGGTTCCGGCGACGGCGACGAGCGGCGAAGGAGGCGAACGACGAGGGGCTGCTTCGGCTTCTTCCTCTGCAAATTTTCTGGTCTTTCGCACAAAGAAGATGGAGGAGAAGCCAACGGAAGGGAGAGAGGAAGGAGAGAGAAGGAGGAGAGAGAGAGATGGGACCATTCCCTTTTCTTTTTCTTTTTCTTTAATCCCACAAAACGGGCCCAAAATGACATCATCCATTGTGATGTCATACTCCACTCACTCAAAACTCCCACAACCTTATTCCAATGGGTTCAATTCCATTTTCCGCCGGGGTCCAATTCTTGTACATTCAATTTCTTCAATTCTCATCAATTCTCTTCCAATTGAACCAAATTGAAGTCCATAAAATAAATTCAATGTCACCACACTTCAATTCACATCTTCACTTGTCCATAGAATCAACTTAGATCCCAAAAGCGTGACCAAAAGCGGCCTACTAATTTCTCGAGCCAAATTAGCCATTCTCTTATTAATTTGCTGAAAAACTCGGTTTGCATGAAATATATTTCGAAGATGAATCAATGATCCTAAAAATGATTTGTGACACACAAGACTTCCAATTTCTAAATTCGATCTCAATTCCACGGTTAATTTTACTTTGGCACGATCTTAGCGCGGCCCAACCTACCTGTAACCTTTAGAAATTTTATGCATTTGACTGTGGTTGATCATCTCAAGCCACAATATGCATCTTTGAAACATTGGCGACTTTCGGTTGTCGGCATAATCTCAAGGTTTCAAATACGAACACAGGGTACCCAATCGATAGGAAAGTCGAAGTGCCGATCAACAAGAATTGTGCGATCTGGTGGAATCACCCACACCTGATCACATGCCTCTATCGAGTCGACCTATCTCCGATCTCTAATCGATTTTAATTGTGCCGTAATGACCCTTGCAGATTAACTCGGTCGAAAGATCGCTTCCCTCGGGTCAAATTCTCGAGTCTAATGCATTAGAAACTCTTAACGGCCTTCACCCGATAGACTAGTTTCCACATGAGTGGCCGACTCAAGGAAAAGAACTATATGCGTGCCAACGAAATGCCCGTCTCAATTTATTGAAAATAGAATTGGAAAAATCGGGATGTCACACCTTTGCTATGAGATAGGCCACCTACATCATGTCTTAATATAACTACGTCGTGACCTCATCAGGACATAATATAATTATCATCAGTGACCTATTTTTAAAGCCCAAATACGACAAGTTTATTAAACGCCTTACATATCATGGCATGCTTAGCATATTTAAGATATTAATTCCCACATACATATGCAAAAATGTGCCTAAATGTTAAAACATCTCCAAACTTATCTAATCACTGGTTGGTAGACCTCCATCGGCCCACACGTTGCTGTGGTAGCCAAGCGATGATGTGTTGGGGACAGACCCAGGATACCATGAATACGGCATCCATTGGTAGGGGTAGCCCGTGAATGGTTGCCTTGCAATTGCTTGAGCCTGCTGTTGTCATTGCACGTGCGGATGTTGACCCTGGATCTGCCTTGGTTGTTCTGATGCAGGAACTACAGTAGACGAATCTCGGTCTCCCAAGGCTTGTATCGAAGCCTCTGTTGCAGATTGGTCGACGGGAGTAGAGGTAAGATCTTGTGGTGTTGTCATGTTGAAGAAAAAAATTGATTCCTCTGCTAACTCCTTTTCGCAGATAAGGTTCCTTCAGGCAATCAGGGACTTTGATTCCTTCGGCAACACTGCTCTGAAACTTGGAGTTTGCTTATGAGGTAATCGGGGCGGAAGCAAATTAGTTCAGAACCACAGATGGCTCTGATACCATGTCAGAAAAAGAAGATGAAGATTTCGTAAGAGGTAGAGGATGTTCGAAGAAGAAATTGTCTCCTCTTTTCATTGCTTTGATTTGTACAATCTCATGTATTTAATTACAAAGAAGAAATTAATAAAGGAAGTTGAATATTTGCCTATCTTTTTCTATCCTAAAATATACTTGATTCCCTATCAATACATATTACAAAATCATATATTCCAACAATACTTCCATGTATAATGACTATGGCTTGGCTCCTGTATTGGTTTATGTCATGACAATTGCGAATCGAATTCGATGCTCGTAATGACATTCTGACTTGTATGTTTTACACGTAAGGGGGACGTAGTGGTATTCATTCTTGGGTGAATATCTGGCCGATTGGAATGCGGGGTGCAGAAAGCAAACTCGAGCACATGCATAAACCATATTCTATCTATCTAGCATATGCTTTCACCACTAAGTAGGATACCTCGAACTTTATGTCCAAGATTCAATCAAATATCACTTAGACAACCCAACCCAAAATATGTCCAAGATACCTCGAGCACATGCATAACCATCTATCTATCATTTTTTATCTTGTTTCATGCTCCATGCAAGACTTTTTTTCTTTCTTCAAAGAAAAATTTAAATGGTCTAATAATGTATACGTAGCATATTCCTTTTTTATTGCCTAATTAACAAGTGTGTATTCCATTACTAATTGGCTGGATAGCATTCGTGTTTTACAATGGTTAATGAAAGCATGTGTTCTCACCAAATAATCATGTGACATCCCGATTTTCCAATTCTATTTTCAATAAATTGAGATGAGCATTTCGTTGGCATGCATATAGTTTTTTTCCCTGAACTGATCACTCATGAGATAACTAGTCTATCGAGTGAAGCCGTTAAGAAATTTTAATGCATCGGACTCGAGAATTTGACCAGGAAACGACCTTTCGACCGAGTTAATCTGCAAGGGTCATTACGGCATAGTTAAAAATCGATTAGAGACCGGAGATAGGTCGACTCGACAGAGGCATGTGATCGAGTGTGAGTGATTCCACCAGATCGCACAATTCTTGTCGATCGGCACTGGACCGGCTTTTCTGTTGTTTGGATACCCTGTGTTCGTATTTGAAACCTTGAAATTACCCCGACAACTAAAAGTCGCCAATGTGTCAAAGATGTACATTGTGGCTTGAATTGATCAATCACAGGTCAAATGCATAAAAATTTCTAAAAGCTGCCTGGTTGATCAGAACACGCTAGTATCGTGTTTAAGTGAAATTAACTGTGAATTGAGATCGAATTCAAAAAATGGAAGTCTGGGTGTGTCACAAATCATTTTAGGGTCATTGACTCATTTTCAGAAGATTTTTTATGTAATTAGAATTTTTCAGCAATTAAATCAGAGAATGGCTAATTTGGCTCGAGAAATTAGTAGGCTCGCTTTTGGTCGTGCTTTTGGGACTCAAGTTGGTTCTATGGTCAAGTGATTACGTAAATTGAAATGTGGTGATATTTGATTAATTTTATGGCTTTCAATTTGGTTCAATTAGAAGAGAATTGAAGAATGAGATGTATAAAGTTTAAACATTGGTATGCCACGGCGGAAATTGAAATTAGACCTATTGGGAAGATTGTGGTGGAAGATTTGGATGAATGGGAAGTGATGTCACATGAGGTCATGGTGGGCCATTTTTGTTGGATTAAAGAAAAAGAAAAAGAAAAAGAAAAAGGAATGGTCCCATCTCTCTCTCTCCTTTCTCTCCCTCTCCCGTCGGTTTCCCCCTCCATCTCTGCTGTGCGAAGACCAGAAAATGGAGGAAGAAATAGAGTAGCCATGGCTGTCGCACGCCACCAGCCGGAGTCTCGCCGTTCGTCCGTCACCGCCACCACTCTGTGCTCCTCGCGTGCCTCGCCCGCTCACCCGACCGGCCGAAGACCAACGAAGCTTGCAGCACTGTTGGAGAAGCTGCTCGTTGCCCACGCCTCTGCTCGCCGCCGCCGGAGTTGCCGTCCAACACCGCCCCAAGCTGCTGCCGTCTCTCCCCCACCGTTCCTCCGCCCGATCGAGCTCGGATCCACCCTCCTTCGGCCCCAAATCAGCAGTTGCAGAAATGGGTATGGCAGCGGATGTTTGGCCCGTTTTGGTCGGCTTCCTGACCCTGGATGCTTGGCCCGCTTTGAAGGAAGTTGTTCCCCTCGGCGTCCCCGTCGTTTTTGTCCGCTCGGTTCGTTAATTGGGTGAGTTTAGCTCACTAAACCTCGCTTAGAGGGTTAATTATGCTTAGGGAGGTTTAGTTTATGTTAAGTATTATTAGGTTGTTAGTTTAGGTTATTTAAGAGTAGATTAGATTAAGGTGGTGTTTTAATTTAAAGTGTGCTTAATTAAGGGTAAGTAGGTTTATTTAGAATAAGCCTTGATTTGACATAAATGAATTTACTTTTGATTTGTTTACATATCTCGAAATTATTAAATAATTTAATAATATATTATTATTCGAAATTATTAAAATATTATTATTTAATTATTTTCGGAATAAATTTAATTATTTATTAAATTCCGAAAATTTTGTCAGGACCCTAAATTCTCATAATTTCGTGCCGGTTGCTGTTGTGTAGTTAGATTTTGAAATTGATGATTGGATATTATAAATTGAGTGTGGATCGTGAAAAATATGGATATTATTATTTAATTAATTTTCGGAATAAATTTCGAAAATTATTTTGGGACCTTATTTTTTAGAATTTTGTGCTTGATCGTTACCTGTGTATTCGGATTTTGAAATTGATGGTTGGATATTATAAATTGAGTGTGGATTGTGAAAATATGGATATTATTATTTAATTAATTTTCGGAATAAATTTAATTATTTAATAAATTTCGAAAATTATTTCGGGACCCTAAATTCTTAGAATTTCGTGCTGATTGTTGCTATGTATTTAGATTATGAATTTGATGATTAGATATTGCAAATTGAGTGATGATTTATGTAATTGATTATTGAATTGTCGTGTGCTGGTTGAAAGACTCGGTCGCAGTAGTGGCTACGCCAACTGGACCTTTATTCCTTTAGAAATGCCATCAACAGACTGACGTGGCTCGGGTCGCAGTAGAGGCTAGGCCAACTGGACCCATGCTCCTTCGGGAATGCCGTCGATGTAGTGACGAAGCCATGCTCCAAAGGGGGAGGCGATGCCTGGCATTAATGTCAGTAGATAGCCGAACTGCGAGTAAGCTATGCCCTTGTGTGGCAGTGAATAATAATTGGAATGCGTGCTAAGTGCGATTGTGATTTATATGAAAGTGATTGTGTTCCAATTGTTTGAATTATTATTACTACTTGAGAGTGTGTGATACAAATTGTTCTAATCTGCAGGAATGAATTAAGATGAGGTAAGTCTTATGTGTGATGTGGCCAGGCCACCCGGGGCGTATTTTCTTTCTAATAGGGGTTTATGGGGTTGAACTTGCTGAGACAATGTCTCTTCCCGGTTGTGGGATTAAAATTTCAGGTCCCTGGTGGACGGAGTGGGCAGATAACTTTGGTTGGCCTTGAGGAGTTGTAGAGGTGAAGTCATAAGGATTGGAGAATGTGTCCAACTTGTAGGTCGTAGGATAGTTCCTTTTTGAGAGCCGGTCTTTTGTAGACTTTTGGCCGTAGACCTTTGTTTGTAATTCTGTTGAATCGTGAAAGTGTTATGTTGTGGTTTTGCTTCTTGCTTTTCTATCCTGTATTTCATTGTTAGGAGTTTTATAATACGTTCTACTTGCGCAATAATAAATGAATGGGGTCGGCGACACTGCCTGAGAATGTCGCATTTGCATGATCATGGTGGGATGTTGGCGCGCTCAAGGTTCGGAGCGTGACAAATCATTTGGGTATTTTAACGCGTCACTCCATGTCTTCTCTTAACACAAAAAAAATAAAATCGAGGGAGATATTTTTCGATTGATTCTACATCTTAAATTTTCCATTTTGCAGATGATTTTATAATGTGGAAAAGTTATATATTTGTGTATAATTCCCTTAAAAAGAAATCATAAATTATAACGGCCACATCTAACACCAAGTCCATTGACACCCCCGTTACTCTTTATACATTTTGGCTCCGTGCGCAATAATTTTAATCTGGAAATAATAGCGAGATTTAAGAAATTTTTGTTGTTGTTGTGGTCGGATGTTTTAAGAAATTGAAACCGATGACATGCACACGTAGAAATCCAGTTTCCTATTGTATTTCGCATATGCATTCACCATAAATTAGGCAACCTTGAACTCCATGTCTGAGATTAAATTAAGATCATTTAAGCAATCCCAACCCAAAAAATTTCTCTTAATCCAACCCATATTAGGCAACACTTCATACTTCGAGCGCCTACTTCACAACTTGATCTTGTCCAACTGTAGTTCAATTACTCGCAACCATCAATGACGGTCGCCATCTCTTGGTATCCACCTCTTCTATTCTCTCACCCGTCTCTCTGGAGAAAGAAATAACATTAATCGCAAGAAAGCCAAAAAACCCATTGAGATTGCTTTCTTCAACCGCAAAACTCCTCCAATCGTCATCGACCACTCACCGCCGGCATCATCAACGGCCTCTTTGTCCTATGTTTTCGATTTTTACCCAACATTGACGATAATAAGAAGGAGAATCGGAGCCCAGAAAGAAATTTCATCTCAATGTTCCTAGCTAACCCTCAACTTGTTCCCTACTCAAACCTCTAATAACATTCAAGAAAGCTTCTCTTTCTCGGTCACGGACAACAGTGGCGGCAACCCGTGTTGAAATATCGATCCCGCCCTGCTTTAGGCCAACAAGCAATGAACAATTAGGAAAACATTCGGCACAAATGGATTGCTAAGAGTTGAGCGATTCATTTATCACGGATCCTAAAGAGTATGACCCGAAAGTCCATTGTAATTGCACCCTATGGTGTCATGGAGATTGTGTTCATGAAACTAAATGGGTGTGTTGCATCCTATCCTAGTTGGACCGAATTTGGTCCATCTTAGTCAACTCCCGTGCCTCTTCGCATTACTGTTTACTTGTTTAAATTGATTATTTTCCCCCAGAAATTATGAGTTTTCCAGACAGGAAACCTGCTGTCAATATCCATAAGCCCAAGAAAATATTGTGCATGTGGTGTTGCATTGATGCAATGATTAATTCTTGGGTGCCGGTGGAACCTTTCCCCTTGAAGCACAACTTACGAAAGCGATGGTGAAAGTCCCATTGTTGCTCACGTCCTCCTTACCCAACAAGGCGTGAACTGTCTCCGCATAAAAGGTTGTCAGAAAAGCTTCTTTTACGTTTTTTCCCTTCAATCAAACGATTTCATAAAAGGTTGTGTCGGGAGTATAGTACAGGCGAATAGGACAGCCCCCTGGGCGAGGTTTGTATTATAAGAGACAGGAGTAAAGTAAGAGTGAAGACGCCACGACCCACTAGGACCAATACCGATTCCGACGTGACATAAAGACAAGCAACTCAAAGAGCGATCACGATTTGGAAGGCCGCTTCGCTGCTGTGTTTTCATTCAAATTGACTATGTTTTCTCAAGAGATAATAGCGAAATGCATGGATTAATAATCTCTTCACTTGCTTACATATATTAGATGATCACATTTTAGGAAACATGTAGTCTTGCACTCACTGCACTGCCCTCCCCTGAAAGAGACTAATGCTAGCAATATCAAAAGATCCGAATACATTTAGTCCTGCAAATTAAAGAGAAATTCTAGATCTTAAGATAAAAGTGATACACTATTATGACATAGCAAATATCAATTGGGTATTGAATAAATGCCCGCTTAGAGTATGACACATCATGAGTAGTTTGGGTCTTAGTATATTTAGCACTATTCTTAAGTTAATCCCATCTTTCTCACTTCCTAACTCGAATGGTATTAGGAAAAATTAATGCGTCGAGTGCTTCAATTAGGACAATCATCTAATGTTAATTATTTGCATTGTCTTTCAAGATTCAATAATTTTGGTGTCCTGAGGTACATGTCTTCATGCTTAACGCAAGTTTGTTTAGCTTTTTAAAAAAATAATGTCTACTCTTAACAATAACAAAAATATATTGGGAGACATCCCAATATATTTTTCAATGAATTCAACATCTTAACTTGTTAGCTTTCAAAATTATTACATAACATGAAAAAAATTATATATTTGTTACATAATCTATATACCCTTTGAAAAGTTATATATTATAACAAGCATAGTTTATATCAATTGCGCGACATCCCTATTTCTCTTTATACATATTGGCTATGTGCACAACAAATTTCATTATGGAAACAGCAAGTTTCAAGAAATTGAAACTTAAAGAGTAATCGTTGTGAACTCAAAGAGATTATCTTTCTACTTTTGTTCTTTAAGAAATCTATTGGGTTATCGTATTAAGAAATAAAATTGTACAACATGTAAACATGTACAATTCAGTTTCCTATTCGATTTTGCATATGCATTCACCATCTTGAGCTTGATGTCAAATTGAGAAACAAGAAAAGAACGATTAGGAGAGCACCGATGATTATATTTGATTAAGAATATTAGTTCAGAGAATAAATCAATATAAAAAATTATAAATATATATCATAAATATACACACAAAAGCAAGAGAGACACGTTTGCAGCAGCTCCCACATGCGTTCTCTTCTCGCTTACCAAAAAACAGAAAACTCCAAGCCATATAGGGAAAGAGGCACCGCGTCTTTGGCGCACGACACACGTGTTGCTTGACTCTCTCTCTCTCTCCCCCACCTCCCCCCCAACCACTCTCTCATGCGTGTGATTCTCCACTAGTTTTGCCGCCCCTAATTTTCACAGTAGGCTGCCACTCGTCTCTCTCTTTAACGAGACAATCAGCTCCTCCTTTGACCACTAATGGGGCCTCAAACTTTATCAAAAGCGTGTTCAAAAGGCTGGACTTGCTGCAATGCATTATCCAACTTTTTGGGACGAGGGCCCTGTAATAGAAGGGGTGAAGTTTTCTAACAACTTTACAGAAGTGGCCTTTCTTCCCTTTGTTTTTTGTTTCTGTTTTTAAAATATTTTGTTTCTTTTTTTTTTTCCATGTGGGTCCCACCTTCCATAATATGTCTTCCTTTTCATGCTTTTCATGTAGATAATATAGTCAAAACACAAAAAAGAGAATATCTAAGTCAAATGAGTGATGCAGAGAGTGTGGCCATTATATATATATATATTACGAAAGTAAATGAAAATAGCGCAACAAGTCCAATCGAGAAACAATAAAATAATGATTAGGAGGGCAGCTATGCTTATTTCTGAATAAAAAAAATTAGTTTAGAGAATAATTAATAGGAAAAGGATTATACATATAAATATATAATACATATACACACATGCAAGAGCAACACGTCAGCAGCTGCAGTCTCCATTCTCTCTCCGCTACAAAATCACATTATTCGCTAGAAACGGGAAGCGGCCCCGCTAAAATCACGCCGCCCTTGCCGCACCACCTTCACCTGGTTGCCAGCTTCCGTCACCAGTGCACGTGCCACTCCAGCCTCCCCCGTCCGTACCATCATTCTCCAATCAAATACACCCTCCAACGTCGGTGCCATCATTCTCCCCAGTCACAATCAATCTCTGAAGTGACCGGTCGCTATGTCCGAGATCCTCACTGGTCCCTCCCTTTCGCCCGCTTGTCTTGTCTCACCTCCTCTCTTTCCACCCCTCATGATTCCTGATGGGGCCCTCAAAATCTTGTTAAAAGTATGTGGAATTAAAGGCGCGTTGTAGTATATTCTCTAACTTCTGGGTCGAAGTTTTCGTTGCCATACCCCGACAAGAACAATGACGCTATTATAGCCGGTTCGATATATTTATCCAGCACACGGCAGAAGAGAGAAGAAACCACAAACTCAAGTTCGCTTGACCGGACCTCCCAACCCACATTTCTGTTCACACACACTGCGGCAATGACAGGATCCAGCTCAGACCCACCCCTCCATAGTTGCTCCAGCAGCTCCACCTTCTCCTCTCTAATCCAATCCAAAATGCCAACATGGTGAGGCCCTCGGAGTGTGAGCTCCGAGTAATAGACATGAGTACATAAACACAGTTCATTCAATTGAAATATACGAAAGCCATCCCATGGCGACCTCCATGGTTTACATTAATACATAATTCTAAGAAATTATTAGTTTTTATTAAGAACATAAAAAAACAAAGAGGAGAAGAAAGAAGAGAAGGAAAGACAAAAGGGTCGAAGCTTTGTTGTCATGACACCTGACTAGAGCAAAAGTCATCATAGCAAAAGTTTGTTGAGAAAATCCTTCTTGCATCCACTAGCATAGAACGCAACAAGTCAATTGCTATTCGCGAAAGGCGAAAGCTTATTTATGGATGGAGTGGATCGAACATGATAGTATAATACATACTTCAACTTAGCCTATTATATATGCGTTTATTACCAATTTTGATAGCTGTATACTTGTGTAACCCATATTAGTGGGTAAATTCCGAATTCATAAAATATCCAACTTTTTATAAGTTTAAGTAAGACAAGAGACACATCTGTTATGGGTAATCCAATTAATTGGATTATTGGCAACTAATTGTTGACATAGATTGTCATATCCATCTCGTCTAAGGACCAATTAGTAGACGTGGCATTGAAATTTAGCAGATGGGAGGAACCGCGTTGAGAAAGAGCATAAGGCTACTCTCTCATCTCAAGCTTGTGCCTTTAGGAAAAAAAACACAAATCACTCTCACCGCGTTGAGAAAGAGCATAATGCTACTCTCTCATCTCAAGCTTGTGCATTGCTTTGAGCGTGACTTGTGTGCATTGCTTTTTGGAGCTACTCTCTCGTCTCAAGCTTGTGCATTGCTTTGAGAGTGAGCTCCAAAAGGCAATGCACACTTGAGACTGACTTGTGTGCATTGCTTCGTGCCCATTGCCTCCAGAAGGCAATGCGCATACATTACCTTTTTGGCGTTGCTTTGAGAGTGAGCTCCAAAAGGCAATACTGAGAGTGACTTGTGTGCATTGCCTTTTGTGCGTTGCTTTGAGAGTGAACCGTGTGCAACGATTCTATTATCGCGCCAGGAATTTGGCTGCGGAAAAGATTAAAAAAAAAAGAAAAGATTTCCCGTTACCTTTTACGGTAGACTTGACTCCTCTCTCTCATGCTGCTGTCGCTATGTGGGGATCCTCCCTTATTCCCTCCCTCTGCCCCGCTCTTGTCCCCTTCTATTTGGTCCGCTTTCAGTCCCCCTCTTTAAATAGAAGGGAGCCGGCCACCTCCCTTTCAACCCCCACTCTCTTCAGACACACTGTGGCAATGGAAGGATCAAGCTCAGCCACCCCCCGTCTGATCCACTTCCCCCAAGTCCTCGGCAGTAGCTCCGGCAGCTCCTCCTCCTCTCCAATCCAGAATGCCAACATGGTGACACCCCAGGAGGGTGAGCTCTCAAGGCAAGGCCCGAGTACGTAAACGCAGTTCATTCAATTAAAATATACGAAAGCCATCCTATGGCGACCTCCGTGCTTTATATACTAATACAAAATTCTGAGAAATTATTAGTTTATATCAAAAAAGAAAAGAGAGAAGAAGAAAGAAGAGAAGAAAAGAGACAAAAGGAGACTTTTTCTTAGTTATCTTATGACGTATCTGAAAACTCCTGAGTCGTCCACCTCTGACTTTGTTCGTGCAGAGAGGAAGAGATCATCTGGCGTGTCCACAAAGTTGGTGCTCCACGACCAGTGGAAGATCAAGAAGACCCTAAAGGAAAGCGACCTCAGGCAGCCGTCGCGGCTCCTGCTTCCGCTGGACTGCGTGGAGGACTACTTGTTCCAATTGATGCACAAGGAGATGGTGAGCCAGGTCAAGAGCAAGGATGGGATGCAGGTCCGTGTGAGGGACACGGACACAAATAGAGAGTACTCGCTCGTGTTCCGCCACTGGGAGTCGTCGAGCAGCTATGTGCTGAACAATGGCTGGACCAAGCGGTTCGCCAAGAAGAGAGGGTTGAAGGTCGGGGACGAGATCGGGATGTACTGGGACAACAAGTCTAACAAATTCCACTTTACGGTCCTTCGGAGGGTCGCTTGCTGTTAAAATTTTAAACGTGCGCGGAAGCATGGTTTTAGTTATGGATGATAATTTTTAGTTAGTGGCGTGTGTGCAAGACATGTGCGGAAGACGCGGAAGCATGGTTTTGGTTATGGATGATAGTTTTTGATTAGTGAGGTGTGCAAGTATATGGTATAGTTTGTAGAGGATGGACAAGGGACAATATATGATAATTGAAGGATATAGAACATGGGAAAATAGTTTCATTAGTTGAACAAAATAGTTTGATGGAGGTACAATAGAGATCTTGACCTCTCATGGTGGAGGGTTCACCTCTCACTCACTAAAATGAATGAACTACAAGCCTATTTATAGGCATGAGTCACACCTTAGTACAACATTCTAGATTTCTATAGAATGTTGTCCATGTAGGCTTCATCTAGGTAATTCTAGATTGTAGTTCTTCTAGAGACTTCTACATTTTCTTAGACACATAAGCTTGTAGACAATTCTAGAATTTTTCTTGAATCTTCTAGCTCAAAACTATCTTGAAGTTTCTAGAATTGGATCACAAACTCCAACACTCCCCCTTGATCCAATTTCGGGATACTCCGGACTTGTATCATAAATCCTCGTACCTTGAAATTCTCCTTGTAGTTTGTCCCATGCCTTTTATGTCGTCTTCATTCCACGATCCCTTGCATTCTCTTGTCGAATCACTTGCACTTGCCTTTGAACATGCATATTTTTCTTCAACGATGTTCCATACGTCTCGGAACATCAAAATGCATTTAGTTGTAGTTGTTAGCTCGGGCTCGGGCTCTGGCTCTCGTAGGCTCTGGCTCTGGCTCCGGCTTTGGTTTTGGCTCTGGCTCCGGCTCTGGCTCTGTTGGCTCTCGCTCGGGCTTTGGCCTTTGATTCTGGCTCTGGCTCCGGCTCTGGCTCTGTTGGCTCTCGCTCGGGCTCTGGCCTTTTTAGTTGAGGATGGTGAGGACAAACGCCCATAACCATCCGATATGCCTAGTTTTGGCTTCATGGTCCCTTACGCCTGGTTCAGTTACGAACCTGGGCGCACTTGGCTCTGATACCATGTTAAAATTTAAACGTGCGCGGAAGCATGGTTTTAGTTATGGATGATAATTTTTAGTTAGTGCCGTGTGTGCAAGACATGTGCGGAAGACGCGGAAGCATGGTTTTGGTTATGGATGATAGTTTTTGATTAGTGAGGTGTGCAAGTATATGGTATAGTTTGTAGAGGATGGACAAGGGACAATATATGATAATTGAAGGATATAGAACATGGGAAAATAGTTTCATTAGTTGAACAAAATAGTTTGATGGAGGTACAATAGAGATCTTGACCTCTCATGGTGGAGGGTTCACCTCTCACTCACTAAAATGAATGAACTACAAGCCTATTTATAGGCATGAGTCACACCTTAGTACAACATTCTAGATTTCTATAGAATGTTGTCCATGTAGGCTTCATCTAGGTAATTCTAGATTGTAGTTCTTCTAGAGACTTCTACATTTTCTTAGACACATAAGCTTGTAGACAATTCTAGAATTTTTCTTGAATCTTCTAGCTCAAAACTATCTTGAAGTTTCTAGAATTGGATCACAAACTCCAACACTTGCGGCACAAGCAACCGGCGGCTTGATCTTTGTTTGGGAAGTATTTGCGAAACGATCTCGTTCTCTTTGTTTTACTTTTTGTGTGTTTAATGTTGGCTTGTGACAGGGGAAAGTCAAAACAACAACCATCAAAAAGCATTCCGCACAAATCAACAAAAGTGTTATCTTTCAATTTTCTTTCTTGTATTGTACTTTTATGTTCTCAAGCCGTGTGGTCAATTAAGTTATGGCATAGTTTGTTTGCATCGTATTATGTGATTGAGTCTGTAATTTTTGGATCTTGCTGTTAAATTCCGGCTTGGTTTGGAAATGTACTACGCTGTTTGAATTGAAGCTATTGGTCTCCTTTTGCATGAGATATCCTCTGTCCAGAGTCGGCACAAAACCTTGATGTCCTTAAGTAAAAACTGAAGAGCTATTTTCTGTGAAAGATATTTCGTTGTCGGAATGGTTCCGGCGAATCCCTAATCATGAACTACTTAGTTGTTGAATGATGGATCTTTTCTGAGTTATAATTGTCTGCATTGCTAAATTCTTGTGCGCCAATTCCTTCGAACTGTAAACTATCATGGAAGCCCTTAAAACATCAAACCATTTCTCCTTAGAGCACAATCGACGATAGCGATATCGAAAGCCCCGTGTTATCAACGTCCTAAGGACCCAAAGGTCATGGCGGGCTCGATCCATTCCCCTTGTCACTTATCCAACAAGGTGTGAACTGTCAAAGCAGTGCAAAACGAGACGATGATCCTTCAATAAAGCTTCTTTAACGTTGCTCCTGTTCAATCAAACGATGATTTCATAAAGGTTTGTGTTGTATAAAATAAAGGACAGGCGGATCGGACAGCCCCCTTGGCCAGATTTGACTTTTGGGAGATAAGACGAAGAGGAAGAAAGAAGACGCTACGACCCTTTAAAATAGTCTTATCCCCTACCACAAACGCCTAGTTATTGCCCTAACCCAACCCAAATAAGTAAATACTTCGTATTAGAGCGTGCACTTCACAACTTGATTTTGCACAGCTATAGTTTGATCACTCTTAACGATCTCCGACCCAAAATCTATGGGATTTCCACAATTCTAGTTTCGTGCCATCTCTCCCAAAATATAAATAACATGGATCAGAAGAAAGCGAGGAAACCATGAAGATGTTTGATCTCTTCCAACCCCAAATCTACTCCCATCATCATGATCGTCACTGCCGGCACCATCCACGGCGTCTTCGTCTGGCGTTTCCGATGTTTGTCAAATCAACGATGACAATGAGAATAGTAATAAGAGCCAAGAAGAAGTCTTATCTCCACGTGTTTGTCTTCGAGAAAGCTTGTCTTTTTCTCTATCAGGTAAGCGATGACCAAAGCTCCCGGCGTCACTAAAATCGTAAGCACCCAAGCTCACGCGGCCCCCTGTCCCGTCCCACCTGTCGCGTGCCCAACGAGGCGTGAACTGCCGACGCTTTTTTAATTCGGTGCTATGCTAGTTTTTTCGATGTTCTTTTCCTCATAAAGGTCGTGTCGTGAGCGCGAAGGACGCGTCGTGGGAATAAAAAGGACAGGAGAGTGTCGCCGAAGGAAGACAGGATTGTGTGATAGAAAGATTGTGTAATAGAAAGATTACACGGGCCGTACACTTCAAATTAATTCTAAAGGGGGAGTCAATCCTGGGATTCCACACTTTTCATTCAAATTGGATATGTTTTCTTCAGAAAAATTTTAGAGAACCACGTGGATTACTAACTTTTGGCTTTTCGAAAACGAAAACAAATCAGGAAGTCATTATTCTTTCCGTTGGCTGCGATGAGTTTTATTGGATGTTCATGTGACATATATTTATTATTAATAGTCACAGGATATCAAGTCCCGTGACATTTTCAGTGGACCCAAAATTGACAGAATTGATGAAAAGGTTTAATTCCATTGAAGTTGCATGTTTGAGCACAAATGCACTAAATGTAAGTTTTGTAACTCAAGGTTTTAGGACTTGTCTGAGGATGAATTAGGATGTTCTTCTCATGCCACAATGCATGTGCACTTGTGCTGGAGAAGATGATCATCAAAGTTAGGATGCACATACCCTTCCAGAGAAGAATCTTTGGAGGCAGGTAATCTACGAAAGCTGCCTGATTTGATCCAATGTCTACAAGGCCGCCAAAGAGCTTCTAATCATGCATGAGTTACTTTTGATTATCCTTCAGGGATGCGTGCTAGTTTCTGGTGCCCCGATTCCTCCGAACTGTAAACTTTCATGGAAGCCCTCTTAAAGCATCTAAACCATTTTTCCCCTTAAAGCACAGTCGACAAAACAAAAGTTATCAACGAAAGCCCCCGTATCACTAACATCCTACGGACCCAACAAGGGGTGAAGGCAATGCATGACAATGATCCTCCCATCATAAGCTCCCTTAACGTTTCTCCTCTTAAGTGCCCCTTTCGGAGTTTAATCAGTAGATTGAATCGACTAAGTGCCCCCTGATCTAGATCTATGTCTCATGAATTAGTTTGCTCATTTAAGTATCATAATTTTTTTTAAAATTAATTGTTTAAGTGTTCCAAATTTGAGAAATCAATTAGCTACGTGTATTTTGCCTGGGCAAAAGGCCACATCTTGATTGGCCAATTAGAGTAATGATTGATTTTCCTTGATTCATAGTGGAGCCTCAAAATATATCAAAAGTTTGTGGACGTATGCACGTGTTACAGTATGTTCTCCAATCTTTGGGAAAAGGGCTTTAAAAGGGTTGGGGTTTATATTGCCCTGGCACCCCACAAGAACAAAAGCTACTAAAGCAAAACTTTGTTGAGAAAAGCTTCTTGCATCCACTAGTACAGAGCGCAAAACTCAATTGCTATCCGCGAAAAGCGGAAGCTGATTTTGATGAATCGAGTCGATTGATTCATGAACTTGATCTCACTAGTACCCTGAGTCCAAAAAAGAATTTTGGTGCGAAAAAAAACAAGAATTTTCTTTACTTCCTGTAGTAGATTTGACCCCTCCACCCTTATGTCGCTATCTGTCGCTACCTGGAGCTCTGGTTTTGTCCCCTTCGCATTATAAATACACTGATAGCCCTCGATTCGCTCCCTCACACCACCACCTTCCCTAACCCACACTCTCTTCTCACGCGCGCGCGCGCGCGCACACACCCACACTATGGCAATGACAGGATCAAGCTCAGCCTCAACCCTTCCGTGCGACTTCACCAAACTCCAACTCAGTTGCCCCGGCAGTTCCTCCTCCTCCTCTACAACTCAGAATGCCATCGTGGTAGACCCATTAAACGGGTGGGTCGGGTCGGGTTTGGGTCGGGTCATAAATGGTTCGATCCAAATCGACCCATTTAACCCGTTTATTGCAATGCAAAAATTTTGACACATACCCAATCCGACCTGACCCATACCCAACCCATACTCGATCCATTTAACTAAATTTAATTTATTATATATATAGATATTAGATATATATATTTTAAAAAATGGTATTGCTAAAATAATTTTATACAATACAAATTTAATGGACAATTTTTTATAATTTTTAAAACAATTATTTTAAAAATCGAATTTTAATTATTTTTTTTAAAATTAAATTTTAATTATTTTTATTTTTTAAATATAAATTTTCTTTTTCTTTTTTCTTCTTCTTCTTCTTTGGCTGGCCGTCGGTCACGACAACGGCTTGCAATTGGCCACAAGCGAGCCTCAAGCTCGCTCGACGAGCTCTAGAGGATATATGTATATATATATTCTTTAATATTGAGCAAATTATGTAAGTATTCTCACAAGGGTTCCAACGTAAAAAGTGAAACCAATCTATCCTTCTCTAGTATCATTTTTCCAATTGGCCAAGTGACCGGTTTTTCTAAAGATGTTTTTTTTTTTTTTTTTTTTAGATGGAATGTGTCTCAATGGATGTAAGAATTTAAGGAATATTAGTGTAGTACTTTGATAGTTGAGCAAGTGTCTATAGATCTTCATGAGCCCCTTTGGCGGAGAGCATTGAACAAATAACTTTGATGCAACATTCTCTACAGGTGCCACCTTTATGCCTAGACTGATTTTAAGAGGTCACAAGTATTGAAATTTGCCACTGACCCACACTCCGTCAAGCGGAAAGGAATCCCAAAAGGATCTCATAATTGAACAGCTCCTATTCATTGCCAATCTCTCATCACTGATACAATATCTGCACACAGCAGAAGCAAAATATACATCAAACAAAATGAACACATGGTAGTCTCAAGACTAAAAGATTTCAATCTGACTTAAAACAGGGGTACATCATATGCTGATTATTTATGAAAACTCATATGTACTCAGAACTCCATGAAGCCTCTGCTGCATCATCTTCATCAAGCTGGCTGTGAAATCGAGTTCCCCCTATCTTCCTAGAACGGACTTGATCCACCAAACGCCTTTGGTGTCCTTGGGTCCTTCTTCCGTTGGACTATCGCTATGTGGAGTCTTGTGGAGCTTGCTCACGTCATACCCTTCTTCTTCAGCCTTCCAAACCAGCTAATCATAAATTTCTTTGTCCATATGGCTCTGTCTGCTCAGTATCTGCAAAACAGAAAAGCCCACCAATCAGCCAACGAAAATGCAAAAAGAAAGAAACAAGAATCATAGCCGAACTCGCAATCACCACAAACCGCCCCATGAAGATCAACTGCAGTACATGGCTGTCAATGGTAGGAGCAGCACATAGGTAACGCTACATCTTACCAGCAACAACTGATTTGCCTCAATACACGAGGTGTCTTAACATGGTGGACTCACAATCAATGTAACTTACAAGTCAGCATAAGAAAACCAAATGTTCCAACCTAACTCTCAAATAAAAAGGCCCTTGACAATAACAAACTATAAGTGGGCATTAGCAACACCATGAGACCAATGGAACCATTGACACGAAAAGACAATCTACTCTAACAATGCAATTCAGGCACCCTTCCAAATTCGCAGCCGAAAAAACACACATCAACCCAGCACAGAACAAACCACTTCCACTGTCGAATCGACTCGAGCAAATTCACCACTTCCGCAAACGAATTGACAACACTAAGCAACCAGTGATCGATCAAACATGTCGTCACATAATAAGCCTCAAGCCACAACTAAAAAAGGCAACTCAACACAGATAGCAACGAGGAGAAAGGGGTAAGTAAAGTCAAGAATCCTCAAACCAAGCGAAATTAAAGAAAACAAAACTCATCCCCTTGGAAGCTCAAGAAAGGGTACTGATCCCACTTCTCATCTTCAAGAAGTCCTCACAACCCACATCACAGAGCAGAGACAGAAACTCAGGAAGCATTACAATTGCGGACCTGCATGACTTAGTAGCAAAAACCCAATTATGCTTTGAGTTTTCCTTTATAGTCGATGTCGAATGAAGATGTCGATTGACGTGCTTCACGAAATCGAGAGGAACGCTCTAGTCCAGCTAAGCCGCGAGACTGATCGTGGCGCTAAAATTCCCGATTGATTGAATGGACAAATTCCATACGGCTGCTGCTGGAAGTAGTCCCTCGACTCCCTCCCTCCTTCTTGGAACACCCACTGCTGACTAGCACAAGCGACCCTCCTCCATCCTTGCCGACCCGAACCCTACCGCTAGTGGTGACACTTCGACGATTGAGTTGTCGGAAAACCTCGGTCACTAGAGATGGGCGGCGACAAGGCGACGATGGGCAGTGGCAAGGCGACGATGGGCGGCGGCAAGCGGCGACGAGGCGATGGAGGTGGCGGCAAATTGAAAGCGAAGAGGGGGTCGTAGAATCATCAATCGTGGGCGTGGTCTTCGTGGGTTACTGGGTTTATTTTGATGGGTTGGTAAATGGGTATATAGTAGACCCATTTAAGACCCAGTCATTTTATTTTTAAAACCCACGTGGGTGTCTTGGGAAAAAAAGGTTGACCCATTAAGGACCCATTTAAGCATAAATGGGTCGATAAATGGGTTTTCTATCCATTTAACACCTCTACATCGTGGTGACACCCCAGGAGCGTGACCTCCCAGAGAAAGACCTGAGTAAGTAAACACAGTTCCATTCAATTGAAATATACGAAAGCCGTCCTACGACGACCTTCATGGTTTATATACTACTACATACTTATGAGAAATCATTAATTTATTAAATAAAAAAAGAGAAGAAGAAGAAAGAAGAGAAGGAAAGAGACAATAGGAGACTTTTTTTTAGGTATCTTATGGTGCAACTAAAAAAATCCTGAGGTGTCGACCACTGACGTAACCCGGTTTTTTTGGGCAGAGAGGAAAGATCATCACGTAGTGTCGTCCCAAACAACAACGCGAGGCCCGTTCCGAGGCACGAGGAAGAAGAGAAGGACGATGCTGGCATCTCCACTGAGTTGGTCCTCTACGAGGACAAGTGTAAAATCAAGAAGAAGCTGACGAAAAGCGACCTCAAAAATCACTTCTCGCGGCTCATGCTTCCGGGGCGCCTCGTTGAGGCCCACGTGCTCCCGTTGATGGGCGAGGAGATGGCGGCGCAGGTCAAGAGCGAGGGCGGAATGGAGGTCGTCGTGAGAGACGCGGACACACGTGACGAGCACAAGCTCGTCTTCTGCCGCTGGCTGTCCTCCGGAAGCTACGTACTGATACGTGGCTGGACCAACCTGTTCGTCAAGAGGCGAGGGTTGGAGGTCGGGGGCGAGATCGGCATGTACTGGGACGAGAGCAAGTTCCAGTTCACGGTCCATCGCAAGGTTGCTCATGGCCCGAGCAACGCGGCGGCTTGAGTTTTCATTGGAAAGTTTTAGCGAAGGAGGTTATTCTCTCTCTCTCTCTTTTCCTTTTCTGTTTTTCTAAATTTGGTTTCCTATATGTACCGTGCTTTTATGTTTTCAAGTTATTGTCTTTTAAGTCCTCGTATAGTTTGTTTGCATTATGTTCCATATTCGAGTATGTAATTTCTGAATCATGTCATCGGTTAAATTCCAGCTCAGTTCAGAATTGTACGGTGCTGTTTGAATCGAAGCTATTGATCTCCTTTCGCATATGATATTCTCTTTTGAAGTTAGCACATAACCTTGGTTTTCTTAAATAAAAGCCGACGAGCTATTTTCCATGAAGAATATTTTATTGTGGGAACAGTTTCAGTGGAATTCTAATCATGAACTATTCCGTCATTAAACGGTGGATCTTTTCGAGTTATAATTGGCTGCATTGCTAGATTCTTGGGCGCCAATTCCTCCGGACTGGAAACTACCATGGAAGTCCCTTAAAGCATCACACCTTTTCCGTTAAAAGCAAAATCCACGAAAGCGATATTGAAAGGCCCCAGCTATCAACATCCTACGGACCCAAAGCTCACAGCGGGCCCGATCCGTTCCCCTTATGTTGTATAAAATAAAGTACAGGCGAATCGGACAGCCCCCTAGGCCAGGTTTGACTTTTGAGAGACAAGAAGAAGATGAAGAGAGGAGACGCTACGACCCTTTAAAATAGTCTTATCCCCCACCACAGACATGCAGTCGTTGCACTGCCTTTGATCCTTTTTCCCTAACCCAATCCGAACTAGTAAATACTTTGTATTAGAGTGTGCATTTCACAATTTCATTTTGTGCAACTATAGTTTGATCACTCTCAACGATCTCCGACCCAAAATCTTTGGGATGTCCACGCTTCTAATTTCGTGCTGTCTCTTTGGAAAAACAAATAGCATTGATCAGAAGAAAATGAAGAAACCATGAAAACGTTCGATTTCTTCCAACCCGGAATCTCCTTTGATCATCATTGATCACTTGACACCGGCACCATCCACGGCCTCTTCATCCCGCATTTGTGATGTTGCCAATATCAACAATGACAATGAGAATAATAGTCGGAGCCAAGAAGAAGTTTTATCTCCACATTTTTGGCCAAGCCTCAACTTTTTCCCTTATAATACCCTGCACTAATATTCGAGCAAGATTATCTATCTCGATCGGGGACCACAAATAGATTACCTCGAAACCAATCTGACTATCGCGTGACATAAAGAAAAGCAACTCCCGATCAGCGATGTCGGCCTTGCTTTCTTGTAAAAATAGATTTCTTTTATTTAAATATGCTTAATGATTAGAGACCCCACCGTCAGCAAAATACTTGTATAAAATCTAGACGCTGGTGAGTATTCATGAACGGTTTGAATATTAACTATTTCGACATTGATTCGATCAAGTATCGATTTTTTTTTCTTTTTATTATTTGCCCCATCATATATGGTAGTATATGTTCTTGCATGTCAATTTTGTGAGGAAAACATTCGTCTAGCGATTTTGTTAGATTTCATGTTAGTTGGAAATCATTGATGTGTCGTCAATCGTTGATTAAATTCTGGCTCGATTTGGAATTATACGGCATTGTTTTAATGGGATAAAAAAACGTCCTATGTTTGGAGTTAATACAGAACCTTGATTTCTTTAAATACAAGTCAAAGAACTACTTTCAATCAAATATATTTCGTTGCGAATAATTCGGGTAAAACCCTACTCATGAATTATTTCATCAGGAAACGGAGCATCTTTTCACGTTGTAATCGGCTGCAATGATAGGTTCTTGGACGCCAACGGAACCTTTTTCCCCCTAAAGCGGCACAATCGACAAGCGAAGGCGGAAGCCCCCGTGTCACTATCATCGTACAGACCCAAGCTCATGGCTGGCCCGTCCCTCTCCAGTCCTTTTCGCATACCCCTCGAGGCGTGAACTGCGACCACGGTTCCTAACGAGACGAAAGGCTTCTTTAATGTTTTTCCTCTTCAATCAAACGATGATTTCAGAAAGGTTTGACTATTGAGAGAGAAGAAGGGGATGATACGATCCATGGAAACCGCTCAATTTGGGAAAGACTAATATATTCAATTAATTCCTAATTGAATATGTTTTGGATTAATAACTTTTGTGATTTGTCATATTAAATTCTCATGTTATAGGAAACATAGTCTTATGGCCCCCGTCCTCACAAATGCGCACAGTCATTGCACTACCTTTGATCATTTTTCCCTAATCTAACCTGAATTAGTAAATACTTTGTATCATAATGCACATTTCACAACTAGATTTTGCGCAACTATAGTTCAATCACTCTCAACGATCTAAAGTGTGAAGTTTGGGGGATTTCCACACTTCTAATTTCGTACCGTCTCTCCAGAAAAAGAAATAACATGGATAAGAAAAAAGAGAAGAAACTCATGAAGACATTTAATTTCTTCTGAACCCAAATATCCTTTGGTCATCATCGATCACTCACCACCGGCACCATCCATGGTCTCTTTGTCCTGCATTAGTGATGTTGCCAACGTCAATGATGACGATGAGAATAATACTCGGGGCCAAGAAGAAAATTTATCTCCACGTTTTCGGCTCATCGTCAACTTGTTCCGTACTAATACCCTGTGCTAAAATTCGAGCTAGCTTGTCTTTCTCGATCGGGGACGACAAAATAGATTTCTTTAAACCAATCTGATTGTGACTGCCACCTAACATGAAGACTACCCCACTGCCTGCAGCACGCATGCATAAAATCTAGGACTTGGTGAGTATTTATCGACGGTTTGAATATTTAACTATTTCCACGTTGAATTCGATCAAGTACAGATTTTTGCTCTTTTTTCCACATCTTATATGGTTGTGTACGTTTTATTTATTATTTTTTTTTTTTTTTTGCATGCTAATTTTGAGAGGAAAAAATTTGTCTAGCAATTTTGTCAAATCTCATTATGGTCGGAAATCGTTGAAGTGGATGGCAAGAGTTGACATGGACAGTTTTTGTAAGCTTTTTTTAATTAATTTTTTATTTTATTTTCTTTCTTTCTTTTTTTCCTTTTTTTCACAGGATTGGTGACCTTTGCTCGACTTCGGCAATAGCTGTGACACCCTTGCTGACCATAGCTTCACGGAGATTGTGATCACGAAACTAGATTGATGGGTATATGTCATTGGATCGTATCTTAGTTGGACCGAATTTGGTCCGTCTTAGTCCGCATCTGTGCTTCATCGGGCGATTGTTTACTTGTTTAAGTTGAGGGGTCCACCTAAACAGGAGGGACCCTACAGTAGTGCCACGCAGCTTCTTAGAAAGTACCGACAGCCCAAGGCGGAACGAGACATATTCGTGGGGGACAAACAGGAGGGACCCTACAGCGGTTGAAATTCCAAGCCCAAAGCAAAAGTACATCACATGATGGTGTTCACAGACCCTTTTTTCTCTCTTTTACGGGAGGAAAAAGAATGCCCCAAGCCGATTGCTATCACGAAAAGCGAAAGCCGGTTTATTGATTGAGTGGATAGATAGTGACAATATAACACGTACTTCACTCGCTAGTTCTTGGGTGCGGTGTGATTGATTCTAGTCCAGACAAGTGCTGCCGAGTGCTAATTGTCGCTATTTGACGATTTGTCATCGATCACTCACCGCCGGCACCGTCCATGGTCTCTTTGTCCACCGTTTCCAATGTCGCCAACATTAATGATAATAACCACTTTTCCTAATATTAGCCCAAATATAAAGAAAATGTTCCGCACAACTGATCAAATCACACATGAAAAGCAATTCGATTACCAAGTTGGCTTGTGTTGTTGGTTAATTATATTGAGCTCGTGTTGCTCCATATTGCACATTGCAATTGGCATGAAATTGCTATGTGATCATTCATTGCTTTGTCCCTCTAGTTCTTGGAGCTCTATACCTTGTGTCTTTTTTCTAAACTTGCAGAATGTCCTATTGAGCTTTGTTAGGTCATCATGTCGAGAAGACCAGCGCTAAAGAAGTTCAGCAAATAAAATAAAAATCAAAGTAGGAAGAAAGCGGGGTCAAAAAGTGAAATTTTGGTAACGCTCGATTGAAAAAGTCAATGTGTTTTTGATCCGTGGGGCCACTTCTTCTGCGCACGCACGCAATTATAGAGAATAAAAGATCTGTGGCCAGAGCCAAGACGCCCCTGTTCAGTCTTTTTTCTGCTCTCGATCTCGAGGAATAGACAACTGGCTAAAGAAGACTGTCGGTCATTGCTGATGGTGGTCCTGACAGTGGAAGAATAAGTGTGATAAAGCATGTTATATCCAATCCTCGGACTTACTGACAAAACTTGCACGGCAATAGGTATATTTAGACCTAATTTTAATTATTGTGGATGTTCGATTTCCTCCACCGCAAATCTCGTCCCAACGTCATCGACCACCCGCCTGCCGGCATCATCAACGGTTTCTTCGTCCTATGTTCCTGATGTTAACAACATTGACGATGATAACATTGATAAGAAGGAGAATCGGAGCCGGGAAGTGAATTCATCTTCACCTTCCTAGCTAACCCTCAACTTGTTCCCTACTCAGATATGCAATAACACATAGAATACCAAAGGGAGTTATTCATGTTCAAGCAAGTTTCAACAATACTATTGTGATTGTTATAGATGTACGGGGCTTCTCTTTCTTGATCGTGAACACCAATGGTGGTGACCTGTGTTGAAATATCGATCCTGCTCCACTTCAAGCCAACGGGAGATGAATAATTAAGAAAACATTCGGCACCAATGGGTCGCTAATTATTGGGTGATTCACATATCACTTAATCCTAAAGAGTAATGATGCATGATCCAAAAGTCCAATCTTGATTGCACCCTATAGCGTCCCAGAGATTGTGATTATGAAACTAAATGAGCAGTATATGTAGTTGCATCCTATACTAGTCAGACCAAATTTGGTCCATCTTAGTTGGCTTTCGTTCCTCATCACATGACTGTTTACTTGTTTAGGTTGACGAGTCCCCCTAGTTTACAGTCGATTTCCGAGCGCCCAAGAAAATATTGTACATGTGGAGTTACCTAGGTTTTTAGAAGATAGCGACAGCCAAAAAGGGGATCAATATTGTCAAGGACAGAGGATGGACCATACAGAAGAATTCCTAAAGCGATGTAATTCCAAGCCCAAAGCAAAAGTTTATTGAGAAAAGCTTCTTGAAACCCCTATCATAGAACGCGAAAAGCCAACTGCTGTTTGCGAAAAGCTAAAGCTGATGTTGATGGATTGACTCGATGAAACATGACAATATAGTACGAACTTCACCCGCTCACTCTTGGGTGCGCTGCGATCGATTCTATATACTGTACCTGGATTAGTACCTGATTCCAAAGTGTCGCTACTTGGAGCAGCTCCCTCCCTCTTACCCGCTTTGTCGCCTTCTATTTGTGCTCTTTCATTCTCTCTTCTTTCCCCGTCTATAAATACCCTATCGATTCCCAGCCAACCCGCATTCTCTTCACACACCGTTGCACTGATAAGCTCAATCTCAGACCCACCCCTTCTGACCAACTTCACCCAACTCCTCCAATCCAGAATACCAACATGATGACACCCCAGGAGTATCAGCTCCCAGTGATAGACCTGAGTCAGCAGCGTGCAAAGCAGGACATATTCTGGGCCGCCAAAAAATATGGACTCCTCCAGGTGGTGAACCATGGGATCAGCATGGAGCTGCTTGGGAATGTGATGAGGGAGGCGGTTAAGCTGTTCGAGACACCCCTTGAGACCAGGGCCCACTCTGGCCTCCTCAACAACTCCTCCCCCTGGGGCACTTCCCCTGCCCAGTTCTCCCACCATGTCCCCCTCGTGAAGATTTATGACCCCTCTTGCCACGGCCAGTTCACCTCTCTCCGTGGAGTGATGAGGGCGTTGGCCCCCGCCATGCTTGGGCTAGCCAGGACGCTGGCGGGGGTCCTAGAGGAGAGCCTCGGGCATCAGGGCCCCAGCACGTTGAACAAGAAATGCGACGAGAACACGTGCTTCCTCCGGCTGAACCACTACCCAGTGTGCCCGCTCTCGCCGGAGAGGTTCTGGCCGTTGCCCCACGCGGACAGTGACTTCCTGACCATTCTCTACCAGGATCAGGTAGGAGGCCTTCGGCTCCTCAAGGACTCCCGATTCGTCGTGGTCAAGCCCATCCGTGACGCTCTCATCGTCAGTATTGGAGACCTTCTTCAGGTAACGAAAAAAAGAAAGCACAGATTCAAAACGATGATTATCCAATCAATGCTCATCCAATTCTTCAATGCTCAGACTTTCCTCGTGTCTTGAACGAGCAATGATTAACGCGGGTATGAATTGCTTTGGGCAGGCGTGGAGCAATGACGTGTACAGGAGTGTGGAGCAAAAGGTGGAGAAAAACAGGGAGGTGGAAAGATGCTCCGTTGCTTTCTCCCTCTGCCTTCGTCCGGCTCTCAGATCGGGTTCTGCAGAAAGCCCTCAGTCTACAGAAAATTCACTTGCGGTGAATACCGGAAGCAAGTTCAAGAGGACATCAAAAGAACCTGCCGTAAAGTTGGTCTTCCACGTTTCAGGCAAAGGGGTATGTAAACACAGTTCGTTCAATTGAAATATACAAAGCCATCCTATGGCGACCTCCGTGGTTTATACTAATACATAATTCTGAGGAATGACTAGTTTATTAAATAAAAAACAAAAGAGAAGAAGAGACAAAGAGAAGGAAAGAGACAAAAGGAGACTTTTTTAGGTGTCATATGACGAATCTGAAATGCAAACTCCGCAGTGGTCGGCCTCTGACGTAACCCGCTTTGTTTGTGCAGAAAGGAAGATATCATCTGACGTCTCCACGGAGTTGGCGCTCTACGACGACCCGTGGAAGATCAGGAAGAAGCTAACGAAAAGCGACCTCGACCAATTGTCGCGGCTCCTGCTTCCGCGGGACTGCGTGAAGGCCCATGTGCTCCGGTGGATGAAGAAGGAGATGGTGGGCAAGGTCGAGAGCGAGAAGGGGATGGAGGTCGATGTGATAAACTAGGACACAGGTGGCGAGCACCGGCTCGTGTTCCGCTACTGGGCATCGTCGGGGTGCTACGTGCTGAACGGTGCCCGGAGCAAGCTGTTCGTCAATGGGGGAGAGTTGAACGTCGGGGACGAGATCGGGACGTACTGGGACACTAACCATTGCAAGTTCCACTTTACGGTCCTTCAGAAGGTTGCTTGCGGCACAAGCAACCCGGCGGCTTGAGCTTTCATTGGAAAGTATTTGCGAAAGGATCTTGTTCTCTTTATTTTACTTTTTGTGTGCTTCAATGTTAGGCTTGTGATCAGGGAAAGTCAAAACAATTATCATCGAAAAGCAGTCCCGCACAAATCAACAACAATCAATTTTCTTTCCTACACCGTACTTTTATTTGCATCCTATTACGTAATCGATGTAATTTCTGGATCTTACTGTTAATTTGGAATTGTACTACATTGTTTGAATATAATAAATTAATCTCATTTCGCATGAGACATCCTCCATTCGAAGTTAGCACATAACCTTGGTTTCCTTGAATTCTTTTTTATTAAAGATTTTCCTTATGGGAATAATTTTGATGAAATCCTAACAATGAATTATTTCGCCATTAAACGGTGGATCTTTTTTCAAGTTCTAATTTGCTGCAATACTAAATTTTTATGGAAGCCCTTAAAGCATCAAACCTTTTCTCCTTAAACCATGGCCGACACATACCCCACAAGGTGTCAACTATCAACGCAAGCAATGGCGGAAGCCGACCCGTTCTGGGGTTCACATACCCCACAAGGTGTCAACTATCAACGCAGTGTGGAATACGAGAAGAGGACTTTTCCAATAGACTTCTTTAATGTTTTTCCCGTTCAACGAAACAATGATTTTCATAAAGGTTCGACTTTTGAGAGACAAGAAGAAGAGGAAGATAGAGGACGCTACAATCCATGGAAACCAAACAATGCCTAATTGAATATGTTTTCTTAAGAATCTAGGGCGCGCGTGATAAAATTTCTACTTCTCTATTTCTCGTTTTTACGTTTTTACGTTATAGAACGAGTTTGGAATAAATCCGTTTGGTAACGCAATTTGATTTTTTTTATTTCTAGAATAGATTTATATTCCAGAAATTGATTTAAAGAAAAATCAGAAGCTAAAATTTTTAACTTCTCAATTTCTGAAATAGAAATTGATTTTTCAATTCTGGCTAGAAATCAATTTCTGTTTCATAAATTTTTTCATGCACACTCTAGACAACCACACGTGGATTAATGACTTTTGTACTTTGTCATGTTAAATTATCATGTTCTAGGAAACATATAGTCTTATGCCCCTCTCCCCACAAGCATGCAGCCATTGCACTACCTTTGATCATTTTCCCCTAATCCAACTCGAATAAGTAAATACTTTGTATTAAAGCAGCACACTTCATAACTTGATTTTGCGGAATCGTAGTTCAATCACTCTCAATGATATAAGGTGCAAAATCTGTGGGATTTCTACACTTCTAATTTCTTACTAGTCTCTCCAAAAAAAGAAATAACATAGATCATAAGAACACTCTCAATGATATAAGGAGCAAAATCTGTGGGATTTATACACTTCTAATTTCTTGCCAAGTCTCTCCAGAAAAAGAAATAACATGGATCAGAACAAAGCGAAGAAATCCATGAAGCCGTTCGATTTCTTCGAACCTCAAACGTCCTCCGATCATCATCAACCACTCACTGCCGACACCATCCACGGTGTCTGTTGGGTAGAATTCGGGTACAACAATTCACCACGGTTAAACACAATCCAAAATCAATTTCTCCCCGATACTAAATCAACTTAAAATCTTTTAACCCCCAGCAACAGCCAGCAATGTATAGCCTCACAAAATGCAAATATAATGCCGAAATGATAAGTAAACAAAGCAAATAACAAGCAAATGATTTAACGTGGAAAACGTCGGGAAAAAACCATGGACCACCCAAAAACATCCACTAATCACCAAGAATAGCGGGATACACAAAGTATTTTTCTCAGTCACACACTAGAGGCTTAACATCAATATTACGATTATCTTTTTCTCACCATGCATAGGTAGGCAAACAAGTTTGAAGTAAAAAACCTAACCGAAACTGGAGAATTCGGAGATGGTTCTCGATGAACAAAACCATCAACTCGTAGCCCTCGGTCTCACGAACAACATACTGAAATTTGAGCCAATTTCGTCAATATTTGGCTTTCAAATCAAAATCGCAAAGTTGCAGCCACTTTCTTTTCTTCTCTTCTCCCTTGTGCAGTTTTTTGTTTTCTCTCTCTCCTCTCGTCACTTTTCGAGCGCACGCCCACGTACGACAACTCCACTTCTTTTTATTTTTTTTTCTTTTTATTTAATGTTGGACCCAGCCAACAATGTCTTCGTCTTGCGTTTCTGATGTTTTCCAATATCAACAATGACGTGAGAATAGTAATCGGTACCAAGAAAAAGATTTATCTCCACGTTTTTGTCATCGAGAAAGCTTGTCTTTTCTCTATCAGGTGAGCGATGACGAAAGCTCCCGGTGTCCACTAAAATCATAAGGAGCCAAGCTCATGCGGGCCCCCGCCCCGTCCCCACTTGTCGCGTGCGCGTGCCCAACGAGGCGTGAACTGCCGACGCACTTCTAATTCGGTGCAATGCTAGATTCTTTGATGTTCTTTTCCTCGGGAAGGCTGTGTCGTGAGAATAAAGGACAGGCGAGTCTTGACTCTTGACTCTTGAGGAAGGAAGAGAGGAGACGCTGGGACCCACCTATGGTAATGAACGTGGACTGCGTAATAGAAAGATTACACTGGTCGTATACTTCAAATTAATTCAAAAGAGGGAGTCAATCCTAGGATCCACACTTTTCATTCAAATTGAATATATTTTCTTCAAAAAAAAAAAATACTAGAGAACCACGTGGATTAATAACTTTTGGCACCAGGAATAGTTCCTTGAGTCCAAACAAGAACTTGGCTGCAAGAAAACAAGAATTTCTCAGTACTTTTCATAGGAAATTTTTGTCCCCTTCTATAATACGCCCATCTCGTCGGCATCGAAGCAAACAAAGAAGAGAAAAATAGGAAAAAAGGTGCGATGAGTGAGTGAGCGTACCATAGAGAAAAGTGCCAATTGTGCGAGTGCCTCTATCTTGTCCTCTTATGCTTTTGTGCCACAATTTGGCCTCCCCACCCGACAATTATTTCCTCGTACAACCATCAACGGCTTCAAAAAAAAAAAAAAAAAAAAGGAAAAAAAAAAAAAGGAAAAGTTTCCGGCCTGCTTATAATAAACCCCGCTCAACGACTTTTTGTAATATTAACCCAGATATAAAATAAATGTTCTGCACAATTAATCAAATCACTCATGAAAATCAATTCGATTATCAAGTCAGCTTGTGTTGTTGATTAATTATATTGAACTCATGTTGCTTCATATTGCACACTGCAATTGGCATGAAATTGTTGTGATCATTCGTTGCTTTGTCCCTCTAGTTCTTGGAGTTCTATACCTTGTGTCTTCTTTCTAAACTTGCATGATGCCCTATTGAGCTTTGTTAGGTCATCATGTTGAGAAGACCAGCGCTAAAGAAGTTCAGCAAATAAAATAAAATAAAAGTCAAAGTGGGAAGATTGGTAGGGTCAAAAGGTGAAATTTTGGTAAAGCTCGATTGAAAAAGTCAATGTGTTTTTGATCCGTAGGGCCACTTCTTCTGCACACGCACGCAATATTAGAGAAAAAAAAAAGATCAGTGCCCAGAGCCAAGGCGCCCCTGTGCAGTCTTTTTTTCTGCTCTCAACTACGACGACTAGACAACTGGCTAAAAAGATTGTCGGTCAATGCTGATGGTGGTCCTGACATCGGAAGAATAAGTGTGATAAGCACATCATATCCAATCATCGGACTTACTGACAAAACTTGCACGGCAATAGGTATATTTAGACCTACTTTTAATTATTGTCGATGTTCGATTTCCTCCACTGCAAATCTTCTCCCAACGTCATTGACGACTTGCCCGCCGGCACCATCGGTGGTTTCTTCGTCCTATGTTCATGATGTTACCAACATTGACGATAATAAGAAGGAGAGCCGGGAAGTGAATTCATCTTCACCTTCCTAGCTAACCCTCAACTTATTCCCTACTCCGACATGTAATGACATTCAAGACAGCTTTTGTTTCTTCATCATGGACACCAGCAGCAGCGACCTGTGTCAAAATATCAATCACGCTCCGCTTTAGGCCAATGAGGGATAAACAATTAAGAAAACATTCGGCACAAATGGATCGTTAATTATTGAGTGATTAATGTATCACTTAATCCTAAAGAATAATGATGCATGATCCGAAAGTCCATTCCTATTACATCCTACAGCGTCACAAAGATTGTGATCACGAAACTGGATAATTGGTAATATGTCATTGCATCCTATCCTAGTCAGACCAAATTTGGTCTGTCTTAGTTGGCTTTTGTGCCCTGTCATTTGACTGTTTACTTGTTTGAGTTGACGAGTCCCCCTAAATCTACTGTCGATTTCCAAGCACCCAAGAACATTCCGTGCATGTGGTGCTGAGTAGCTTCCTATAAAGTACCGAAAGCCAAAGGGGGGACAAGACATGTTAGTAAAGGGTAAACAGCAGGATGGACTGTACAAAATAAATCAGGAGGCGGTCGAATTCCAAAAGCAAAATAATGTGAATGAGGTGTTTTATAAGATCTTAGAAAAGGTCCAATGCAAAGGGGGATTAAGACATAGTCATGGGGGACAGAGAGGATGGACTCTACAGAAGAAATGATAAAGCGGTCGAATTTCGAGCCCAAAGCAATGGTTTATTGAGAAAAGATTCTTGGCATCGACCATTAACATCAGTAAAAATACACATCACATTGTTCATTGAGAAAAGTCTTCTTGACATCCACTATTGATACACATCACATTGTTAACAGACCCTTTTTTTGTTCTTTATGGGAGGAAAATTAATGCCCCCGGCTAAGTGCTATCACGAAAAGCGAAAGCTGATTTATGAATCGAGCGGATAGAATGTGACAATATAACACGTACTTCACCTGCTAGTTGTTGAGTGTGGCGTGATTGATTCTAGTCCAAACAAAAATTTTGATGCGAAAAAACAATAAGCTCTCTCATCGCCAGCACCATCTGCGGTCTCTTCGTCCAGCATTTCCAATGTCGCCAACATTAATGATGACAATGAGGATAATAATCGCGGCCAAGAAAATTTTTTATCTCCATGTTTGCGGTTAACCCTCAACTTCTTCCCCCCACTAGCCTGCGCTAACGTTCGAGAAAGGGGAAAAGTGCCAAAAATGTCCTAAACCTTTTGTTTGTGCCAATTTAGTCCTAAATCTTTTTTTTTGTGTTAATTTAGTCTTAAACATTTTTACTTAGTGCTAATTCAGTCCTTTCCAGCCAATTTTAGCTGGATTTTGCTGACTTGATGCCAGCCGACTGACATGGCCTAATTGGTGCTAACATGGATAATTTTTAATAATATTTTAATAATATTTGAATATTTTTAAATATTTTTATTATTTTTCTTTTATTCTTTATTCTTTATTTTTCTTCCTTTCTTCTCTCCTCCTCCTTTCGGTCATTGGTTGGACCATGGCGACCGGCCAGAGGCGACGGCCGGTGAGGCTTGTCGGCCACCTCACGAGTGGTTGGGAGGGCAGCCTTGCGCTGGGTGGCGAGGCTCGCCCTCGCCGGATCCGGGGAGGTTCGAGCCTTACCCATGGCCGGCAAGGCTCGACCTCGCCAGATCCGGTGAAGGCGAGCCTCACTGGTGCCACCCAGGCTACGATTCAGCGAGGTCGAGCCTCGTCGGCCATGGGCGGGTGCATCTCCCCTCGGCGTTGGAGCCGCGCGTAGAGGATCCCGTCTCCCTTACATCGTATCGACCTCGCCGACTGTGTCATTTCCAGAGAGAGAGAGAGAAAGAGAGATTTAACTTCGAGCTTTGCATCTCGTGACGGTGACAACAACAATGCCATGGGGCAGATTTTCGACAAGCTCCAATGTACACCGACCCACCATCTCTCTCCCTTTCTCTCTCTCTCTCTCTTGCTTGCTCGCTGTTCAATTTGTCATTGTTCTGAGCAATTGGACCTCGCCGAACACCCTCGCCAAATCCGGCGAGGGCGAGCCTCACCTCCCAGCGCGAGGCCGTCCTCGCGGCCACTGGCGAGGTGGCCGGCGAGCCTCGTCAGCCATCGCCTCTAGCCGGTCACCGTGGTTCGGCTAGCAGCTGGAGGGATGAAGAGAGAAGTAAAAAAGAAAAAAGAAAAAAGAAAAAAATAAAAAGAAAAAAGAAAAAAAGAAAAAGAAAAAAACAATTTTAAAATATTAAAATATTATTAAAAATTGTCCACGTCAGCATTGATTAGGCCACGTCAGCCGGTCGGTGTCCAGTCAGCAAAATTTGATCAAAATTTGCCGAAAAGGACTGAATCAGTACTAAGTAAAAACAAGAGCACATTTAGGGTTTAAGAGTTTCTCTTGTTCTTCCCATGAATTGATAAGGTTTTCTTTTTCGATTGGAATGTATGTGACCCAACACTAATTGAGGAGATGCAATTTGTTCACTTTAGTGGGTTTTTATTTTGTCATTAAACAGTGCATCCTTTCAAGTTCTAATTTGCTGCAATGCTAGATTCTGGTGCCCCAATCCCTCCGAACTGTAAACTTTCGTGGAAACCCTCTTAAAGCATCTAAATCTTTTTTTCCCCTTAAAGTACAGTCGACAAAACAAAAGTGATCGACGAAAGCCCCATGTCACTAACATCCTACAGACCCAAGCACATCCGGACCCGACAAAGTTCCACTTATCACATACCCAACAAGGGGTGAAGGCAGTGCATGACGATGATCCTCCCACCATAAGCTTCCTTAATGTTGCTCCTCTTAAGTGCCCCTTTCGGAGATTAATCGGTTGATCAAATCAATTAAATGCCATACAATCTAGATCTATGTCTCATGATTAAATAAGTAAGTATTTAATCGGTTCATTTACTTAAGTGTCATAAATTTGAAAAATCAATCATTTAAGTGCTAAATATGAGAAATCGATTACTTGAGTGCATTATAGTAGGCCAAAACATCACATCTTGATTGGCCAATTAGAGTAATGATTGATTTTCCTTGATTTCTAGCGGAGCCTCAAGATTTATCGAAAGTGCGTGGACGTATGCATGTGTTGCAGTAGTATGTTCTCCAACCATTGGGACAAGGGCTTTAAAAGGGTTGAAGTTGTGACATCCTCAAATTTGGCCCCTATCCTAGACTCAAGGAATGGTCTAAAGCTTTGATGTGCCCTTAGTAGGAATAGACTATGGATTGATTTAAGTATCATTTATAAGTCAAATATCTAATTGGGAGAGGTAATTGTGGATCGAGAAATGCACTCAACTAGAGTACTTGATCATGGATCGATTGCTTGACCATAAGTAGAGGTGGTAAAATGGGTCATGGACCCTTTTTTTTTTTTTTTTTTTGGTAATAATCATGGACCCATTTTGCACCCATATTTTTCACAAATGGGTCGAATGTGGGTTATGAAGTTGTAATGGGCCATAACCCACATTCAACCCATTTTAAGTTTAGTTTTATATGGGTCGAAAATGGGTCACATGTTCTAATCCATTTTCGACCCATTTTTAAAACCTAAAAAACATCAACTTCCTCAGCGACCTTCACATTCGTTAATGACTCAATGACCCATTTTTGACCCACCTCTGCAGCTCACCTCCGAGCCGCCTCCGCCACTCGCAGCCGCGGCTCGCCTTTGCGGCTCGCCTTCGCCACTCGCCTCCGAGTTGCCTCCGCCGCCCGCCTCTGAGGCTCGCCTCCGCCGCCCGCCTCTGAGGCTCGCCTCCACCGCTCCCTCGAAGGTCGATGAGCTTCGTCATCCACCTCCGCCGATGAGCACACCTACGAGCTCCAACTCCTTGTCCGCTAGAAGACCCACAACCTCAACCGCTTGTTAGTTTTGTTTTTCAGATTCCGATCATATATTCAATAGCCCAAGTGGTTCTGATTCAGATGATACATTTTCTCAGACCTCAACTGACTGGAGGAATATAATTTTCTGAACAGAGATGATAATGAAGTGTGCAGGATTCCCATGGTGGATGTTGATAAGAATACATGCATTAGAGATGGTAGCACACAATCTAGGGTAGCCATTCTTAGAGACAGAGAAAAAGATCGTTCTGACCCAGATTATGATTGGAGTTATGAAAGGTAAGGTCTTTTTCTGTTCCATTGGTATTCTTCTTTTTGAGCGTGAGATCAATGTGTGATCTCAGCCTCGATTTAATCCTTTGATCAGCTGTTTTACTTCTCATTCAAAACAATTTATCATAAGAAGCACAGCAAAAGTGGTGACATATTTTAGTATTCATCACTTTGTTGTGAAAAGCTGTTGTTAAAGTTATTTATAGGCATATGCTGTCAATTTGCTGTGTAACTGTTACAATGACACTTGTTTTGCTTAGCCTTCTCCCTTGTACCAAAAATAAGTTTTTGTGTAGCTGCAACATGGCATTATGCAATGCCATCTCAATATTAAAGTTTTGTTTGATGAATTCCTTACTGGAACAAGTATGTCAGGAATGTCCCTGCTGGTCAAAGTTTTGGTTTGGTGCCCTTCAACATGCAAAAGATTCAACATCCTTTTGGGCATTTTGATGTTGGATTTACTCCACTTGGTCAGATGCCGAGGCCTCAAGCTTCACTTAACTATATGCCTCCTTCTGGGGCTGTTGTGAACTCTTTTGGAGTGACGGGATTGAATCAAAATACAAGTGATGCTGGGTACATGCAGTGGCCTACTGCTGCAATGATGTATGCACACTCATATGATCAACTCCGGCATGGTGTTTTCCAGGTGAAAATATCCTGTTAATTTATCTATTTTAGTAGCCATGTGAAGGGAAGCTTAGACTGCAATGAATTTACTGTTTCATAGTCATATAATCAGATTGAGTTTGTTTTTCAGAGCTTTATCTTTATTTTTTTGGGTTCTCTTGGCAATCTTTCATTTCCTGCATTGATGCTGTTCAATGTCATACTTGTCACTCGGCTGAGTTGGAGATTTTTATGTTGCTGTCTGGATCTTAGCCTCTGGTTTATGGATTTTCCGTCTATGACAATCTTCAAGATGATGTCTCTTGTTCTTGCCTGAATTTTCCTTTGAACCAAGTCTTTTGCTGCATTGGCCTAAAGCTGGCTTACTCCTTTTTCTCTTATGTGGCCAACCATTCATTTTTTACCAAGGCGTGTTTTCCCTCCCACTGTTTATGATGTATTCCCCCTTATTTTGCAGGCCCCAGTCTGTCAGCAGCCACTGAGGAGATTCCACAAGAAGAGATTCTTTGTTGGTTAAGTTTTTTGTTGTAATTGAAGGTGGATAAAGCAGGGGCGACTGTGCTATTTGAGGAGCCAACCAAGGGGAGCAACAATGTGGGAGTGGTGGTGAGTCTAGTTCGTCTTGCCAGCCTTGGCAAATTCGGGAGTCCTCAGTTTGTGGTGGACAAGCTCATACAAGCTGAAAAGCGCAAAGTAGGTGTTGCTTCAATCGATTGCTTGGTTTTGAATGTGGAATGTCTTAACAATACCGCATCCGAAACCTCTTATGTTTTGAGGCAATCAATTATTTGGTAGATAATTTGGTTCTTGGTTGAGTTGCTGAGAATTGTGTCTTGGAGCTGTCTTATTGAGGGGAAACATTGAAGTGAAGTATCTTTCTGCAGTGCTGAAGAATTATTCCTTCGTATGCATGGTGATAGTATGAATTTCTTACTCAAAAGGCTGGAAATGTTAGCTTCATATTTTAATGAAGATGATGAACTCATTTGTGAGTAAATAATTTGACCTCAATAGTATGCTCACTTTAAATCTTCAAATAAGAGAAGCATGTGCATAGTCGATTCTTCATAAATATTTCAATTTATAGGTTTTTTTTAACAATTTTTATTTTATTTACTATTTTTAATTTAATTTGAGGTTTTTATCCAATTAGCATATAGCTTAAAGTGAGCACAAGTTTTTTTTTTTTTTTTAGAATATTAGTAGGTTTTAGCAATATGGGTCAAGTTGGGTATGGGTTGGGTATGGGTCGGTTCGGGTATAGGTCACTTTATTTACATTATAAGAATATGGGTCAAAACGAGTTAAATGGGTCGACCCATTTTCGACCTGACCCATACCTGATCGACCCACCCATTTGCCACCTCTAACCATAAGAATCGATGTGAGACGACTTTACACCGGCACGGATCAATGAATGAATGATTATAGATCGACTCGGCCTAAGTATATATATAGCTGGATTATGGTTGATTCCGCATGGTCATCATACTAATCCTGAACGACCCTAAATCGATTCTTAGTGATCGTGAACCAAAGTAAGTATATTGATTCTCGCTCGGTTACATGATAATCGAGGATTATCCATGAATCAATTAGGCTTAAACATGGATTGGTTTTGAATTAATCATGGGTTGTGCAAGCGATACCCCAAGAGACCCCCCCAATTCATATAGGTCCCGTTACAGCCATTTCTAATTAAATTAGCCATGAACCTCGATCTGGTTACGCATATGGATAATTAGGAAACACCCCTAATCGATTTAACCAATGTTTAATCCTGCGAATAGTTTTTGGCCCCCGAATCTTTGGTCTTGGAAAAGTGGGCTAACCATTGGAAGCCCAGTGGGCTACATGCCTTCGTTAGGCCCAATGGGCCTCACGTCCAACTAAAGGCCCAAATTGGATGAGTTAAGCCCAAGTTTGCCTAGTCCAAACCCAACCCTATGTGCGTGAATAGTAATTCGTGTGAATAGTAACCTAGCCTTTAGAAGCCTAATTTTAGGCTTGTCTTCAAAGTCTTGGTTTATTAATGCCCTCTAGAAGCAATGATTACAAGAGACCAAGACTTTGGTCTTGCAAGAAGACTTGCCACCTTTGGCTTCTTAAATTCTACTTTGATTCCAGTTTTCAAAGTTCCTAGATTCTCACTGTTTTCCAATTTTATAGTACTTCTTGTGGTTCGAATTTGGAAAAACTTCATTCATGAAAATTGTTCAAAACATCTTGATGTATAACAAACTTTAATTTCATATTTTTCTGAGGTGAAATGGTTGGTACAAAAGCCTATTATGTTATAGTGTGAAAATTGCCTAGTGTAGTAAAAACAATGACCTATGTCCCTTTGAAATCTAAACATTCTACCTTCACAAAAGTTGTAGAGGACATCAATTTATATAACATACTAAAATTTCAAAGTATTTTATGAAGATTTGAATGTTGAAATAAATTTTTTTCCGCGGTCATTGAATCTATTTAACGGACGAAATGTTGAGTCGTCTTTAATTATTTTCCATTCTTTATACAAAATGATATAGTCTTGGTTTCCCCATGAATAATGTTATTTAAGGTATTCTATACAACATACTAAATTTTCATAATTTTTCGAATCCATTTGATAAGGTAATGACATTTATTTCAAAAGTTACTTGAAATTGTTCTTTACATTAGAATGGGAGGACTACACGTCCAGGCTTGGAGAACAAGTTTAGGCAATTGCATGGTTGAGATCAACCATTTCTCCCCAAGCTTAGACTATTGGATGGCCAACATTGCTTTTTGCTCCCTAAGTTTAGTCAATTGTGTGCTCCCCAAGTTTAGGCAATTGTGCGGTTGAGATCACCCTTACTCCCCAAGTTTAAGCAATTGTATGGTGGAGATTCACTCTTGCTCTCCAAGCCAAGAAGCCATCATGATTATAGTTCTATAAATTAGCCTTGCATTTGATGCTTTGGAGACCCATTTTCTCCCTTTCATTCATTCTTCTCCAAGTTCTTCATTTTTCTCTCATTTCTCTCCCTTTCTCCCCCTTGCTGACCCTCTCTCTCTCTCTCTCTCTCTCTCTCTCTCTCTCTCTCTCTCTCCCTCCCTCCCTTTGGTTTACTGCCGTCCTATCGTCGCTGCATTGTTGTCCTCGCTTCGTCTTGTCGCCACCTTGCTGTCCACCGTCCAGCACCACCGACCATTCCTCATCCTTGTCTTGGTTATTTGTAGTGAATCCCCTAAATGCTGGCTGGGTTGTTGTGTTATGTGGCTTGGATTTAGGTTGATTTTACCTGTATTAGGAGTAGGATCAAGCTATCCTAGAGAGGTTAGAACCATGTGTTAACTCTGTTTGGTTTGCTCATGAGTTTGCTTGGATTTGGGTTTGAGAAAGCATTGTTCTAATATGAAATCTTGTTATGTTATAACTTAGGGCGAGTTATTTGGAGATCTTGTGATATTATTGGATGTGATTGTTCTATATGATGTTGTTTAATATTAATTGCAATGTTTTGTATGTGTTCATTGGAAGTAGTCCTTAAATTTATTTATGTTCATAGTCCATGGTCAATGTGTGAGACCACTTGCACCTCCAAGACGAGATTTGTGATGGTTCTTGGATGTTTGTGGAAGCACGTTGGGTCGAGTCTCTCTCTTGGATCGGCGATATCGAGGCATATTGTTCTCGAGCCAAATTTGATACTAGGTTGGTGATCATATCACTATGGGTCGGTCTTTTCTTGGTCTAGATGTGATATTGAGACATATCGTTCTCGAGCCAAGTTTGGTACTAGGACGGTGATCATGTCATGGCGGACTTTTCCTCTTTTGGTTTCGGTGCGATATCAAAGCTTATCGTTTCCGATTTGGATTAGACTTAGGTCGGTGCTCAACGTAACAGGCCAAACCACAGACTCTCATTTCGTGCTTGGCGTATTTATTGATGTATTGTCGATAGGTCATGAGTTACATATCACTTGGCATGTCATTGAGACATTTGTACATGGACTAATATGAAAGATAAAACCGATTGCTTGTATGCTTGATTCGTGTGGTCACACACTGGATTTTGTCACCAAGGTTTTGGAGGACGATGCCCCCACATCAACGGGATGCCATTAGCGGGATGTGTTACATCGGAACAATGCTTGAAAGGATGCATACGGGAGTTCAGATGCCGTGCTTGATGGGGTGAGACGATTGTCCCAAATGTTTCTGGAAGAGCCGGAGGGTTTCGACTATGTGTGATTAATAATTGGACTAGAGATAGCATGGTAGTATGTGTTGACACCTAAATTTTTGGGGTTAATTTTTTGCTAAATAAAAATAAATAAATAAAAATCATAACCGCATGGCATATAATTTAGGCAAATTTTATATTTGGTTAAGATTTTTTATAGATTTAGAGATGCATTTTTTGCGCAAAAGGGAATTTTTTTTTATCGAATATGCAAAAAATATTGCCCAAGGTGAAATGATATATTCAATGGAATTTTACACGAGCAAAATTGGCAATGAAATATACCACAAAAATACATTTTTTTTTTTGTATAAAAGAGTCGCATACGGTGGGGAAAAGGGGGGGGTTCTTTTCCGTAAAAAAAAAGGCACCAAAAAGAGGAAAAAGTGAAAAAAAGTAAGTGATGATGAGAGGAAAAGAAAAAAAAAAAAGAAGGTAAAAAGTCCCCCCGCAACTGTTCATCTTCCTCGTGGGGAGGGATCCCTACCGGCGGCCGAGCCGCCAACCTCCGCCCGCCTCCGTGAGTAGCACCGCCACTTCACCGATCTGTTGCCAGAGCCGCAACCCGAAGCTTGTGCCCGCACCGCTGCGTCGTCCTGTTGCCGATTTGCAGCACCGGAGTTTTGGCGCCCCGCCCCCCGATGCCACTCCTCTCTGCCATCCGTCCACTGGAAGTTGTGTCGCCGAGCCGTCCGCCAGTCCGCCTGAAACCCGCGACGCCGCCCCTCGTCTGAGCCGCCCTTCTCCGCGCCGCCACAGCCGCCAGTCTCCGTCCGCACGACCCGCACCGCCCCGACGTCGAGCCCTACTTTGTGTCGTCCATCCCAGATCCACTCGTGGAGCCACTGCCGCTGTAGATCCGTGGTCCAAACGTCGGGATCTCTCCGCCTGCAGGTCCGAAGCCCCGGCTCTCCTGTCCCGACGCTGCTGTGCTGCCCCGATCGCCAATCGACGGAGCCCGCGCCACGATTCAACGCAGACGCTGTTGCAGCCCCCGGTGCCGCGATGCCGATCCCCGAAGCCCCTATTGCTGTGCCGCCGTCGCGCCGCTCCTGGTGCCTCGCCAGAACCCTAGCCGGAGATCTCCCCTCGCCGGACCGGCCACCAGCTTTATTTTTATTTTTTTTTTTTTTAGAAAAAAAAAAGAAAAGGAAAAAAAAAAGAGAAAAGCAAAAGGAAATTTAGGTATTTTCTTTATCTTATTTTTGTTTTATTATTTTTGCTATTTTATTTTATCTTTTTAGCGTAATTATTCCTTTAATGTGAAATTGAAATTCCATGATATGAAATTACCTTGAAATTAGGGATTGTCAGTCTGATTTTCGCGCCCGAAATCCGACTCGCAATTACTTAAAAAAATTGCCAATCCGATCTCCCGCCCGAGATCCGATTCGTGATTTATGTGAAATTGGCCAACCCGATCTCATGTGCGAGATATGGTTCGTCAATTTGGGTATCAATATTGCTTGATTTGCTGTGGTGTTACTTAGGTTAGTTTTTTTTTTTTAAAAAAAATCAAAAGAATGTAGTTTTAGGGTTTGCATGCTCATAATAGGAATTTTATTTCAAATTTCCAAAAATCAAAAAAATCAAATCAATTAATTTAGGGTTAGTTTTTTTTTTTTTTAAAAAACTTGGATTGCATGTTTAATTATTTGGCAATTATTAATTTCGAAATAAAAAAAAAACGAGGAAAAAAAACAAAAACACAAAAAAAAATCATCATGCATATATAATGTAGAGTTAGGGTACATTTTGCACGTCATTGCATAATTGCACTTAGTTTAATTTAGATAATTTTTTAATTTATTATAAGTTTAGGTACTTTTTAGATATATTGCATTTTAGGATTATTTTGGTTAAGATAATATTTTAGTTTAAAATTAGGATGTGGCTCAACCTAATTCATAATATAAATTAAATAGGGTCTTAATCTAATTAGGTAATTTTCACATTTCACCTAATTTCGAATTTCTTGAAAAATACAAAAAAATCTCATACGTTAAATTAGTTTTATTATTTAGGATAAAATGCATTCTTTTAGGAAAAAAATTGTCATATGCACGTCATTAGGGTTAGATTCATTGAGATGCATATCATTTAGTATTTTTACTAAGCCCATTTAATTAAAAATTACATGTCATTAGAATTAGGTCATTCAATTAACATTGCATTACATATTGCATGATTTTGATTAATTAAGTGAAAAAAGAAGAAGAAATTGCGTGTTAATTAGAAACCATATCTAGGATTATTTATGTGGATTTTAATTTAACATTGCAGGTGCTTTCGTTGCTTTGAGGTAAGTTTTTGCAATTTATTTATTGTTTATTTGGGTGTTAAATTGGTGGATTGTGCACCCGTATGATCACCTCACATGTTAGGGAAATATATTTAAAATCAATCCAAACCGTTTACTAAACATTTTTCAAAATAAAAAGAAATGTTCCGAAAGGGCATTAGAGAATTCTAGCGTAACCAAGTCCCCGTACCCATAGTCTCTGGTTCGTAGGAGTAAAATAATTCTCCAATTATTTTACTTGGGTTTCTAATCGACCCACCAAAAATAGATTAATGGCGACTCCTAATTAAAAATCAATTACATGTTAAGAACTTGAACCTAAGTCGCGAATTGGTATGGGCTTGGGAGATCCCGAGTTAAGTCTAGGCTTAACAATCCATTAGCCAAACCCTAGGTGGTTCACACCCGAAAAATTGGTCGCGACAGCTTGGCGACTCCGATGGGGACTTGAGTTGAAATTCTTAGTGGACTTAGGCCAATTTTCTTTTTTGAAAAAAACGTTTTTGATTGGCAATAAGGATCCCAAGTACGTTCCTAACATTTATGTGTTTAATGTTCTTACAGATTGGGAGGTATAAGGGGAGTAGTGATTGCTAACCTTGTCTTGCAGGTTGGAGTTGAGAATGAATGTTTTTGATTCGAATTATTGAAGTGCTGTTTGATTTAAACTGTTGTGCGTGCCTTGCATCTTGCACTACACTATTGCACACACAACCTACTGCCGGACCTGGGCCGCATAGGATCATTTAGGATGGTGTTGAGATGGATACCACTCCAACCGCATGCTCGCGGTATGAGTCGCCCATCTCAATCCCAAAGTTTCTTTCATGGTGTCAAGAGTACCCACCTCGGTCCGCATGCCCGCGACTCGGGTCGGCTCTTTGACCAAGCCGTAGTCATGAGGACCCGACATAGTCCACAAGCCCGTGGCTAGTCTGATCATCCTTGTGGCTTCACCTTGATAAGCCTTATAAATTAGAAATCAAGCCACTTACCATGCGCATGTCTATGTGATTGCCCATCATTGGTAAAGTAAGTTCTCTAAATTTTTTGCCTTTGCAATTTACTTACTTTATCGCATTATTTTGTCGGTCCATGACATTAGGATTGTCTTGAGTCTTGATCAATATACAATGGGGACACCGGACATTCAAATTATTCTCCCTCCAAAGGAAGAGCTTAGCGCTTGGTGGGACAAGTTAGATCAAAATGGCCGTCAGTTCGTAGAGTCACATGTTGGTCGATTGCTTCCATTGCTGCGTATCAACATCCATGGCGGCCTCGTCCAAGCACTCGCCCACTGTTGGTGCCCCAAGACCTCTACCTTTATCTTTGGCGGTAAGCATGAGCTCACTCCCACCTTGGAAGAGTATAGCATTGCCATAGGAAAGTCCTTGAAAGCTGAATTGATTAGTCCGCCTATTGGAATAGATCCTGTTATGGCTTTATCTGATTTTCTGAGAATTAATGAAGATGATATAAGAAAATTTTTAAAGGCTCACCGCAATACATGTCCTTTATCCTTCTTGAAAGAATGTTTTGAGAAATGCACTTCATCTCAAATGCGAAGGGTTTTCCTTTTAGCTTTCTTTGGGTTTATAATTTTTCCTTACTGCAAGAATGCTATTAACCCTTTGATCGCTCAATTAGTTAAACAAGTGTTGGAAGGAAAGAATTTTGTAAACACTGTTCTAATTGAAACTTTCCTTTCCCTCACTCGGTTTAAAGGAGGTGGTGATAAGACCTTCCATTCCTCTCTTGAACTTTTGCAAATTTGGTTTCTTTCACATATAAAAGGGTTTGGTGGTCTAATGACTATACATGATATTAGTACTTTCAATCACCCTATTATGAGATTTGAGAACAACCAAAAACATGCACCGGATTATCATTATTCTAGGTGGCTAGCTTTCATGAAAAAACCAACTTCCAAGGGTTTCTTATGGCATGCTAAATGGTTCCAAGTTCGGGTAGCGAGACTCTCACGTGGAGGAGTTGGCTCAATCCCTCTATTGGGATTCACTGGAGCATTGGAGTACTATCTGACTAGAGTGACTCATCAGTATCAAGTCGTGCAAGAACTTCCCCCGGCGTTACAAGCAAAGCCACTCCAAGTCAGTTTTGTTGATGGAAGCCGAGGCCATGAAGATTCCATTCTCACTATCAAATCGATGTAGGACATGTGTCGTCCACAAAAACTCAAATGGCCCGAGGAGGAGTTGAAAGGCAAGGAAAGGAAGTACTATGCCTCGATTAAGTATATCCAACAACACAAAATTCCCGAGGAGCTGCTTCCAAAGATACCGGAGGCGCCGTTGAAGATCACCAATCGAGCTGAGAATAAACGCCTTAAAGGAGTTGCTGAAAAGGCTCAAGAGGAGAATAAACGATTGCGCCGAATGCTGTCCCAAGTGTATATTGATCAAGCCAAATGAAATTCTTGAATCAATCTTGCTATTTTCATTTTTAGATTAATGTTTAGGAAGTTGGGTCATTTACTTTCCTAGTTCATTTGTTTAGGACATTTCGAATTTCTAGGCTTGTCAAAAGCTCCATTGATGAATAAAATTTCTAGAGTATTGCCATGGATCGGCGTATTTTCATATGAGATACTTATTTGTGTTCATTTCTTAAAATTAGGTGATAACGGATCCTGCACGCTCTCCCATTATCACGCGATTAAGAGCAAGAATGGCTGACCAAAGCGAGATGCGCGATCGCATGTCCTCCGTGGAAGATCAACTCAAACAGTTAGCCGCTTCCATGCAGCTTATAACAACTCAACTTCAATCCCTCCAAGTGAACCCGAGTCCTCCACCCGCTCTCCCTGAGATAGTTGTCCCGAAGCAGGCAAACAAGGCCCAAATGGGTGAGGATGACATGCCTGAGCTAGAAGATGATCCATTCCCGATCAATGTGGAAAAGGCTAAGCTTGTCAACATTCCTAAGACGGAGCAGGATGAACGCTTTACGAAATTGGAAGAAAAGTTGAAACTATTGCAGGAGTCACGAGTTCGCTCCCGTTCGACTTATCCGTGTACGAGAAAGTCAAGATGCCAAATAAGTTCAAAATGCCAGACTTTGAGAAATACGATGGTACTTCTTGCCCAAAAGCTCATATGCAGATGTACCACGTGCGTATGACCCAGTATGTCAAGAACGAGCCCCTCATTATCCAATCATTCCATGCGAGTTTGACTGGGCCTGCACTGAATCTGTATGTCATGAAGAATGTGAACCTTCTCAACACTTGGAATGAAGTGGCTGACGCATTTCTCAAGCAATACAAGTTCAACATGGATATTGCACCTTCTCGAGAGGATCTTGAGAGGATAGAGAAAAAGAAGAGCGAGTCGTTCAAAGAGTATGCCGTGAGATGGCGAAATCTGGCAGCTTAAATCACCCCCGAGCCTACTGACAAGGAGTTGATGAAGTTATTTATCAAAACTCTTCCATATGAGTTCCGTATCCGGATGGCCAGCATGTACGTTGAAAACTTCAATCAGCTTATTCCTGTGGGGGAACAAATCGAGATGGGGATAAGGGAAGGATGGTTTACTGAACCATCGAATAGAAGATTCTCTGCCAAGAAAGAGGAGGCTGCTGTAGACGTGAATATGGCTTATGGTCAAGAAAGTACCAATCACGCCCTGGCTATCCAGACGAATCAAAGGCAACAACAAATTGTCGGCCGTCAGCCATTCGCCCAAGCAAGAAGGCAATTCACACCTCTCCTTGGATCTCCATCCCAATGTTGGCTATCCTAAGAAAGAAAGGTTTGCTTACTAATGAACCAAAGCGTCCTAATCATGAGAGCATCCGAGGCTACGACCCAATGAAGAAGTGTGATTACCATAGCGGCGAATTGGGGCATTCAACTGATGAATGTTTCACTCTCAAGCATAAGATCCAAAACCTCTTGGACACAAAGGCTTTCTCATTTCAAACTGCTCGACTGAATGTCCAGAACATGAAGGTATGATCAATGCTATCTTGGAGCCTGAAGTTAGTTGGATCAAGAATTCGAAGGTACATGTGGCAGATGCTTACAACGGCCTAGTGAGAGCTGGATATTATCCAGATCAGGAGGATGTTCCTCTATCACTGATGAAGGAAAGAGTCACCAAGATGGTGGATGGCGGCATCATCGTCTATGCTGACCATAATTGCATATTTTCCACTATTTTTCCCATCATTATCGATTGGGAGGAGGAGCAAGCTGCGCTCAATGTTGATAAGGAAGAAGTTGATCCTTCACTTGTGGACATGCCCCCACTTGAAGATGCATCTAACGATGAGATAGTGATTGAAATGCCTCAACCGTATGAATATGTCAACAATAAAGCGGTCCCTGGTCCTATGATCTAGATGTTGACCTCGTTACAAGGTCTGGTCGGACTATTCTCAAGCCAATGTTCAACCCGTGAAACCTGTCACCGATGAAGAGGCTAAGGAGTTTCTAGCCGTGATCAAAGCAAGCGAGTATAAGGTGGTCGAACAGTTACGAAAGATGCCCGCCCAGATTTCTTTGCTTGAACTCCTACTTACATCCCATGTGCATAGAAAGTCGCTGATGAAGGTGCTAAGTGAAATTCGTGTACCTGAAACGGTCGAGGCGGAAAAGCTGTAAGATTTTGTGGGATCGATCCTTCTTAAAGACATGATCGCCTTTTCTGATGATGAATTCCCTCTTGAGGGTAGGGGCATAATAAGGCACTCTATATATCTGTCAAGCATAAGGCTTCTCATGTGTCTCGAGTACTCATTGATAATGGGTTCGCCCTGAACATATGTCCACTGGCCACTCTTCATTGCCTTAAGGTGGACCCATCCAAGATACATGCTGCAAAGACTTCTGTTCGAGCTTTTGATGGTACAAAGAAAGAGGTGCTTGGGGAGATTCACCTTGATGTGCAGATAAGGCCGGTGGTTTTCAATGTTCCCTTCCAGGTAATGGATATCCCTACTGCCTTTAATTTCCTGCTGGGTCGTCCCTGGATTCATATTGCTGGGGCTGTACCATTAAGTCTACATCAAGCTGTGAAATTCATAATCAAAGGGAAGTTGGTCACTGTCTATGGCGAATAAGATCACCGGATTTATCATGAGACAGCTATCCCCTATGTAGAGCCAGACTTTGAGTTCAAATCGAGTTACCACTCATTTGAGTTGGTATCCACTATTCATGCTTCTCGAGACTCACCCCCACCAATTCCTGAAGTTTCAAATGTTGCTCTCATGGTGGGAAGAGTAATGGTTGGAAATGGTTTCGCTCCAGGTAACGGTCTTGGAAGAAATGGCCAGGGCATTCGAAACCCCATTGAAGCCTCTCAAAGGTCCCGTGCTACTGGATTAGGGTACCATGGAAGAGGTGGGGAAGGTTCTGGAGGACGAAGACAGGAACGGCGGAATCTGCCCCCTAACCAAGGGCAAGGGAGGCAAAACCCATTACCCCCGAACATTCGCGAGACATTCCCCGATTCTCCGATAATGATGCATGATGAGGCAGAAATAATGGACACCCTGGGACAGCCAAGCAGAAAATTCGACTATTTGGTGAAGTATTCGGCTCCTCCTAGTTTCTACATTGATTCTCGTGACATTATCTCAGATGGATGGGGTGGCATGGATGATCTGACACCCCCGGAGACGGAAAACCCCAAAGATGCATTGGAAGGAATCTCTAGTCTCTTCGATGATGTCTTCATAGGGACCATTGACGAAGGACCTCCAGAGGAGATCGGCTCTGGCCCACAAGAATAACTCATTTACTACTTTCTCACATTCCCCTGCATGGGAATTTTTATCGCTTTCTAGGGCTTGTTTTTTTATTTCTTTCTTTTTCGCTTTCTTTTAGGGCTTGAAAATCGCATTTCCATTCAATAAATGTAATTGATTGATGAATATCAATAAAATTACAAGTTTTATTTTGAGGGCATGATGGGGTACACCAAACCAGCCTGGTGATGATATCCAGTCAATAAAAGAAAAAGAAAATCCAAGGAGAATTCCGAGGCCTGGGCTTCATCATGCTTTTTCGTGTCAAAATATTTCAAAAGATAAATGTTTTTGCCAAAATTCTTTTAAAAAAACAAAAAATATAAATTACTCTGTTTTTCTTTCTAATTTAGGTACTTCATGTTTCAGGAGCAATCTTACGGCATACAAAGGTGCAGAAATGGTCCAATCCAATACAACAAATGTTGACATTGATGACCTCGAGGACTTGAACGAAGATTCCATTGAGGTGCAGCAAAGCTGGGAACAACATGAAAATGCCAAGGCTCTCACATCCGAGCAGATTGTCACTATTAATTTAGGTGACACCGAAGAAATCAAGGAAGTTAAAATTGGGGCAAATCTCCCCAAAGACGAGGCTGATCACCTAATTCAGCTACAAAAGGAATACCAAGATGTCTTTGCATGGACCTATGCTGACATGCCTGGTTTAGACCCATCGATCGTCGTGCATTGCTTGCCTACTAATTTGGACGTACCACCTAAGAAGCAAAGGCTCTGGAGAACTAAACCCGAGCTCTCGAAGAAGATAGAAGAAGAGGTGATGAAGCTTTTGAAGGTGGGGTTCATCGAAGTGTCGCAATACCCTGAATGGGTAGCTAACATCGTCCCGGTGATGAAGAAAGATGGTCGAGTTCAAGTTTGCGTCGACTATCGAGATTTGAACAAAGCTAGCCCAAAAGATGATTTCCCACTACCTCACATAGATGTCCTTGTGGATAGTACTGCCGGATTTGAATTATTCTCATTTATGGATGGTTTTTCCGGGTACAATCAGATAAGAATAAATGAAGAAGATAAGGAGAAGACTGCATTTATCACCCCATGGGGGACCTTTCATTACAAGGTCATGCCCTTTGGACTCAAGAACGCCGGGGCAACTTACCAACGAGCCATGGTAACACTATTCCATGATATGATGCATTAGGAGATTGAAGTCTATGTTGATGATATGATTGCAAAGACTCGGCCCGGAAGAAGCCATGTAGAAACCCTGAAGAAGTTGTTTGATCGACTCCGTGAATTCAAGCTTCGGCTAAATCCCACTAAATGCGTGTTGGGCAACATCCGGTAAATTACTCGGATTCATTGTTAGCAATAAGGGGATTGAGATTGACCCATCCAAGGCTAAGGCCATATGCGAATTGCAACCTCAATCAACGGTGAAAGAAGTTCGGAGCCTCTTGGGAAGACCGAATTACATAGCCCGGTTCATTTCCCAACTCTCTCGAAACGCCAAGCTATTCTTCAAGCTCCTAAAGAAGAATGCACGAATCAACTGGGATGATGAGTGTCGAGAAGCGGTCAACAAGTTAAAGCAGTACCTGATGAATCCACCATTTCTTGTCCCACCATCACCGGGGCATCCCTTGATTCTCTACCTTACCATTCATAGCGAGTCATTGGGTGCAATGTTGGCTCAGGAGAGTCCAGTAGATAAAAAAGAACGAGCCATTTATTATCTGAGTAAGAAGTTCACTATATCAGAGCTGAAATATTCTGATGTTGAAAAGACTTGTGCGGCATTGGTGTGGGTATTGCATAGATTGCGACAATACACACTACATTATCAGACATTCCTCGTAACTGAGAATGACCCCATCAAGTATTTACTTGATCGGCCAGCTTTGGTGGGTAAGTTGGCCAAATGGCAAATTTTGATCTCTGAATTTGATGTGCAATTCATGCCACAAAAGTCGGTTAAGGGTCGAGTGATCGCCGATCTATTGGCCGGAAATTCAGGAGTCTCTAATGACGATGATAGTTTCCTTGATGACCGTGTCTTGAGCGTAAATGAAGACTCTTGGAAGATGTTCTTTGATGGAGCTGTAAACTTGTCTGGTTCTGGTACTGGGGCAGTTATGATATCCCTAGATGGACAGCACTATCTGGTAGCTGCAAAATTGATATTCCCATGCATTAACAATGTGGCCGAGTATGAGGCTTGCATCCTCGGACTTCAAGCCGCAATCGAGATGGGTGTGGCCAAGTTGATGGTATTTGGAGATTCGGCACCGATCATATTGGCTGCATCGTAGGTGAGTGGAAGACCAAGGATGCCAAATTGCTCCCGTACCACAAGTACTTAGAAGATCTAGTAAAGGAGTATGACGAAATTTCATTTGAATACTTGCTAAGGTCTCATAATCAATTTGCGGATGCACTCGCGACTTTGTCGTCTATGTTGCAAGTCACTGACGGGTTAGAGGTTGAGCCTTTGAAGATAGAGGTTTTGTCGAAGCTGTCTTATTGTATGATCATAACTGAAGAACCTGATGGAAAACCATGGTATTACGATATCATGAGCTACATTAAAAGGCAGGAATTTCCCGATATCATGAGCTACATTAAAAGGCAGGAATCATACCGAACATCGATCCGTACATCATGAAGATGGCCTCAAAGTTTTTCGTCAGTGGTGAGAATTTGTACAAAAGATCTTATGATTTAGTCTTGTTACGATGTGTGGGTGCAGCTGAAGCCACTCAAATCATACAAGAAGTTCACGAAGGGGTGTGTGGCCCTCATATGAATGGGCACATGTTGGCTAAAAAGATCATGAGATTAGGCTATTATTGGCTCACGCTAGAGGGTGACTGTATTCAGCATGTTCGAAGATGTTATCGTTGCCAAGTCCATGGTGATAAGATAAATGTTCCTCCAACTGAGCTGCACCAGTTTTCCGAGCCATGACCCTTCTCAATGTGGGACATTGATGTGATCGGCCCAATAAACCTGAAGGCTTCCAATGGGCATCGATTCATTTTAGTGGCCATAGACTATTTCTCCAAATGGATCGAAGCTACGTCATTTGCAAGTGTCACTGCTCGCAATGTTGCGAAGTTCATCAAACGCGACATAATTGCTCGCTATGGTGTCCCCGAAACAATTATCACTGACAACGGAACAAATTTGAACAACAAGCTTGTTGATGAGTTGTTCAACGAGTTTAAGATCAAGCATCTGAATTCGTCCCCTTATCGCCCTCAAATGAACGGGGTTGTTGAAGCGGCCAATAAGAATATTAAGAGGATCTTGGCCAAGACAGCTGAGAATTATCGAGATTGGCATGACAGATTACCCTTCGCACTAATGGCATACCGGACATCGATCCGTACTTCTACTGGGGCAACGCCTTTTGCTCTGGTGTACGGCATGGAAGCAGTTTTACCTGTGGAAGTAGAGATTCCGTCCTTGAGAGTTTTATCCCAAGCAGAGTTGTCTAAAGCTGAATGGTCGCAACAAAGACTTGAACAGTTAAACTTAATTGATGAGAAAAGACTGAAGGCTCTTTGTCATGGCCAAGCTTATCAACAAAGAGTTGCCAGATCCTTCAACCGAAAAGTACGACCGAGAAATTTCGAGGTAAATGATCTTGTTCTAAGGAAGCTATTGCCGATTTTTCCAGATCTTGGGGGCAAATTTGCTCCAAATTACGGCGGCCCGTATGTGGTGAAGAAGGTACTTCCTGGGGGTGCCCTGATTTTGGCAGAGATGGATGGTCGTGAGTTTTCTACTCCAGTCAATGCTGATGTTGTCAAGAAGTATTATCCATGATAGAGTTTTCCATGTCTTGTCTTGAACTGCAAGTATTTTATGATGAATAAGATGCTTCAATCAGTTGAATTGTTCAAATTTGTCATAAATTTTGCATTCTTCTTTCTTAATGAATCGCGTGAGATAAATTGAATGTGTCAAATGGGATACCTTGGAATGATGAAAGGCAAGCCTTATCCCATACACTATCTCATACACTAATCCTTGGTGAGTTGTGCGGAGAAATTCCATGCCCGCAAGGAAAAGGGTGATCTCGCAAAGGGTACACTAACCAAGGTAATGAGAGGCAGTTTCTTCTTCTACCTGAAACACTACAAGTATACCTATTGTTTAGCCTTTTGAGCCCATACACGTGAAGAGTTTTTAAATCATCCCTGTCAAGGATCATCCCATATTGGGACAAAGTTTGAAATGAATGATAGAAATTTTCTTACTCACACTTGCATCAATCTTCGAGAATTGCTTTCGCGTTGTAACTCATACGATAGTTTAAAGTGCCCTAGGATGATGAATAGCAGTCATTTCTCTATCTTATACACTTTTATCCATTGCATAGCCCACTTGAGCTTATGGATTCATTTCATATTAAACCTAGTTGCTGATCATCACCCACATTGGGGCAAGATAAAAACATTCAAGTGGCATGAACTAGGATGCCGACAAAAATAGAGATTTTGTCCAAAGAAAAGAGTGCAAAAATGGGGCATTAAAAAGCAGTGTGCCTGGTAAAAGCAAGGCCGAATGCCCAAAGAAAAATAAAACACATGATATGGTGAGTCGTACCCTGAACAAGGCAATACTGAAAAAAAAAAAAAAACTCAAATGTTGTTGCAATCAATGAGTGCAAAGAAAATCTTCGACATTGAAGAAGGAAATTTGTGGAAATGTCAAGATGATTACTAACTTTGACCATCTAAACACTTTTTGAGCTTAATGATCCTTTCATTTCACAACCCATGAACCAAGCCTACGTTACGTCCATTGCAAAGTCTCTTTAGATTATGGCACTTGAATTAACGTAAGAGTTCATATGCTTAAAAGCATCGCTTGAAAAGTGCGAGTAAGATTATTATTGTCTCATTTCATATGTTTCTTGACTTGAAAATCCTAGGACAATTATGAAATGTCATTTGTCAAATAGCCTCGACTCAAAGAGTCCCCTTTGTTAAGTCGTTGACCAAACCCTCATTACGGTCCCTCTTAAAGACCTCTCAAATTGGTGAAATTGTACCACTTGCGAGATTGCTTAGACCCTTGTTTGGCATGACGAATGTGAGATAAGTGATTGACAAAATCCTGCATCAAAGGTCAGGATGAAATTGCCATTTTAATGAATATGAGAGAAAAAGTCCTTTCAGACCAAAGGATCCCTCATTTGACACATTCATGACACTCATGTGTTCAGAATGGAAATTAGGCGGTGCAAAATTAATGGAAATCATCATAAACCTCCATTATATTGATGCATGTTGCCTCTCCTACGATCATGTGTTTGCAGGAGATGTATCCCCGAAGATCGGAGATGTTACCAGGTAAGTATATCTCTATCCATACCTTGAATATTTGTCATTGCACAGGTATTCCCTTTTAAGCATATCGACACTCAATTGAGTTGTCCCCTAAAGATTTTTCATCCAGATTCAATCTGATTAAGGTGATCGAAGAATGGTTCGGGTCCTGGTCGGATGATTTCTGTCGCAAGGCTAGGCGACCGAAGAATGGTTCGGGTCCTAGCTAAGCAAAACCTCAATCTAGGCGACCGTAGAATGGTACGGGTCCTGGAAAAGCAATTTCTTCATTCAGACGACCGTAGAATGGTACGGGTCCTGGAAAAATAATTTTCTTCGTCGAGGTGACCGTAAAATGGTACGGGTCATTGACAACACCTATTCCCTATTTAGGCGACCGTAAAATGGTACGGGTCCTGAAAAATAAATCCCCGTTTAGGTGACCGTAGAATGGTACGGGTCCTAGACAAAACCTTTCTGTCGTACTGGGCGACCGTAGAATGGTACGGGTCCTGGGAAAGCAGTTCCTTAAAAAACCTTTCTGCCGTATTGGCGACCGTAGAATGGTACGGGTCCTAAGAAAGCAGCTCCTTTCTGCCATACTGGGCGACCGTAGAATGGTACGAGTCCTAGGAAAGCAGCATCTTCACAGTCATGTTACTATTCTAGGCATCCGTAGAATGGTACGGGTCCCGGACAGGTAATACCCACTATCTCGAATTACTCTATCCTCCTCTAGGGTAAGTTATTCCAGGTAGGTTCATCTATCATTTGCATTAGTATTTCCATGCATCATATAAATTGCATTAAAAAATGGAATTCACGTTCCAACAAAAATCATTCATTGCGTGAGCATGACCAAAATTTAGGTCTCAATTTGTCTTTGAAGGCAACCTCTGTGAGTTCACCTTCAAACAGGGGCAGCTGTTGACACCTAAATTTTTGGGGTTAATTTTTTGCTAAATAAACAAAATAAAAATAAAAATCATAACCACATGGCATATAGTTTAGGCAAATTTTATATTTGGTTAAGATTTTTTTATAGATTTAGAGATGCATTTTTTGCGCAAAAGGGGAATTTTTTTTTTGATCTAATATGCAAAAAATATTGCGCAGGGTGAAATGATATATTCAATGGAATTTTACACGAGCAAAATTGGCTATGAAATATACCACGAAGATACATTTTTTTTTTTGTGTATAAAAGAGTCGCGTACGGTGGGGAAAAGGGGGTTCTTTCCGTAAAAAAAAAAAAAAAAAGGCACCAAAAAGAGGAAAAAGTGAAAAAGTAAGTGATGAGAGAGGAAAAGTAAAAAAAAAAAAAAAAAGGTAAAAAAGTCCCCCGCAACCTGTTCATCTTCCTCGTGGGGGAGGGATCCCTACCGGCGGCTGAGCCGCCGACCTCCGCCTGCCTCCGTGAGTAGCACCGCTGCTTCACTGATCTGTTGCCAGAGCCGCAACCTGAAGCTCATGCCTGCGCTGCTGCGTCGTCCTATCGCCGATCTGCAGCACCGGAGTTCCGGCGCCCCGCCCCCCGATGCCACTCCTCTCTGCCATCCGTCCACTGGAAGCTGCGTCGCCGAGCCGTCTGCCAGTCCGCCCGAAACCCGCGACACCGCCCCTTGTCTGAGCCGCCCTTCTCCCCTCCGCCACAGCCGCCAATCTTCGTCTGCACGACCCGCACCGCCCCGACGTCGAGCCCTGCTTTCCGTCGCCTATCCCAGATCCGCTCGTGGAGCCACTGCCGCTGCAGATCCGTGGTCTAGACGTCAGGATCTCTCCGCCTGTAGGTCCGAAGCCTCGGCGCTCCTGTCCCGACGCTACCGTGCCGCCACGATCGCCGATTGACGGAGCCCGCGCCACGATCCGACGCTGTAGCAACCCAGATGCCCGTGATGCCCGCTCCCATCGGCCGTTGTCCCGTGCCGATTCCGAAGCCCAAGGTGCGCGCGCCGCCGCGCCGATCCCCGAAGCCCCTATTGCTGTGCCGCCGTCGTGCCGCTCCCAAAGTGCCCTCGTCGAACCCTAGCCGGAGATCTCCCCTCGCTGGATCGGCCACCAGCTTTTTTTTTCTTTTTTTCTTTTTTAGAAAAAAAAAGCAAAGGAAAAAAAAGAGAAAAGCAAAAGGAAATTTAGGTATTTTATTTATCTTATTTTTGTTTTATTATTTTTGCTATTTTATTTTATCTTTTTAGCGTAATTATTCCTTTTTGCGTGAAATTGAAATTCCATAATATGAAATTACCTTGAAATTAGAGATTGTCAGTCGATTTTCGCGCCGAAATCCGACTCGCAATTACTTAAAAAATTGCCAATCCGATCTCCCGCCCGAGATCCGATTCGTGATTTATGTGAAATTGGCCAACCTGATCTCATGTGCGAGATATGGTTCGTCAATTTGGGTATCAATATTGCTTGATTTGCTGTGGTGTTACTTAGGTTAGTTTTAAAAAGAAAAAAATCAAAAGAATGTAGTTTTAGGGTTTGCATGCTCATAATAGGAATTTTATTTCGAATTTCCAAAAATAAAAAAAAAAAAGCAAATCAATTAATTTAGGGTTTTTTTTTTTTTTAAACTTGGATTGCATGTTTAATTATTTGGCAATTATTAATTTCGAAATAAAAAAAGAGGAAAAAAAAACAAAAACACAAAAAAAAATCATCATGCGTATATCATGTAGAGTTAGGGTACATTTTGCACGTCATTGCATATTAGGATAAAAATTGCACTTAGTTTAATTTAGATAATTTTTTAATTTATTATAAGTTTAGGTACTTTTTAGATATATTGCATTTTAGGATTATTTTGGTTAAGATAATATTTTAGTTTAAAATTAGGATGTGGCTCAACCTAATTCCTAATATAAATTAAATAGGGTCTTAATCTAATTAGGTAATTTTCACATTTCACCTAATTTCGAATTTCTTGAAAAATACAAAAAAATCTCATAGGTTAAATTAGTTTTATTATTTAGGATAAAATGCATTCTTTTAGGAAAAAAAATTGTCATATGCACGTCATTAGGGTTAGATTCATTGAGATGCATATCATTTAGTATTTTTGTTAAGCCCATTTAATTAAAAATTACATGTCATTAGAATTAGGTCATTCAATTAACATTGCATTACATATTGCATGATTTTCATTAATTAAGTGAAAAAAAAAAGAAATTGCGTGTTAATTAGAAATCATATCTAGGATTATTGATATGGATTTTAATTTAACATTGCAGATACTTTCGTTGCTTTGAGGTAAGTTTTTGCAATTTATTTATTGTTTATTTGGGTGTTAAATTGGTGGATTGTGCACCTGTATGACCATCTCACATGTTAGGGAAATATATTTAAAATCAATCCAAACTGCTTGCCAAACATTTTTCAAAATAAAAAGAAAGGTACCGAAAGGGCGTTAGAGAATTCTAGCGTAACCAAGTCCCCGTACCCATAGTCTCTGGTTCGTAAGAGTAAAATAATTCTCCCATTATTTTACTTGGGTTTCTAATCGACCCGCCAAAAATAGATTAGTGGCGACTCCTAATTGAAAATCAATTACATGTTAAGAACTTAAACCTAAGTCGCGAATTGGTATGGGCTTGGGAGATCCCGAGTTAAGTCTAGGCTTAACAATCCATTAGCCAAACCCCTAGGTGGTTCACACCCGAAAAATTGGTCGCGACAATATGGGATGTCATGTGATTCTTGAGGTGCTAGACGTGTGCAAAGCATTTGAGTGTTATGTGCATACCTTGGAAATTGTTTTATGGCTCATGCATGTTTGGCATGGCCTTATACGAGATGAATGAGACACGTGCATAATTTAATTATCATTATTAGTAACTTATGTGGCACGTGCATACTTTGATTGACCTTGTTTGCGAATTGAGAAGCATGAGGATGTCGTGCAGGTCGATGTTTGAGTCAGAAAGACGTGGATAAAGTTGTGGATTTGTATGTCTTTGATTAGAACTCGAGGGATTTAAGCTAATGCATGGTGCATGGAAGAATTACTATTCGTGCCTGGATTATTAAATTGTGATCATGGTATGCTTAATAGAATGGTGCACACATGTAGTGATTATTTATGCTATAATTGGACACGTGGTAGAGTGTTTGCATGTTGAGTGGCCTAATTCTTGTTAATAGATGATGTAACGCAAAGGCTTTGCTATTAATTTGCCATGGACAAGTGAGGGTCGAGTTCGTAGGTTCCAAAACGAGGCATCCGCCTATATGAGATTTAGGCGAATTACTTATTGAGTTGTCAAACTCATTTGTTGTTGTTTCACCTTTTTCAGGTCTCGGCAAACAACTCAGTAGATGATGCTTAGGTAGTTGATCCTTGTAGGGGAGCCGTTTTTGGTTAGTAACTCGCTAGAGAAGATAGACTCACCATTGAAGTTTGTGAACCCTCTATTGTCTTTTGGATGTGTATCGAATTGGTCCAAGAATGGACTTTTATATTAAAAGATTTGATCTAATAAAGCAGATAAATAAGATGCACATTTGCTCACATGTTTTCTTTACTATCCCTAATATGTGATCAGGTGTTGTTGTTGTTGTTGTACATTTCCGCTTGTGTTTGATTTAAAAATAATAATTGATGGGTCAGCGACACATTTTGAGACATCGTATAATTGACCGACGCCGGATGTCGTGTTCCCATGACGAGAGAAAGTTTGGCGCATGATAGAAGTTTTTATTGTGATGACAACAAGAAAAGCTATTAAAGCAAAAATTTGTTGAGAAAAGCTTCTTGCATCCACTAGTACATAACGCAAAACTCAATTGCTATTCGTGAAAAGCGAAAGCTGATTTTGATGGATTGAGTGATTCATGAGCTTCACCTGAATAGTACTAGGGGTGAGCATGGTCCGGGTTGGGCAGGTTCACCCCTTAACCCTAGGATCAACCCGCACAGTGTGGGTCCTCAACTTTTGGGACCGAGGACCGACACTATTGAGCTTGGGACCGAGGACCGGACTGACCCAATGGATTCGGTCTGGTTCTAGGGTCAACCCAAGACCAACAAATAATTTTTTATTTCATTTTTTGTACTCCTTAAAAGAATGATTGAGGACTGGAATGATCCAATGGATTTGGTCCGGTTTCCAAGTTAACCCAGGACCAACTACTAACTTTTTGATTTCATTTTTTGTACTTTTTGAAAGGGCAACCGAGGACCATACCGATCCAATGAGTTTGATGATGAGCAAGGTTAGATAAGAAAGGCAAGCAGTAATGATCTAGTGGGGTGAGCGTCGATTAGAATGAGCATCGAATGTCGAGCGGGGAGCAACAAGCCAAGCGAGCATCGAGCGGCGAACGGCATGATGACCCAAAGCGAGCGAGGCAAGTGTCGAGTGGTGAGTAGAGAAGTTGTTTCTTTCAATTTTGGCAAATTGAAGACTAAGAAGATAAATAAGATAGAAGAGAACGAATACTAGGGAATGATGCCATAAATAGTTGTTTATACCTTTTTGGACGCTGTGCATGACTCCTCACAAAAACATTTTCCTCCTTCGTAAATTATGACTATTTTTCTTTTTTTTGTTAACTCAGGGAACCTCGTAAGCCGACAGCGGATAGACAAACCCTGGGGTTGACATGGGGAAACCACCACCACATGTAGCGGGCAAGGCACCAAGCGATGTCTCTGGGATTGAGCATGAGCTTGCGACGCCACTGCAACGGTGGTATAATTTATGACTATTGACATTATAAAAGACATTAAAAATCTAAGTTATTAAAGAATAATATAAAATTACTTGAATTCCTTATTAAAGAGCTATTTAATGTTGTTGACGCTATTTATTTTAAGATTTTCTCTATATAAAAAAATTATAAGTAATATTAGTCAAGGTTGGTTTGGGTTGGACCGACCCAGAACTCTCAGAACTAAGAAACGACCCGCATAGTGCCGGTCCAGAAATTCTAGGACCAATAACCAACACAGTCTCCTTGGGAATCGGATCGGGGCGCGGGGTTGGGCGCGTCTAGGGGTCGATCTAAGGTTGACCCTGACCGATGCTCACCCCTAATTAGTACCCTTAGTCCAAACAAGAATTTGGTGTGAAAAAAAAAAGATTTCTCAATACTTTTTATAGTAGACTTGAGCCCTCCAATCATTTGTCGCTATCTGGAGCTTAGCTTTTGTCCCCTTCTAATCTCTTTGTGCTCCTTGCTCAAAAAAAATAAAATAAAATAAATCTCTTTGTGCTCTTTCACTCTCTCTCCTCCTCCCTCTTCATTATAAATACACTCATCACCTTCGATATAACGGTAGACCACCACCCTCCCCATGCCACACTCTCTTCACACACCCACCCCGTGGCAATGGAAGGATCAAGCTCAGCCCCAACCCTTGAGCGGGTGAAGTTCGTATCATATTGTCATATTTCAAGGGCTCAATCCATCAAAATCAACTTTGACTTTTCACGAATAGCATTCGGCTTGTTGCCATCTATTTGTGCTCTTTCACTCTCTCTCCCCCCCTCTCCACTTACAGATACGCTTGACAAAAGCCAATCCCCATTCTCTTCACACACCGTTGCACTGATAGGCTCAATCTCAGACCTACCCCTTCTGACCAACTTCACCCAACTCCTCTAATCCAGAATACCAACATGGTGACGGCCCAGGCGGGGAGCAATGACCTGCACAGAAGTGTGGAACCCAAGATGAAGACGAACAGTGAGTTGGAGAGATACTCCGTTGCCTACTCCCTCTGCCCTTCGTCCGACTCTCAGATCGGGAGCTGCAGAAAGCCCTCCGTCTACAGAAAGTTCACTTTTGGTGAATACCGGAAGAAAGGCCGTAAATATGGCCTTCCGCATGTCAGGCTAACGGGTATGTAAATACAGTTCGTTCAATTGAAATATACGAAGTCATCCTATGGCGACCTCCATGGTTTATACTAGTACATAATTCCGAGAAATGATTAGTTTATTAGGTGTCATATGATGTATCTGAAATGAAAACTCCCGAGTCGTCGACCTCTGACGTAGCCCACTTTGTTTGTGCTGAGAGGGTTGACGTCTCCACAAAGTCGGCGCTCTACAACGACCCGTGGAAGATCAGGAAGCAGCTAACGGAAAGCGACCTCAGCCACTTGTCGCGGCTCCCGCTTCCAGGGGAGCTGCCCGAAGACCCACGTGTTCCCGCAGATGGACGAGGAGATGCTGAGGCAGGTCAAGAGCAAGGAGGGGATGCAGGTCGTTGGGATGGACGTGGACACAGGCTGGAAGCACTGGTTCGTGTTCCGCTGCTGGGGGTCGTCCGGGAGCTACGTGCTGAACGGTGGCTGGTCCAAGGAGTTTGTCGAGAAGAAAAGGTTGAAGGTCGGGGACGAGATCGGGATGGTCTGGTTCATGTCCTCTCGCATGTTCTACTTTAAGGTCTTTCACAGGGCCGCTGCTTGAGTTTTCATTAGAAAGTTTTTAGGGAAGGATCTTTCTCGTGCTGTCCTTTAAGTTTCTTTAGCTTCGCGTGGTGAATGAAATTTCAGTGTATCTTTATCTTGGTACTGCATCTTTTATATTTTCAAGCTATTCGGTTAAGAATTTGAATTCATAAATCGATCCTGATTTATTATGAGATATCATGCGCTTGTAGTTAGCATAGAATCCTGATTTCTTTAAATTATTTTTTGTGAAAGATATTTCGTTGCAGAAATAATTTGGATGAAATTTTAACCCTGAATTATTACGTGTTGATTCTTGGACGCGAATGAATCTTTTCCCCTTAAAGCACAATCGACAAAAGCTATGGGGGAAACCCCCATGTCACTAGCATCCCTCGGACCCAAGCTCCCGGCAATCTCGTCCCGTTCCACTCCTTTACGCATATACCCCACAAGGTGTCAACTGTCAACGAAGTGCACAACTAGGCGATGATCCTGCCAATAGGCTTCTTTGATGTTTTTCCTCGTCCATCAAACCTTTTCGGAAAGGTTGTGTCGTTTACAATAAAGGACAGGCGAATCGGACAGCCAGGTTTGACTCGTGGGAGACAAGAAGAAGAGGAAGATTGGAGACGCTACGACCCTTTAAAACCAATCCGATTACCACGTGACGTAAAGACAAGCAGCTTTCGAAGAGCGATCGTGATCTGAAGGAGGATCCCCCAGATTTCTTTTAATTCCTAATTGAATATATTTTCTTAAGAAATACTAAAGGAACCACATGGATTAACAACTTTTGTACTTAGTTATATTAAATTATCATATTTTAGGAAACACATAATGTTATCCCCCACCACAATGCGCGTTCTTTGCACTATCTTGGATCCTTTTTTTCCTAATCCAACCCGAATTAGGAAATACTTTGTACACACTTATAATTTCGTGCTGTCTCTCTAGAAAAAGAAAAAACATGGATCGGAAAAAAGCAAAGAAACCCATGGAGACATTTGATTTCTTCCAACCCCAAATCTCCTCCGATCATCACCGATCACTCGCTGCCAACACCAACAATGACAATGGAGAGAAGTACACCAGAAGTGTCTTAACTTGTGTACGGTGCTCACTTTAACATCACAATTTTTCATCGGCTCACTTATTTTTTTAAAAATAAAAAAATAAAAATTGATCACTTAAGTGCCAACTTCGATTTGAGTCGCCAAAAATCTGACGTGGCAATATTTTAATAATTTGTCAATCCTACATGGCTTGTTGGCATGTCTAGTCAGCATATAATCTCTAAGCAACATTGTGTAGCAAGTAAAAAAAAACTGGTCACTTTAGAGCTAGTGTTGAGAAAAATGATCACTTTAGTGCCAATTGTTGTTAAAAGTAATCACTCCAATACCAAAAAACCTTTAAACGATATCATATAATAAGTTAAGAAGTGATCACTTTGGTGCTAATCATTGTAGAAAAATGATCTATTTAGTATCAATTGTTGTTAAAAAGTGATCATTTCAATGTCAATCTTAATAAATAAAAAAGTGATAACTTCAATGACAAAAAATGCCACATCATATAACATTTTTAATTATAAAAGTTACGTAATTAATTTAGCTGGAATTTCTCACCATATGCACTTAAGTGATCGTTTTTGTTCGATTTTGGCACTTAAATGAGCCGACGAAAAATTGTAACACTACAGTGAGCATCATACATAAGTTAAAGTACTTATGGTGTACTTCTTCCATGACAATAAAATAGTAATTGGAGGGGATAAGTACACTATCAATGTTATAAGTTGTGTATGACGCTTACTTTGGTGCCAAAAGTTTCCGTCAGATCACTTAAGTGCCAAATCGGAGGAAAAACGATCACTTTGGTGCCAACGGCAAAAGATTCCGGTCAAAATGATTACATGGCTTTTTTTTAAAAAATTGACAAGGCCTTAAACGACGTCATTTTCGGTCCTCCTTAAGAAAATGACGTCGTTTAGCCGTCCTACATGGATGGCCTCACAAAAACGACGCCGTTTTCTTAAGAATGACCGAAAACGACATTGTTTTGAGGATTGAAATTAGGGTTTTGTCGCTCGGCCTTTGCCATCGCTCGCTCAGCCGAGTGGCCGCCGCAGCTCCGACCTTGACCCCGACCTCGACCCCGACCACAACGATGGCCACTTGGTGGCCACGGCTCCGACCCCGACCCCGACCCCGACAATGGCCACTTGGCGGCCGCGGCTCCGACCTCGACCCCGACCCCAACCGCGACGACAACCACTCGGCAGCCAAGTCGAAGGCCGTGATCTAGCCGGTGCTTGAGGAGGCCGCTAACAAGTGCGCCACCATTGATGTTTCCCTCTCCCTCTCCAATCTCCTCGACGAGTGCTTGGCCTACGTCTTCCAATACCTAGGCTTCGGCGACCGAGTGGCCATCATCGGAGTCGGGGTCAGAGCCATGGCCGCCGAGTGGCCATCGTTGGGCTTGGGGTCGGAGCCGTGGCCATCATCATGGTTGGGGTTGAGGTCGGGGTCGGGGTCAGAGCTGCGGCTGGCGAGTGGCCATCGTCGAGGTCGGGGTCGAAGCTGCAGCCGCCGAGCATGGGGGCCATCAAGGACGGCAAACGGCATCGTTTTGGTATTAGGGTTTTGAATTGGGGGAGACACCAAACGGCGTCATTTTGGTGTTAGGATGCTGACTGTACTCTCCGGTGAGCCACATCAGCTTCAAAAATTAATAAAAAAGTGTCATGTCAGATTTCCGACCAATCGGATCAGAGTTGGCACCAAAGTGAGCGTTTTTCGAACTTTTTGGCATTTGAGTGACCCGAGAGAAACTTTTAGCACCAAAGTAAGCGCCGTACACAACTTATGACACTAATAGTGTACTTATTCCGTAATTGGAGCCAAGGAGAAGTTTTATCTCCACGTTTTTGTCTTAAAGATAGCTTAAGGTTTTCATTCTCTTTCTCTACGAGTTAAGCTCCTCGTGTCACAACATCGTACAGACCCAAGCTCATGCGGTCCCACTTCTCGCGAGCCCAACAAGGCGTGAACTGTCAATTCGGTACAATGCTAGATTCTTTGATGTTTTTTTTTCCTCGTAAAGGCTGTATCTTGTAGCTTGCAAAGAGCGATCATGATCTGGAAGGAGGCTTGACTTTTGCGTCTCCTCTCCTAGGTTTAAATTCAGAAAAATACCAAAACAATTATGAACCTAGGCCATTAATATCAATTCAGTTTTAAATTTTTAAATTAAATTAATTTAATTATGAATCTTTTTATATCAGTACCAATTTAGTCTTTCTGAAGTCAATCGGCCGACGAACGCTGAATTGATAATTTTTAAATAATTTTTGTTTTTTGAATTTTTATTTTTGAATTTTTTCCTTCCCCCCTCCCTTTTTGCCCTTTTCCTTTTCCTTTTCGTCATCTTAGTTTCTTCTCTTGCAATGGTTGGCAAGCCTCCAACAGCTTTGCCCGATGCCTTTTCCCACTGCTAGGTCATGGTGAGGCTAGCCTTACCCAGATCTAGGCGAAGTTGCCTTACCCGCTGGCTTGGGTGAGGCCAAGCAAGGGCCGCAAAGCCCTCGACAACTGTGAGCAAGGGCCGTGACCCTTGTCACTTCCCGACAAGGGCTTCAAGGCCCTTGCCCTTGCCGGCCATTGTAGGAGAAGAAGCCGAGAGGAAGATGAGGAAAAGGGAAGAAAAAAAGGAAAAAATTTTAAAAAATATTTAAAAATTGCCTCATCGTTGTTCGCCAGTCGGCCGACATCCACATCAATGCCAACCAACCAAAATTGGCCAGAATGACTGAATCGGTACCAATGTGAAAATGTCTAAGACAAAATTAGTTCAATTAAAATGTTTAGGGTTGAATTTATACCAATGCCATAGGTTTATAATTTTTTTTTTTTGAATTTTTTCCCTTAAGTTCTCAATCACCCATTCAGTTATGGCGGTTGATGTTGACGAAAGCAATATAGGTAAGCTGTTTGTCAAAACCTATTTATTGAAAGCTTTCATTGATATTTGGGAATGACTAATATATTAAGGTAATTGTCCCAAAGTTGGGCCAATTTTTATTTTTCGGACTGACTATGCATATGGTAATGAACGACGATTGTGTAATAGAAAGATTACAGGGGTCGTATACTTTCAATCCAAATTAATTCAAAAGAATCCTTTTGAACCAAGTGGGTTAATAACTTTTGGCACCAGGATTAGGACCTTGAGTACAAACAAGAATTTGGCTGCAATATCTATCACACAACTGATCAAATCACTCATGAAAACCAAATCTCGTTCAACTTGATTCCACTGTCATACGGCCCACGGTCACTATTTGGAGATTCCATCTACTTTTTCCCAGTCTCCCCCGCTTTTCCTTTTCCTTTGCTTCCTTGGGCTTTGTCAGTGTCTGTCCTCTTCTCTTACCGCCCTTCCAACCCCCACTCTATTCACACGCCGTTTCAATGATGGGCATGGCTCGTGTGAACTGTAAACACAGCGCATAAAGAGACGACGATCCTTCCAATAGGCTTCTTTAATGCTTTTTCTCTTCAATCAAACGATTTCATGAAGGTTTGATTTTTGAGAGAGAAGTAGAGGAAGAGAGGAGACACTACTATCCATGGAATCCATTCCGGTTACCAAGTGAGCTTGTACTGTTGGTTAAATTATATTGAGCTCATGTTGCTTCAAATTGCACACTGCAGTTGACATGAAACTGCTATGTGATCATTCGTTGTTTTGTCCCTCTGGTTGTCGGAGTTATATACCTTGTGTCTTCTTTCTAAACTTGAACAGTGCCCTATTGAGCTTTGTTGGGTCATCGTCTCGAGAAGCCCAGCACTAAAAGAAGTTCAACAAATAAAATAAAATAAAAATCAAAGTGGGAAAATAGCAGGATAAAAAAGTGAAATTCTGGTAAGGCTTGATTGAAAAAGTCAAGGGGCCCCTGTGCGATCTATTTTCCGATCCGTAGGTCCACTGCTTCCGCTACTTTCGCGCACGCAATAATAGAGAATAAAAGATCAGTGGCCAGAGCCGAGGGGCCCCTGTGCACTCTTTTTTCTGCTCCCGACTAGACGACTGGTTGAAGAATATTCTAAGGTCATTGCCAAAGGTGATCCCGTTCCAACAGCGGAAGGGTTAGTGCGATAGGCATGTTATATCCAATCCTCGGACTTACTGACAAAACTTGGACGGCAATAGGTACAGTTGGACCTACTTTTAATTATTGTTTGATGTTCGATTTCTTCGACCGCAAATCTCCTCCGAAGGTCCTCGACCACTCGCTGCTGGCAGCATTGATGACTTCTTCGTCCTATGTTTCCGACGTTACCAACATCGATGATGATAAGAAGGAGAATTAGAGCCGGGAAGTAAATTCATCTCTATGTTCCTAGCTAACTCTCAACTTATTCCTTAATCATATATGCAATGACATTCAAGATAGCTCCTCTTTCTCAGGCATGAACACCGGCGGCAATGACCCATGTCAAAACATCGATGTCCGCCCTACTTCAGGCCAACAAATGACGAACAATTAGGAAAACATCCGGCACGAATGGATCGCTCAGAGTTCGCGATTCATGTATCACCTGATCCTAAAATGTAATGATGCATGACCCGAAAGTCCATTTACGATTGCACCCTGTGGCACCATGGAGGTTGTGATCACAAAACTAGGTAGTTGTTATATGTCGTTGCATATAAGTCTAGGCGGACTGAATTTGGTCAGTCCTAGTCGGCTCCGGTGCCTCATCACACGACTGTTTATTTGTTTAAGCTGAGGAGTCCCCCTAAACCTACTGTCAATTTCCAAGGGCCCAAGAAAATATTGTGCACGTGGTGCTGCATAGCTTCTAGAAGAAGCTTACAGCGGTTGAAAATTCCAAAGGCGAACAAGACATAATCGTGTACGGCAAACAGGAGGGAGAGGGACCCCACAGCGGTTGGAATTCCAAGCCCAAAGCAAAGGTTAACTGAGAGAAAGCTTGTCTTTCTCGATCGAGGATCACAAAAAGTATTCCTTTGAAGCCAATCTGATCACCGCGTAACATAAAGCAAAGCACGTCCCGAAGAGCGATGTTGACCCCGTTTTCTTTTAATTAAATACGATCAATGATTACCCCACCGTCGGCAGCAGGCATGTATAAAATATGAACTTCAGTTAGTCTTTATCGACGGTTTGAATGTTAACTTTTTCGAGGTTGAAGTATTGATTTTTCTGTTTTTCTATTTTTAGCCACATCTCACGTGGTAGTGCATGTTTCTGCATGCCGATTTTGCAAGGAAAAATTTTGTCCTGCCATTTGTTGGATCTTGCATTGGTCGGAAATTATTGACGTGGACACTGATCGAACTACATTACATCGTCAATGGTCGGTGCTGACCCATGTAATTTTAATAAGTTTTGCCGAATGCTCAATTTATTGCTCGAGCACATACAAGGTTTAGTTTTGTATTCTTTCTCGCATACACTTTCACCATAGAGTAGCAAACCTTGAACTTCACGTCCAAGATTAATCAAATATCACTTAGACAACCCAATCCAAAATATTTCTCTTTCGTGAGTATTAAAATTCCTCTGATATAGTCTAGCGGAATGTCATAGTGCGAGGGAGAGCTGCAATCTAGACGGGATGATATGATGGATCAATCTACCATAATGAACTTTGCCCGTTCAAAGTATACCTTCATATGTATAACATGTACGAAGAAAACAGGAAATTTCATATATCACCACGATGGAAAGAAACGATTCAAGAAAATTGAAGACATCAGAATTGGGCTTTAAAAGAAACACTTGCCGAGTTCCTTTGTCCCCAAGAAAACATTTCGATCAGGCGTGATGGGAAAGAAGTCGCGGGTCACCACGGCTGCCGCAGATGAGATCGGGATGTTCTGGGATATGGTCTCTTGCAAGTTCTACTTCACGGTCCTTTGCAAGGTTGCTCAGGGCACAAGCAGTGCAGCGGCTTGAGTTTCTATCGGAAAGTTTTGGCAATAGGATCTCTTTTTTCTTAGTCTCGGTGTGTGACTGGTGATAGTCATAACAAGAGCATGATTAGGGTTTAAGAGTTTCTCTTGTTCTTCCCGTGAAGTGATAAGGTTTTCTTTTTCGATGGGAACGTATGTGACTCAACACTGATTGAGGAGATGCAATTTGTTCACTTTATTGGGATTTTATTAAGTCATTAAACAGTGTATCTTTTCAAATTCTAATTTGCTGCAATGCTAGATTCGGGTGCCCCGATTCCTCCGAACTGTAAACTTTCACGGAAGCCCTTTTAAAGCATCTAAATCTTTTCCCCCCTCAAAGCACAGTCGACAAAACAAAAGTGATCAACGAAAGCCCCCGTGTCACTAACATCCTACGGAACCAAAGCTCATCTGCATCCGACAACGTTCCACTTATCGCATACCAACAAGGGGTGAAGGCAGTGCATGACGATGATCCTTGCTCCTATTAAGTGCCCCTTTCAGAGTTTAATCGGTTGATCGAATTGATTAAGTGCCCCACGATCTAGATCTATGTCTCATGATTAAATAAATAATCAGTTAATCGGTACGTTCACTTAAGTATTGTAAATTTGGAAAAGCCGATCACTTAAGTGTTGCAAATTTGAATAATCATCGGTCAAGTGTACTGTTCTTGGCCAAAGGTCACATCTTGATTTGCCAATCATTGGAATAATAATTGTTTATCCTTGACTCCTCGGGGGGCCTCAAGATTTAGCAGAAGTGGGTGGACGTATATACGTGTTGCAGTATGTTTTCGACCTTTGGGACAAGGGCTTGAAAAGGGTTGAAGCTTTTTTTGCCATGCATCACACCTCACAAGAACAAAAGCTATTAAAGCAAAAGTCTGTCGAGAGAAGCTTCTTTCATCCACTAGTACACAACCTAAAACACAATTGCTTTTCGCGGAAAGCGAAAGCTGATTTTGATGGATCGAGTCAATCGATTCACGGACTTCACCTGATTAGTACCCTGAGTCCAAACAAGAACTTTGGTGCGAAAAGAACAAAAAGATTTCTCGTTACTTTCTCTATTAGACTTGACCCCTCCACTCATGCTGCTGTCGCTATTTTGAGCTCCTCCTATGTTCCCTGCCGCTCACCCGCTTTTTGTCCACTTCTATTCTTTTTGTGCTCTTTCACGCTCTCTCCTCTCTCCGCTTATAAATGTAACGGCAGACCACCACCCTCGCAACCCACACTCTCTTCACACACTCTGGTAGTGGAAGGATCAAGCTCAGCACCCCCCCGTCTGTCCAACATGATGATACCCCAGGAGTGGGAGCTCCCATTGATAGACCTGAGTCAGCAGGGTGCAGAGGAGCGCATATTCTGGGCCGTCAAAGAATATGGACTCGTCCAGGTGGTGGACCATGGGATCCGGAGTGAGCTGCTTGCGAAGACGATCGGGGAGCTGGTTAAGCTGTTTGGAACAGCCATCGAGACCAAGGCCCACCGGGGCCTCCTCAACAACTCCTACCGCTGGGGCACTCCCACCGCCACCTCCCTTGCTCAATTCTCCTGGCCTGACGCCTTCCATGTCCCCTTCATGAAGATACATGACCCCTCTTGCTACGGGCCATTCATCTCTCTCAGAGAAGTTATGATTGAGTTGGGCCCCGCCATGTCCAGGCTAGCCAGGACGCTGGCGGGGGTCCTAGCAAAGAAACTCGGGCATCGGGGCTGCAGCACGTTCAACGACATATGCGATGACAGCACGTGCTTCCTCCGGCTGAACCACTACCCAGTGTGCCCGCTCTCGCCGGAGACGTTCCGGCCGGTGCCGCACGTGGACAGTGACTTCCTGACCGTTCTCTACCCGGACCAGGTAGGGGGCATCCGGCTCCGCAAGGACTCCAGATGGGTCGTGGTCAGGCCCAACCGTGGCGCTCTCGTCGTCGGCATTGGAGACCTTCTTCAGGTAACCAAAAAAAGAAAGCATAAACTCAAGACAATGATTATCCAATCAATGCTCCGACTTTCTCGTGTGACGAGGACAATGATTGACGCGGGTATGAATCGCTCATCTCTTTTTTTTTTTTTTTTTGGGCAGGCGTGGAGCAATGACGTGTACAGGAGTGTGGAGCGAAAGGTGCAGATAAACAGCGAGGTGGAGAGATACTCCGTTGCTTTCTCCCTCTGCCCTTCGCCTGACTCTCAGATCGGGAGCTTCACTTTTGGTGAATACCGGGAGAAAGGCCGTAGATATGGTCTTCCGCATTTCAGGCAAACGGGTATGTAAACACAGTTCGTTCAATTGAGATATACGAAATCCATCCATGTGATGTATCTGAAATGAAAACTCCCGAGTCGTCGACCTCTGACGTAGCCCACTTTTTTTGTGCAGAAAGGGTTGACGTCTCCACAGAGTTGGTGCTCCAAAACGACCCGTGGATGATCATGAAGGAGCTAAGGCTAAGCGACCTCAACGACTTGTCGCGGCTCCTGCTTCCGCTGGGCTGCCTGAAGGCCCACGTGTTCCCGCAGATGGACGAGGAGATGCTGAGGCAGGTCAAGAGCAAGGACGGGATGCAGGTCGATGGGATGGACGTGGACACAGGCTGCAAGCACTGGTTCGTGTTCCGCTGCTGGGGGTCGTCCGGGAGCTACGTGCTGAACGGTGGCTGGACCAAGGAGTTTGTCGAGAAGAAAAGGTTGAAGATCGGGGACCAGATCGGGATGGTCTGGTTCATGTCCTCTCGCATGTTCTACTTTAAGGTCTTTCACAGGGCCGCTGCTTGAGTTATCATTAGAAAGTTTTTAGGGAAGGATCTTTCTCGTGCTGTACTTTAAGTTTCTTTAGCTTCGCGTGGTGAATAAAATGTCAGTGTGTATCTTTATCTTAGTACTGCATCTTTTATATTTTCAAGCTATTTGGTTAAGAATTTGAATTCATAAATCGATCTCCTTTTTTATGAGATATCATGGGCTCAGAGTTAGTATAGAATCTTGATTTCTTTGAATTATTTTTGGTGAAAGATATTTCGTTGCGGGAATGATGTAGGTGAAATCTTAACCCTGAATTATTACGTGTTGATTATTGGACGCCAGTGAACCTTTTCCCCTTAAAGCACAATCGACAATAGCGATGGGGGAAGCCCCCATGTCACTAGCATCCCTCGGACCCAAGCTCCCGGCGGGCCCGTCCCGTTCCACTCCTTTACGCATATACCCCACAAGGTGTCAACTGTCAACGCAATGCACAACCAGGCGATGATCCTGCCAATAGGCTTCTTTGATGTTTTTCCTCGTCCATCAAACCTTTTCGGAAAGGTTGTGTCGTATACAACAAAGGACAGGCGAATCGGACGGCCAGGTTTGACTTGTGAGAGACAAGAAGAAGAGGAAGATAGGAGACGCTACAACCCTTTAAGACCAATACAATTACCACGTGACATAGAGACAAGCAGCTTTCGAAGAGCGATCGTGATCTGGAGGAGGATCCCCCAGATTTCTTTTAATTCCTAATTGAATATATTTTCTTAAGAAATTCTAAAGGAACCACGTGGGTTACCAACTTATGTACTTAGTTATATTAAATTATAATATTATAGGAAATACATAATATTATCCCCACCACAATCTAGCGTTCATTGCACGATCTTGAATCCTTTTTAATCCTAATCCAACTCAAATAAGGAAAGGTCTTCGCGGTGTCCTCCTCCACAATCTAGAGTATGTTCTTCACCGTGAGGACCAAGGAGTCCTCACAGTCATGGACTCGCGATGTCCAAAACGGTGCGAAGTTTACGCCGCAAATCTCCTCACGGCTTCCTTCCCCAAAGTACGTTCTCTTCCATTTTGTCTTCTTTGTTCTTCAATTTGCCAAAATCAAAAGTAGCAACATCCCCGCTTGCCTCTGGTTGCCCGCGCCGCTCACCTTTGACCGTGCGCGCCACTCGCGCCGCTTGCCACTCGCTACTCGCCACTTGCCCTTTGCTATCGTTGCTAGCCTCGCTCAATGCTTGCCACTCGCCACTCACCACTAGCCTCGCTCAACGCTTGCCACTCGCCACTCGCCGCTAGCCTCGCTCAACACTCGCCACTTGCCGTTGGCCTCGCTCAATGCTTGCTGCTTGCAGTTGACGCTCGCCCCACTTGACAATCGACGCTTGCCACTCGCCACTCAACGCTTGCCGCTCGCCACTCGCATTGGTCACCTTGCTTATCGCCGAGTAAATCATAAGGAAAAAGAAAAAGCCCTAATTAGAAACCCTAACGCTCGGCTCACTCTTGCTTTCCGAACACAACTTGGCTAGTGAGTTCTACTTTGTGCTTCATTTGAGATCTTCAATGCTCTTGATTTGTGTTAAATTTTTATTTTTCCATGTTTGCTTCGCGTACGTGATCGGTTTGGCTGGGTATTAGTCCCCGTGACCTTCCCTTTTGGACACTCGATTGACAGGGGCGATTGCATCCGATGTGTTCTTTCCAGGCTTTTCTTTCCTTTTTTGGAGATGGGTTTTAGCTTTGATTGGAGAACCGAATTGTGCTCATCATCCATCGTGATTTTAACTGAAATAGCAATCGAACCGTATTGATGTCATGTTTTTAAAATCTAGATCGTTGCATGTTGGAACAACAAGCTCGATAAAGACAAGAGCTTGTAATTTATGAGCTGAAATTAGGTAAAAAATGCCAAAGTTTTGATGAGAAAAGAAAGGAAATTTTGGTGATGTCCCTCAATTCTAGTTGTTGTCGCTTTGAATATGTCGTCTTTTAATTTAAGACTAGCTATTCCAAATTATGGTGGAAGCGTCAAGGTGCTGTTTGTTGAGACTAGAGACTGCCTTGTAAAGTATGTGGGACCTGAGTCCATTGGTCTGGGATCAAAGCAACAATCAAAGAGAAGTCCTATGATATTACTAATGTTGTGTTCACTGGCTAGCATGCCACAAATAATTTGATAGATCGCACAATAAAGGTGAGATAAGATGGTAAAATGTCACTTTTGTTGATTGCAATTTGCTTGTTAACTCAAAATTTAGTGGGTATAGTCATATAATGACTTTAGGAGGTGCATATTAGCAAAAGACCGACTTTAAGACTAGAGGTTCTCAGGATACAAGTGTGCTTGTATATAGTAAAGAAGATACTCAAGCAGCTATTCATCTTGCTTATTATTGATGAATGATTTGTACGTGAGTTTCTCTTGAATGGGTTTCTAATGACTAGTTCTTCTTTATTTCCATATGGATTCTTGTTGAGGATATCAATGTGACAATGAGCATACAGTTGGTAATGCTAAAAAAGAACTGCAGCATTTTGGGATGATATAAGAATTTCCCGCAAGTATGGGTTCAAATCGTCTTGTTTATTTCTCTAAGAAACTGGCTTTTTTATTGGTTGCAGGCTCCATCATTGTAGTGCTAACGACCTTCCCAAAGAATTGACTTAATTTGGCACAGGAATCAGGCCAAATTCACTTGACTTAGGAGTCGTGTGACAAGGTAAAAATCACTTTATTATAGATATGCACCGGCAAACTCTCTAAACTTTGTGAACTCATCATTATTGAGTAACTGTGGATGCTACGTAGCTATAGTTTAATCTGAATAATAATTAAATTTCAGAACAAAGTGCCCACTTTTTCTTATGGGCTTTGTGTCCTTTTGCTCTTTTGACCTCAATTTATGATTTTATTGATTACTTTAGCTCCTCTTACTATGTTGGCAAATATTCAGATCTAGTAGGTTTTGATATGCTATTCTACTACTAATTTGAATGAATCACGCCCTTGAAAAGTGGTACAACCTTACCTAACATGAATAACTTTCCGTAGATCCCAAGTTTGTCAATTTTCCTACTCTTCAGGGAAATCATTCTAAAGATCCCTTTTTCTTTATCACTTAACTTCTACATTTTCTTTCCTGGTAAAATTTATTTTCCCCCCTCAACCTTTTCCTTGTCAAGACTAGTGGCAGTCATTGTGACAGCCTGAATTTTCAGATTTGCTTTCCATTAAATAAATCGGGCTTTTGGTCGATGCGTCTATAGTGCTATTCTCTGAATTGGCCACTCACAAGATAACTAGTCTATCTGGGGAAGCAATTAAGGAATCTAAATGCAATGGACTTGAGAATTCGACCAAGAATCGACTGCTCGACCGTGTCCATCTACCGAGATCATTACGGCACTGTTGAAATCGATTAAAGACTGGAGATAGGTCGATTCGACTAAGCTATGTGATCAGAGTGTGGGTGATTCCACCTGATTGCAAAATACTCGTCGATTGGCACTAGACCGATTTTTCTATCGTTTTGGTACCTAGTGTCCGTATTTGATTTCTCGAGATTTTCACGACAATTGAGAGTCGCTAATGTGTCGAAGATGTACTTTGTGACTCGAGATAAATCGATCACGGGTCAATTGCACCAAAAATTCCTAAAAGTGACCCGGTAGACTAGGTCACGCTAAAAGCGCGCTAGATTGAAATTAATCGTGAATTTGAACCCGATTTCAGAAATTGAAAGTTCTGTGATATCACGACCTATTTTAGGAACGTTGACTAATCCTCCGAAGATTTTTCAGAGATTCCGAGATTTTTACGGAAAACCGTTTCGAATGCCGCAAAAAATTAACGGAAATTCAAATGGGCTAAATCAATAGAAATTGGAACTTCCGAGCCGAGCTTTTGAGTGTCGAGACTTGAAAAAAATTGTTCGGGATTTTTCTTCATCAAAATTGGACCTCAATTTGGGAAATTGGATTAAATATAGTGAATTTCGAAATTGGACATGGATGAAAAATTGGGACTTTAATTGGGATTATTTGGGGGAATTTATATTGGAAAGTATTAGGGGGACAATGGTTTAATGGAGGGGCTAAGATTGGACTTTTGGGGACTTAATCCTCATCCATTCCCCTCCACTCCTGCGCACGCCTCACCCCAGCTGGAGACCACCCGCAGCTTCTCCATTTTCTCTTTCTCTGTTACCGCCCATCTCCATCGAATTCCTCCATTTCCTTTCCCCAGCTGCCCGTCCCAGTCAGCGGCCACCGGTTCCTCTCAGCTTTAGTCTTCATCCCTGCAGCCGCCAAGTCCTGTGTCGTCTCCAAGTTCGATCAACACTGCAGCGCCACCATCCACCCAAATTTCCATTAACCGAAGAAATCCCCATGCGTCCGCCGAAGATCAGCGAAGCCAGCTCCCCTTCTCCTCCGTTCCCCTTTGCGACGCTAGCCCACATGTCTCCCAGCTACCAGAGTTGGTCAACCAACTGACTTCAACGTTGTGGATTTCGGCCAGCTCAAAGACCAAGCGAAGCTGCTGCCGCGCGTCTTCTGGTTGTCTGCCCACCGTCCGCGAGCAGCTCAGCATCTTCGGTCTCCTCTGCCAGCGAATCCAGCCGCGTGAAGTCCAAGCGAAGCAGCTCCCTTCGTCCGCATCTTCACCAGCCCACGCGTCTTCAGTCAGAACCCCAGCGAAGGACCACCGCCGTTGACTCCAAAGCCTCCATTTTCCCTGCTTCCCTCTCGGTTTGCCGGCGAATCTTCCCTCCACGCTCGCGTGTTCCATTGGATCGGTCAAAGCCCAGCCACCCATCTCCTTCGTTCAGCCCAAGTGAAGACCGAAGCCCACGGATCCAGCAGCTTCAGTCTCCTCTTGCGGATCAGCCCAGCTTCACCAAATCCAGCCCACAGCGCAGCCAGCAAGTTGGTTCGGCCCAACCTTCACGCAAGTCAGGCCCACAAGAAATCAGCCCAGCAGAATTCAGTCTTTGAAATTCAGCCTGCGAATCAAGTGAAGCCCAGCCCAAGTGGAAAACAAATCTCAGTTGAACTGAGATTTGTTGGGCCTGTTTTAAGGCCCGGCCCAAGTCCGCCGACACCGCCGAAAATTCAGATTTCGGCCACCGTCGCGCCGTCGTCGCAGTGAACCGGTTTCCGTAATTAACCAGGTCATTGAGTGCAGGACCTGGAGCAGAGAGGAGGTGATCTGAAGTATAGGTCGGATAGGACCGCTTCTTTTGGAGAACAGTCTTTTGTAGTCTTTTAACCACAGACTCTTGTAGGTGACTCAGCACATGTTTATAAAGGCATGTTTGTTTGTAAAATTATTATTTTACTTTTCTATCCCAAGATGATTACTGTCAGGGGATTTCTTTTCGCTTCCGCATGTGCAATAGAATGGAAAGGGTTAGCGACTCGTCCTGGGAAGTCGCAAATTTTTATCGACCAGAGAGGGATGGGCACGCGCTCGGGGTTCGGGGCGTGACAGTCATGGTTCTCAACCACCCAACATATAATTAGCTATTTGATGTTGCCACCTCAAAAATGAAACCATAGCTGATATTTGTTGTTTCATCAGTGAGTGCAGAGTTGAACTTACGTGCCGGTACTTAAATATTCAGGTGAACTTGATGGATTTAGATAATATTTCAATTGAAGTGGAGGGATGTTACGAGATCAATCCTATGATGGAATCGTCTGGCCATGGATGTGAAGAAAACTTAAAAGAGTCAACCAAGGTATCCACTAATCATCATCCTCTTTGTAAGAAGCGAAAAATCAATAAATCTATTGCGTGGAATAATTTTTCAAGAATCATAGATGAGAAGACAAAAAAAAAACATGTAAAGTAAAGTGCATTCATTGTGGGAAGGAGTACTCATATACTGTTAACAATGGTACTTCAATAATGTTAAAGCATTTGAAAAAGTGCAATAAGTATCATCCCAATATAGATAAGAGGCAAAAATTATTTGCACCACGCGATGCAAATGTGCTTGGCAAGGCATGGGGAGATACTGTTACTGGTAATGATAGTGGTAATATCTTAACGACATGAAAATTTGATCAAGACCGGTCTAGGTACATGCTTGCTCGGATGATCATCGTTGATGAACAACCATTTTCTTCGGTTAAGCGTGCTGGATTTCGTGATTTTGTTACTGAGATACAACCTCTCTTCACACATTTGTTACAATTTACTATGGCTAGAGATTGCATTAAGTTGTATATGAATGAAAAAAGTTCTTTGAATGCTTTTTTTTGTTAAAACTTAGATCAAGGATTGCACTCATGACTGATACATGGACTTCTGTTTAAAATTTGAACTATTTATGTCTTATTGCACATTTCATTGATGAAATACATAGTCACAAGGTTAAGGAGATTGGGAAAATACTTGAAAAATGCATCTATGAATGGGGAATAGAAAAAAAAAATGTGTCTACAATCACGGTGGACAATGCTAGTGCGAATGATGTTGACATTGATTATTTGAAAGATAAATTTTCAAGAGAAGGATCATTGGTCTTAGCCGATGAGGCTTTACACATGAGGTGTACTGCTCATATATTGAACTTGATTATAAAAGATGTTCGGTTTGTTTGGATGTTGCCACTAGATGGAATTCCACTTATCTCATATTACACACGGCCATAAAATTCAGAAAATCTTTTGAAAGGATGGCAGAAGATAATTTGTCTTTCGAATCTGAGCTTAACAATGATCCTCCTAAAAATGAAGATTGGGAAAATGCCACTATTCTTTCCAAATTTCTGAAGCAGTTTTATGATGCTACCAATCAAATGTCAAGGAGTTTATATACCACTTCGAATGATTATTTTGAGGGGATAGCTTTTTATATAAATATTTGAAAGATGCGAGTAATGCTTTGGATTCTAAGCTTAGAGCTAATGGGTGTGAAGATAAATGGAAGTTTGATAAATACTATTGGCATTATATCCTACAAAAAAGTTGCATTATGTGAAGTTCGTTTTGAGCAAATTTATGATGATGAAGCAAAAATTGATTAAATGCATGATAAGGTGAAATACGTGCTGGAGCGTTTGTATGCATTTTATGAGCAATCTTTTTCTAGTCATGGTCATCAATATTTGGGTGGTCAATCTATACTTGTTAATAGTAGCAATGCTTCCAATATCGATGGAAATGATGAGAGTGATGAGACTAACTTCAAAGCTTGGCGGAAAAACTTTTTCCACCAAAAGAAAAGGGGGCGCAATGACAACAAATCGGAGCTTGAACTGTATCTTGAAGAGGAATTTGAAGATATTCTTGATCTTGACATTTTGATGTGGTGGAAGAGTACTGGTTCGAAATATAAAATCGTATCTTTGATATCTCGAGATGTTTTGTCCATTTCTATAACTACCGTTGCTTCGAGTCGGCTTTTAGTACTTCGGGTTATGTGCTTGATGGTTTTCGAAGTTCTTTGACTCCTAGAGTGGTGGAAGCTTTAATTTGTACTCAAGACTGGTTGAGAGCTGCTCGTGTGCCTATTAATGTTGAAGAGTGTATTGAAAATGCTGAAAAGTTTGAATTGGGTAAGCTTAAATTATGCATATTTATTTTTCCTTGTTAATTCATTTGTAGATCTAATGAATGAATTCTTTTTTAAGATATGGATTGTCTTACCGAGGAGATTACCATCAATAAATAGAGCTTGCACATTGAATGAATACATATGGTGAGATGTTCTATCAATAGCACTAATAGTAATTTCAATTTAAAAAATTTGTTGAGTATTAATTATGTGTCATTTGTTTTGTTTTCAGGTGTTTAGAAGTTCAAGTGAATTAACAAGATGTGAAGTTATATATTCATGGTTTATATTACGTATTTTGAACATTTTATGGTTTAATTGTATTTTACTAATGAGTTTTAGCTACAGTTTGCTTTTTAATTTGTGTCAAATGGTAGAAGTTTTTGAAGAGCAATACTGTAGTTGTTACGGTGATTTGCTAGTCAAGTGGTGTGAAGCTCATTTTTTTGTTAAGTAAACTCTACATGATCAAATGCTAGTCGAGTGATGTGAAGCTCATTTTTTTGGTTGAATGGACTCTACATGATCAAATGCAGGAAAACGCTTTTGCATATGGTGTTACGAATATTAAAGATAGATGATTATAAGAATTTCTCATCTTGTCCCATATCTCGATGAGCGGTTAGCAGGTACAAAATTTATATTATTGTGTCATCTTAAATTTGCCGAATATGTATTAGTATTTATAGTTTAGTTGCACAATGTCGCATTGTCGATGGATGTGTAATTTGAATTTGTAGGTTTGCTTTTTTAGGGAGTATAAAAAACAAGACGAAAACAATTATCGATCGGTCCCGGGTTGACCTTGGAACCGGACCGAACCCTTTGGGTCAGTTCGGTCCTTGGTCCCAGTCTCAATAGGGTCGGTTTTTGGTCCTAAAAATTGAGGACCGACACTGTACAAGTTGGTCCTAGGGTTAGAGGGTGGCCCGGACCTACCTGGACCATGCTCACTCCTAATAGTTTAGGATTTTCAATGGTTTTTTTCCCCCTTTCAGGTGTGGTTTCTTGCATGCTAATCTACAAACATTTAAATTTGTAGGGAAGTTTTGTCACCTAAAATTTATGATTCCTTTTGAATTACTGATGTATCTTACTCGAACTCTTATTCAATAAGTGAATTGAGGATTTTAATTCCCATGTTTTGATGTTAAAAATTGGGAGGTATGAAAATGAGATGTAAAATATATACAAGAGGCACCCGAAACTTGATTTTCATTCTAACCTCAACCGGGTCCAAATATCAAATGGGATTGGAGTTACTAAATTTAAAAATTATACGATTCCCTAAAAGAGACTAATGCTAGCAATATTGAAAGATCCGAATCCATTCAATGTTGCAAATCAAAGAGAAATGCTAGATCTTAATATAAAATTGATACACTACTATTATGAAATAACGAATATCAATTGGGTATCAAATAAATGCCCACTTAAAGTACGACGTATCAATACATTGGTCTTAGTATATTTAGCACTATTCTTAGGGGTTCGTTTGTTTCATTCCAACCTTCTTCATCATTAATCCTTCTATCCTTTTAGGATTAGGATTGGGATTAGGATGAACTGAGGCGTGCATGCTTTGCTCTATACGTTCTCTCAGTTGGAATTCGATGTTTTCACGATTTGTTTTCGTTAGAACCTCCGTGCAGTTTGCCTGTCAGCCTTATGCTTCATCCTGTTGGGCTTTATATTGCTTGAAGAAGGAAACCATTGGTAAACCAGCTGCTCTTCATTTTCCTGTACCACGACCAGGTATTTCACTGGGGAAGGCATCGCGGGAATCCAAGCCCGGGGGTATTCACCAATGATTTACCAATCTCCGGCGGTTTGACATTACTCTTTTGTGACCCGAAGAGTTGTCTCCGACAACCGGGGCCTTTGTTTAAGGTCCTTAGGCTGGACCACTTTGTTTAAGGTCCTTAGGCTTTGTTTAAGGTCCTTAGGTCTTGGTCTCCAACTGTCAGTTTCTACTTTTAAGGTGGCTTTATGGAGCAATACGTTTTGCTGCTCTCTGTTGATTTGTGTTCGGGCTGTGGTAATGTCCACGCTAGTCTTCATATTGCAGCTTCTCTGTTCTGTAATATGAGTTGTCGCTTAATTATATTAAACATGGGTTGCCTCATGTTGCATGCTTTGATTGACTTGAAATTGCCATGTGATCAAATTCGAGAAGACCAGCGCTAAAGAGGTTCAACAAATAAAAATAAATAAAAAAATTCAAAGTGAGAATATAGCCGGATGGAAAAGTGAAATTCCGGTAAAGCTAGGTTGAAAAAGTCGATGTGTTCTTGATCCATAGTGCTACTGTTTCCTGTGTACGCAATCTTTTTCTGCTCTCGATTTCATGACGTTGCTCTCTTTGCCCAAGTTTCCACGAAACAGAAACAATAAAGAATTATTTCTTACCTTTCACCACAAAAAAAAAAAAAAAAAAAGAATTATTGATTTCATCACTTCTCTTGCGACTTTGTGGCCTTCCGCTGATCAACTGTTTGAAGAGGATTCTAGGTCAATGCTAAAGGTGATCCTCTCCTGACACCGAGAGGATTAGTGGGACAAGCATGTTATATCCAATCATCGGACTTACAGATAAAACTCGGACAGGAATAGTTTGATGTTCGATTTCTTCGACCGCAAATCTCCTCTGAACGTCATTGACAGCTCACCGCCGGCAGCATGATGGTTTCTTTGTCCTATGTTTCCAATGTTACCAGCATTGGCGATGACAAGAAGGAGAATCGGAGTCTAGAAGTAGATTCATCTTCATGTTCCTGGTGAACCCACAACTTGTTCCCTACTCAGACATGCAATAACATTCAAGACAGCTTCTCTTTCTCGATTGTGAACACCAGCAGCGGGGACCTCCATTGTAATATCGATCCCACTCTGCTTCAGACCAACAAGGGATGAACAATTAAGAAAAATTTCCGCACGAATGGATCGCTAATAGTTGGGCGATTCATAATGATGCATGACCCGAAAGTCCATTCCTATTGCACCCTACTGCATCATGGAGCTTCTGATCGTGAAGCTAGATTGATGGGTATATGTCGTTTCATCCTATCCTGGTCGGACCGAATTTGGTCCGTCTTAATCGGCTCCTGTGCCTCATCGCACACGACTGTTCACTTGAAATTTCAACCGTGCGGAGGTTCTTAGAAGTACCCAAAGCCAAAGTGGGGAACGAGACATAGTCATGGGGAGCAAACAGGTGGGACCCTACAGCGGTTGAAATTTCAAGCCCAAAGCAGAGCTTAATTGAGAAAAAAGCTTGCCCTCCATTATTAACATCAACAAATGTACATCACATTGTTTATTAGAAAAGTCTTCTTCACATCCACTATTAATATTAATATAAGTACATCAGATGATGATGTTAACGTACCCCTTTTTTTCCCTTTTACGGATGAAAAAGAATGCTTCAATCTGATTGCTATTCGCAAAAAGAGAAAAACTGATTTTATGGATCGAGTCGTGGAACCATGACAGTATAATATGAACTTCACCCACTCGCGGTACTATCGATTCTATTTGTCGCACCATGATTAGTACCTTGAATCCGAACAAGAATTTGGCTGTGAAAGCACAAGAAGATTTCTCATCACTTTTTGTAGTATTCTCTCTTTTACTCTTTCTCCCTCTTCTGTGCTTTTGTCCTCTTATCCTCGGGTTCTTTCACGCTCCCTCCTCCTCTTCCCTCTTCTAGACACGCACTACCACGACTTTACGGTCCTTTTCAAGGTTGCTCGTGGCACAAGCAACGCGGCGGATTGAGATTTCGTTAGAAAGCTTCTGCCATAGGATCTTGTTCTCTTTATCTTTCTTTTTCTTTTTCTTAATGTTGGTTCGTGACCAGTTAAAGTCAAAACAATAAAGTGGTTAGAGCTTAAGTCTTTCTCTTGCTCTTCCATCAAGTGATAAGGTTTTCTTTTTCGATTGAATGTATGTGACTCAACACTAATTGAGGAGATGCAATTTGTTCACTTGATTGGGATTTTATTTCGTCGTTAGTGTATGCTTTTAAGTTCTAATTTGCTGCAATGCTAGATTCTGGTGCCTCAATCCCTCCGACTTGTAATCTTTCATGGATGCCCTTTTCGCTTCGGAGCGGTTATTGATTCCGAGCCCTTGACATTAAGATAAAGGGCTGCTTTCTTGCATGTTGTGCCTAATGGGCTCTCCTTTTGTTCTACGCCCAATAAGCCAATTTTTGAGCCAACAATTTTGTTTTTATATTGAATCCTAACGACAAAAAAGAATTAGGTTTCTTAAATATTTTCTTTTCAACAAAAATAATTTCTGAGGAAATCAATTCTAATAATAAAAAGGAAAACATAGTGACCACAATATGAAAAAAGAAGTCACCTGAAATTCTTAATTATGGCAATTAGATCCTATATAGAAATGAAAAAACTAAGAAAAGAAGGAAAGTACGGCATCGGTTAAAATTGCAATTAGGGCAATTTTGTGTTGTTATAATTTGGGGGAATTTAGCTATATAAGAGGTGAAAATAGCGCAATCCATGCTTTATTATAATTTAATATTTCATTGGACATTGTACATCTCGATATGCCTTGAAAATTATAGGGGGTTTTGGTGAAAGTTATCAATAAAGATTTACTTAAGAGATTTACTTTTGGGTTTTTGCTTTTTGCACAAATTCGATAAGAAAGTATGTCGAAAACTCCCCCATAACAATGACTTCCCTCAAAATAGCTCACGGACGTAACCGCAGAGAGAGGGAGAAGGAAAGCATAGAAGTCAGTGAGACTATAAAACGACAGCAAAAGCAATAGTGCACCCTCCCTTCTTCACTCGGATGAGTTGGAAAGGGACCGCCCTGTGTTATCCATGGTCAGCACGGAAAGTTCTTGCCAGTCGGGATCTTCCCCTCCCCTCTCCTTGTCTCTTTCTCATTCTCCTCTGCCTCCTTCCCTGTCCCTCTCTCTATAAAAGAAGCGACTCTTTCCCTCTTTACGTCTGCCTCAACCCCCTCCACAATCTCACGGTACAAAGCGATACAGCTTTTGTCCCCTTCTATTCTCTTTGTGGTCTTTCACTCTCTCGTCGCCCTCGATTTGCTCTCTCCCACCACCACCCTCCCCAACCCACACCCTCTTCACACACACTCTGGCAATGGAAGGATCGATCTCAGCCCCAACCCTTGAGCTCGAATTCACCAAACTCCAACTCTGTTGTTCGGGTAGCTCCTCCTCCTCCTCCTCTCCACCCCAGAATGCCCACGTGGTGACATCTCGGGGGCTTGAGCTCCCAGGGAAAGACCTGAGTAAGTAAACACAGTTCCATTCAATTGAAATATACAAAAGCCATCCTATGACGACTTTCATGGTTTATATACTAATATATAATTCTGAGAAATTATTCGTTTATTAAATAAAAAAGAGAAGGAGAAGAAAGAAGAGAAGGAAAGCGACAAAAGGAGACTTTTTTTTAGGTATCTCATGATGTAACTGAAAAATTCTCGAGTCGTCAACCACTGACGTAACACGGTTTTTTTGGGCAGAAAGGAAAGGATCATCAAGTAGCGTCGTCCCAAACAACAACAACAGGCCCGTTCCGAGGCACGAGGAAGAAGAGAACCTCTATGCTGGCATTTCCACTGATTTGGTTCTCTACGAGGACAAGTGTAAAATCAAGAAGGAGCTAAAGAAAAGTGACCTCAGTGCTCACTTGTCGCGGTTCATGTTTCCGCGGGGCAGCGTGGAGGCCCACGTGTTCCCGTTGATGGACAATGAGATGAAGAATCGGGTCAACAGCAAGCATGGATTGAAGGTAGTCATGATGAATGCGGACACACGTAAGGAGCACAAGCTCGTATTCCGCCGTTGGGAGACGCCAGGGAGCTACGTTCTGAATGGTGGCTGGACCAAACCGTTCGTCAAGGAGGGAAAGTTGGAGGTTGGGGATGAGGTCGGCATGTTTTGGGACAAGTACGAGCGCAAGTTCTTTTTCACGGTCCATCGCAGGATGGCTCGTGGCCCAAGCAACGCGGCGGCTTGAGCTTTCACCGGAAAGTTATAGCGAAAGGAGCTTGTTGTGTGCTGTGCTTTTATGTTGCCATGCCGTATTTTCCATTAAGTCTTGGTATATTTTGTTTGCATCCTATTATGTAATCGGGTCTATAATTTTTGGATCTTGTTGCCGGTTAAATTCCAGCTTGGTCTGGAATTGTATTACGCTGTTTGCATTGAATAAATTAATCTCCTTTCGCACGATATATTCTCCGTCCGAAGTCAAGCACTAAAGCTTGGTTTCCTTAAATAAAAGTAAAAAGGCTACTTTCGGGGAAAAGTATTTCGTTATGGGAAAATTCATTCGAAACCCTAACCATGAATTATTTTGTCATTAAACGGTGGATCTTGTCAAGTTCTTATTTGCTGCAATGATAGATTCTTGGGCGCCAGTGGAACTTTTTCCCCATAAAGCGCAATCCACGAAAGCGATGACCAAAGCCCCCGGCGGAGTAACATCCTACGGACCCAAGCACACGGCGGACCCGACCCGTTTCTCATGTCGCATACCCAACAAGGTGTCAACTGTCAACGCAGAAAAATAACAAATGATGATATCATAAAGGCTGTGTCGTATGAAATAAAGGACAGGTGAATCGGAAAGCCCCTTGGTCAGCGGTCTCGTCAGCGTAGTGCATGTTTTTGCATGCTGATTTTGTGAGGAAAAAACTGGTCCAACGATTTTGTTGGATCTCACGTTAGTGAGAAATTATTAAATTAAACGTCGATCATCTTACGTGACATAATTAATAATTGATGCTAAATCAAACAAATTTTATTAACTTTTTAAGTTTTCTAAAATTTTTATTGAATTTTTTTCTTTTCTTTTCTTTCTTTCTTTGTTTTTTTTATAAGACTAGAGACCCCGACTAGAGCCACGACACCCTTGCTGACCATAGTGATGGCATCTTGGCCCTTGGCCCTTGCCCATTGGACAATGAGGGTTGTCGAGTCTTCGCCAGGGGAAAAAAGAAAAACAAAAAGAACAAAAGAAAGGAAAATATAAAAATTCATAATTTTTTTTAAAAAGGTTATAAAATTTGTCCATGCAATGGTGATCATGTCATGTAGGAGACCAACATCACATCAATAGTTTTTGGCCAAAATTGGCTGGAAGTGCTAAATTGGTCAATGTCAAAATATTTAGAATTAAATTGGTACAATTAAAAAGTTTAAGATTGAATTGCCCGTCGTGCGATAAGTCTAAGACTTTTTGGATAATTTTTTATGATTTTTTTTTAAATTTGGAATGGTCGGTTTCAGGGGGTAGGTCATTAATCTGGAACCTAAAACCTACCATGTCGAACTGGTTCTTGATTTTTCGAATGGGAACCGAATGGATTGACCCTAAAATTAGTGTAGAATCGAAACAATAAATTTTGGGATTGATATGAGAATTGGTTTACCTTCTTCTTCTTTTTCTTTTTCGTTTTCGTTTTTTGTCCCTACAATAGGGAACCAAGTCGGTTAAGGTTGTGGACTCTCAATAAAATTCATAACGTTCTTTTTCATATCTTGATGATGCAGAATCTCTCGTTTAAAGCAATCACCTTTTGTTTCGGGGAATTATGCTCCATGTAAGACAATCTGTTCTCAAAACTTAAACAGGCTAGAAGTACCTTGAACTTGTTTCTTAACGATTGCCGAATGCTCAATTTATCACTGGAGCACATATCCACTTCAGTAGGAGACCTTGATTAATCAAATATCACTTAGACAACCCAATTCAAAGTACTTCTCTTTTGCGGGTATTTAAATTCCACACTTCTCATTCCGTAACGTTTTTCTAAAAAAAGAAATAATATGGATGAGAAGAAAGTGAATAAATCCATGAAAACTTTCAATTTCTTCATTAAATTTTCTGGAATTGAAATTAGGCAAAAGTGAGGACGAGTTTGGTAACATTTCTGTTTAAATTTTTTTCTAGAAAACAGAAATAGAAAAAAGTGTTTCTATTTTGGGGAATAATTTTTGAACAAAAAAACGCGTTTGGTAAACTTGTTCCGGAAATAAAAAAAATGAACAGAAACGCGTTTGGTAAATTTGTATAATTTTTTTATTTCTTTTAATTTTTAATATTTTTTTTATTTTTTTTATTTTATTTTTTATTTTTTCCTTTTTTCTTCTTTTGGCCAGTCGCCAGCCTCGCCTTGGCTGGGCGAGCTTAAGTTCGCCCAGATCCGGCGAGGCTCGGCGTCGCCGGCCACCGGGCGAGCTCGGCCTCGCCGGATCTGGCGAGCTCGAGCTCGCCCGGCCCAAGGCGAGGCCGAGCTTTGCCAGGGGGCCGGCGACGCTCAGCCTTGCCGGGGGCCGGCGACGCTCCGGCGAGGTCGCCGACCCTTGACGGCCGGTCGCCGGCCCTGGCCGAGGCCAGCGACCGGCCAAAGAAAAAAGAAAGAAAAAAAAAGAAGAAAAAAGAGAGAAGAAAATGGAAAGTGTTTCTAAATTTTATTCCATAAACAAGAAACAATTTTTTTTTTTTTTTTTGGTAAAAGGTAAGAAATATATTAAGGAAAGGCCAAATGTACAAAAGATCTCGACACCAGGAACTTGCACTCCAAATGAAAGAACAAAAGAAGTGGAAGGGTGACGAGATGCAAAAGCCGCAAAGATGGCACAAACACTACAACAACAAGACCAAACTAAGTATGGCTAGGTCGACCGGCTACCAAACAGAGACAAAAGCAAGGAGGAGGCCACCGTCAGATAGAGGACCTACGGGTCCCCAGTGAAAATAATTGGGTCTAGGCTCCAACTTCTCTGCAACCTTCTGTTTCTGAAATTATCTTCGACGTTCCTGAAGGTGATAGCCATGTCTCGGACCACTTTGAAGAGGTGGTTCTTCATGGCCGGAACCGAGAGAGGCTGGTCTCTAAAGATGATGTTATTCATGTTTTTCCAAATGATATGACAAAGCGCGCCAAAGGAAAAACGGGCTATGCACTTATAGAAATCTTTTCCCATCAAATAGGTAGCTGCCCATCGGAAGTTCTCCCCCCAAGTTCTGTTACGCCAGGGTAAATTGCATCTGGAAGCCCAAAAGAAAGCAACGCTAGCCGTGACACAGCAGTAAAAAAAAAGGTGGTCAAGAGAGTCAGGCATATTCTTGCAAAACGCACAGGCAGCACTTCCAATTATACCATAGGACAGAAGGAGATCCTGGGTTGGAAGCCTACGCTTGGCCATGAGCCAAAGATTGAGCTGATATTGAGGCACTATGGCGTTGTCCCATATGAAAGAGTACCAATGGACCCGCGTCCTCTTCTTCCTGATGAAGTTCCACGCCGATGCCATAGTGAACTGGCCCGAAGAGCTTTCACGCCAGCAGCAACGATCCGGGACACTCGCCAGGATCGGAAGAGGATGACCCCACGTTTCAAGCACTAACCTGAGAGCTTGGCCAGCATCTGAGAAGAGGTTAGCAACACAAGCTTGCCTAGAGAGCCTAGAACTATAGATAAGAGAATCTGAGAAGATTAGGTTCAAGGGCCCTCTAGGTGCCAATTGTCAAACCACAGAGAGGTTGTTTGGCCATCGCCAATTTTCCAGTAGAAGGCCATCTTGAAATCCCTTCTTAGGTTCAACAAGCTCTTCCACGCCCAGGATCCAGATGTTGGCTTCCTAGCAACCCAAAAGTTCTTATTTTTTAAGAAAGTGGAATGGACCCATCTACACCATAGTGCTTCCTTGTCGGAGAACAAGAGCCAAATATGCTTTAGCATGGCAGCTTTATTGCAATCTTGGAGCCTCCTAATACCTAGTCCTCATTCATCCTTTAGAAGGCAAACTTCATCCCAAGCTACCTTAGCACCACCCCTGCCTAGGTCCGGACCTTTCCACAAGAATTGTCTAAATATTTTCTCTATCTGTTCCATCACAGCTATAGGTAAAACAAAAACACTAGCCTAGTAGGCTTGTATAGCATGAAGAACTGACCTGATAAGCTGAATCCGACCAGCAAGAGAGAGGAATCGGTGGGTCCAACACTGAACCCTTGCAGTGATACGATTGACCAGGGTACAACCGTCTGTTTTGCTGATCCTCAAAGTGATAATGGGAACCCCCAGGTACCGAACTGGCAAGCTTCCTTCTCGAAAGCCCAACTCCAAGAGAATATTATTCCTTAAGGAGGGATTGCCACCCGCCAAAAAAATTTCACTCTTGCACGGGTTAGGACAAAGGCCACTCCAAGAGGAAAAGATATTAAGACCTTCCTTAAGGAGAGTCGCCGTAGGAAGATGAGCCTCACAAAAAAGGAAGACATCGTCCGCAAAAAAGAGATGTGAAAGACCCACTGCCTTGCACCTCTAGAAGAACTTGAAATCAGGCCTCAAAGAGTACCTAAGAATGATCCCTGAAAGCACTTCCATGACCATAGTGAAAAGGTAAGGAGAGATGGTATCACCTTGGCGAAGACCTCGACTGCTCGCAAAAAACCCGTGGAGCTCTCCATCCAAAGCAATTGAGAATTTAGGAGTGCGTACACAAGTCATAATAAGTATAGTCATAATAAGTCTAGTCACAGACTGAGGGAAGCCAAAGGCCAGCAACACACTTTCAAGGAAGTCCCAATCCACAGTATCATAGGCTTTCCTGAAGTCCACCTTTATCGCACATTTAGGGAGATAAGGCTCAAGGTGGAAGCTAGAGAATAGCTCCTGAGCCAGCAAGATATTGTCCCTGATCCGCCTACCTTTTACGAAAGCAGTCTGAAAGGGGCCTATCATGCTCTTCAAAGCTAGGGCCACCCGATTAGCTAGCACCTTTGTAATACACTTGTAGATAGTGTTGCAGTAGGTGACAGGCCTATAATCCTCCACAGAAGTGGCGTTGAGCACTTTAGGAACCATCACCAAGATGGTATTGTTAATCTCCCTCAAGAGTTTTCCGGAGGTGAAGAAATCCATCACTGTAGTCGTTACTAAAGGACCAACCGTGTCCCAGTTTTCTTTGAAGAACTCCGCTGTGAAACCATCCGGCCCAGGAGCCTTTCCTTTAGGCAATGAGAAGATAGTGTCCCGGATCTCCAACTTTGTAATCGGCCGAGCAAGAAGCGCAGCCTGATCAACCGAGAGTGGATGGTGGATAACCTCCCTCAAGTCCTCTAACGAAGGTCTAACGATCTCCCCTTGCGGCGCCAAGAGGTCCTTAAAGAACTCTACAAATCGCCGTTGCACCAGCCGTGGCTCCGTCACTAGGTTCCCCGAAGAGTCGAGGACGGAAAGGACTCTGTTCCTCAACTGTCTTTTGTTGAAATATTGGTGGAAGAAATTGGTATTACGGTCTCCCTCCCTGAGCCATCTGACCCTGGACTTCTGCCTGAAGAATGACTCCTCCGATGAGCGGAACTCTACAAAGATACGCCTTTGGTTCTTTTCCACCTCAGTATGGTCAGCAGAAAAGGGATTGAGCTGTAATTCTGCTTGAGTGGCCTCCAACATCTTCCGCGCATCAAGACTTTTGGCAATGATATTAGAGAATGAATCTCTATTGAGCTGCTTGAGCCGACATTTAAGAGCCTTGAGCTTAGACACAAGCCTATACATAGGAACACCACCCCTTGGCGCATCCCACACTTGCGAGACAATCTCATTGAACTCCGGGTGCTTCATCCAGAAATCGAAGAACTTGAAGGGCTTCCTCCGATGAGTCGGATTAAGCACCTTCACCACCATAGGCGAGTGATCCGAGATTCCCGGAGCTAGGAAGGAAGCTTCTGAGTAAGAGAGATCCAAGCTCCACTTGGCGTTCACTAGAACCCTGTCAATCTTTCTTGCTTTCCTAGAATGCCCTGAAGATGTAGTCCAAGTGTATCTAAAACCAACGAACCTCAAGTCTTCCAGCTCGGCTTGCTCCAAGCACTGTCCAAACTCATCAAAACAAGGGAGCCAATCTTCGGAGCCACCGACACGGTCCAATGGATCCTTAATAGCGTTGAAATCCCCCAAGACAAGCCAAGGAGTGTCCCGGAGATGGGTGATTTTCAGAATGATATCCTCCCACAGCGGTCTCCTCAGCGAAAAAGAGTGTTCTCCATAAATAAAAGAAACACAGCAAGCCACCTTAGAGTCCAGGCTCTCAAAGTTCCCATGAACCGCCTGCTTGGTAAGTGAGAAGGCTTCAAACTTAACTCTCACGGGGTCCCAACCGACCCAAATTCTACCCCTAGGGGAGAAGTCATAGTTTGCAATCCAACACCAATCCCTCAATAGACCTTCAGATATGGAGTTAAAGCGATCATGTGGCACCTTAGTTTCCACCAAACCAATACAGCACAAGTGGTTCGAAATAATAAAATTACGAATCTCCGCTTGCCTAGTGGGGTCAACCATGCCTCTAATATTCCAACATCCTATATACATATGTATAAAAGAGGAAAGGAGGAAGGGTTACCTCCTTCTTGGTGGCTTGCGACGGCTCGGAGGGGGAGCCGCACGAGCCGATGGAGGAGGTGGGTCTGGGGAGAGCGCCGGGGCTTGTCCTGGGTAGTCTCTTCACTGTTTCTAGTTGGAGGAGCCTTCGGCGATAGACAAGGCGAGAGAAGATCATCATCTGAGCTATCTAGGTGGTTGACAGACCCATTCAATTCTGCTCCATTCCCCAGGTCCGCATCCGGATGGCTAATGGGGTCTTCCTCCATTGTCGAGGTGGGAGCATCCACCTTGATTAGGGCTCGAAGCCCACTCTGAGCCCTCCGGGTAGAGGTTGATGGCAAGCTCTTAAGAGCTGCTACTCTATACTTGAGGGATGGTTCCTCTTCCCCGGAGCTGACCGGATGGTCCAAGCACGTCTCCTTAGGAGGGGGAGATTTCTTCTTCTTTCCCTTGACTTGTTTCCACCTCACTTCAGCCTCATTCAGATCTACTACCACCGGGAAGTCTCGGGGGCTCCACCGAGGGGGAGGGGATGGGCTGAGCCTCGCTTCGGCCTTGCACCGCCTTCCGACCAGCTAAAAAGGCTACACAATTGTGCCCAAAGGAACCACACTTTAAGCATTCGGCTGGCTTCCACTCATACTCGGTGGTAATGGACCGAGCAACTCCATTTAGTCTTACATTGGCCAAGGAGAACCTCGGCTAATTAACTTGAAGCTCCACGCAAACTCTTGCGAAAGAGATTCTTTGAGTTTGCTCCGTGCGTTGATCAACAAACAAAGGCTTGCCAACGGTGCTCGCGATGGCGCTAATTGCCGGGGCTGTCCAGAGGTCAAGAGGTAGGTTCTTCAAGCGAATCCACACCGGCACCGTGGTTTGCTTCTCCCTCTTCAACTCTAGGAGAGGCTTCCATTGTTGCAAAACGAGCGGAACCCTTACAACCGTTATAGGAGCATCTTCTAAAATCTTCCTTCGGAACTTGGGGTCAGGGATGCGAAAGAAAAAGAAGCTCTGGTCATCGGCGAAGACCTCAACAAGCTTCGGTCCCCAACAAAGCTTGAGCGTGTTCTCCGTGAGTTGGAACGGCAAACTCCTTCCTACCTAATACCCAACCAGGCACTCATGCCATTTGGGATCCACCGCATCTAACACTTCTTCAGGGAGATCCACCACTGGGATATCATCCTCAAACGAGGGAGAAACAAAGGTAAGGTCATACCCTTTCGCTGCAAGTTTCGCAACATTTGCCCACGTCCGGATAGCCGGGGCATCTGGTTTCCTCACTTGCTTTTGCGAGGCCTGGGGCCGTTTGGAAGCCGACCTCGCTCTGCTTCGTCCTCTCAAATGCCTATCACGGGCTGCATCCTTGGGACGACCACGGTTTGAGGTCTCCGCTGTTGCAGAAGCCTTGCCCGTGAGCAAGGAGGACCGAGCCTCATTGTTTCGATTGAGGGGGCTAGAAGCCTTCTCCGTTCCAGCTCTCAACTGGGCCGCAATACTCGGCTCACCAACCACAGCAGATGGAGCAGCCATAACTACAATAATACCCAGCTAGCTAAACCCGAACCCTCTACACAGCAGCCATCAAGAGAGCGAGAGACTAACCGGGCTAATGTAAGTGACTAAAACTCCTGCTAGAACCTCGGCACAGTAGTGGCCAGAGGGTCCAAAAGGCTCGGACGGTCTGAACGGAACGACCAGCTCCTACTCGAAGGGATGAAGGCCCTCGTCCAGGGCTGTAGCACGACGAGCTTGACTAGGAAAGTGCTAGGACGCCTCACAACCCCTTCGAGATAGGCCGGCGATGCACCAGCAGCCGTTCGGAAGCAATGACGCAGCACGGCGGGGTCGGGACAAGGGGTACAGACGCACCAGCAGTCGATCGGGAGCAGGGCCGAGGCACAGCAGGCTTACCTGAGGGTGCTGGGACACTTACCAACCGCTACCAGCAGGCCCGAGTCGCACCAGCAACCGCACCTCGAGGGATTGAGCAGCGCAGTAGCAGGGCGATTCTCGTGAAGAAGGCCAGCTCAGATCTCGCCACAGAGAGGAAGACATCCGAATCCGTTCAGTGAGGAACGAGGGGCTTACCAGAGGAGCTTAACCCCCAAATTTCACGCCAAACGGAGGTCTGGAACGGCCGGATTGAGCAGAGGAAGCCGGTGAGAATCAGGTCAGAAACGCAGAGGAAGAGAGGGTGATGAACAGTACCCTTGTGTGCTTTTCCATTCTGCCTATCACAGTCCACTTGCTTAAAAAACAAATTTTTTTTTTTGTTTCTTGTTTCTGTTCCAGATGTGTTTCTGGGAACAAAAACGTAAACAAACGCGTTTCTGTTCTTTTTTTGTTCTCAGGAGCAAAAAAAAACAGAAAAAATGTTTAGAAATAGAAAAAAAAATAAAAATAAACGCAACCTTAGTGGCGGTATACAGTGCAATTACTTTATTTGTGTATATTATTTGCGGCCGTCATGGGACACGTGTCGATCTCGTCTGTACCATCCTCAATCAAATCAATCTCCGATAAACCCCAAGAGGAAACTCTCTCTCTCTCTCTCTCTCTCTCTCTCTTACGTATCCTCCGCTTTCACCCACTCATGACTCCTAGTGGGGCCTCAAGATTGATTAAAACTGTGTGGATAGAAGAACGTGTTGCGGTATATTCTCTTAGCTTTTGGGAAGGGCTTTGGATTTAAAGGGTTGAAGTTTTGACTGCCATGAAGCCCGGCAAGAACACTAGCTACTATAACCGGTTCGGTATATTTCGCCAGCACGCAGTAGAAGAGAGAAAGGAAGCACAAACTCAAATATGCTTTACCAGACAACCCAACCCGCGCTACTGTTCACGCGCGCTCCGGCAATGACAGGACCAAGCACTAACTTCACGGTCCTTCGCAAGGTTGCTGGCGGCACAAGCAACGCGGCTGTTTCTTTTTCTTTTTTTAATGTTGGTTTGTGATCGATGAAAGTCAAAATAATAACATGATTAGAGCTTGCTCCTCCCACGAAGTGATAAGGTTTTTCTTTTGCAATTCAAATGGTATATGATCCAACATTAACCAAGGAGATGCATGCAATTTGTTCACTTTATTGGGTTTGTCAATTAGCTAACTATTGACATCCAAAATATGACTTATCTAGCACAAGCACGTAAATATCACATGAGATAAGATTGGTATAGATGGTCATGTACATACCATGTGGATATTTATACAAGCATGCTAACTTATCAGTGAGTATGGGGATTAAGTTATATCGATTAACATTGGCACACATGGATGCCAAGTATGAGGACAAATCACAAATAATTGCTAGTATGAATATTAGCATTATTTATTAAAAGAATGTCCATAGGCTGTTTTGAAATTTAAGATCGATAGGACTAAAGGTGCATAGTTTTGGAAGGAACATTTACTAGTGGAGAATCAAGTCATCCGATAGATCAGTTGGGACTAGAGACACAACTTTGGAGGAAGCGGTTATTGTTTGAAGAACAAGTTGTCCAATGGGTTGGCTAAAGTCAAAGACAACTTTTTGAAAAAGCATAATTACCATAAAAAAACCTAGAAGATAAATTACCCCAAAAGATCGTGGTAAATTTGTAACAAATATACAGTGATCAAAAAAACAAGGGACAAAGTCATGGAGTAAAATTTAACAAAAACTAACAGTTTGTACAAGTATACCAGTTTTGGGGTTTTTTGTGGTAAAAAAAGTAGTTTAGGGTAAAATTGTTTCTGGTGTACAAGTTTGGGTTTTTCAATGTATTAACCATTTTTAAAAAGCATGTGAAATTTAGAAACATGGAGATAACTAATATAAGTTACTCGGGAGATTGCAACCACTAGGAACCATCAAAAGTAGTTTCCATTTACCATTATAAATAGCGTTAGTTGCCCATAAGGAAGCCCTCGCACAAATTACCAAAAAGGCTATCTTTCAATTATCTTTCTTGCATTGTATTTTAAGTTTCCTTAGCTATACCTTCCTGATTTGCGTTGTCGATTAAATTATGGTGTGTATCTTTATCTCAGTGCTGAGTTGTCGATTAAATTTCGATGTTGTACTTTTATGCTCTCAAGCCGTATCATCGATTAAGTTCCAACATAGTATTGGATATTGCCGTCGATTAAGTTAGTTTAAAAATATATAGCGATGTTTAATGTAAGAGATTGATCTTCTTTTGCATGAGATATCTTCTATTCGGAGCTAGCACTAAACTTTGGTTTCCTTAAATAAAAGCAAAAGAGTTACTTTCGGTGAAAGATATTTTATTATGAAAATAATTTCGATGAAATCCTAATCATGAATTATTTCGTCTTTAAATGGTGGATCTTGTCAAGTTCTAATATGCTGCAATGCTAGTGGAACCTTTCCCCTTAGAGCACAATTGATGAAAGCGATCACGGAAGCCCTCCGGGTCCACTAACCCGTTCCTCTTGCCGCGCGCCCAACAAGGCAAGAACTGTCAGCGCATAAAGAGGTGATGATTCTTCCGAACTTAATCAAAGGGACATCAAGGTTGAAAGGACATGCAAATCGGACAGCCCCCTGGACGAGGGCAAGAAAGAAAAGGAAGAGAGGAGACGCTACGTACAAAATATTGTGCACGTGGTGCCGCATAGCTTCTTAGAAAGTACCGAAAGCCCAAGGGGAAACGAGACATGTTCGCGAAGGGCAAACAGGAGGGACCCTACAGCGGTTGAAATTCCAGGCCCAAAGCAAAAGTACATCACATGATGGTGTAAACAGATCCTTTTTTCCCTCTTTTACGGGAGGAAAAAGAATGCCCCAAGCCGATTGCTATCGCCAAAAGCGAAAGCTGATTTATTGATTGAGTGGATAGAACGTGACAATATAACACGCACTTCACTCGCTAGTTCTTGGGTGCGGTGCGATTGATTCTAGTCCAAACAAGTGCTGCCAAGTGCTAACTGTCACTATTTGGCGATTTGTCATTGATCACTCACCGCTGGCACCGTCCATGGTCTCTTCGTCCAGCGTTTCCGATGTTACCAACATTAACGATAACAATGACTTTTCGTAATATTAGCCCAACTGTGTAAAAAAAAAAAAAAAGTCCGCACAATTGATCAAATCACGCATGAAAATCAATTCGATTATCAAGATGGCTTGTGTTGTTGGTTAATTATACTGAGCCCGTGTTGCTCCATATTGTACACTGCAATTGGCATGAAATTGCTTTGTGATCATTTGTTGCTTGTCCCTCTAGTTCTTGGAGCTCTATACCTTGTGTCTTCTTTCTAAACTTGCATAATGCCCCATTGAGCTTTGTTAGGTCATCATGTCGAGAAGACCAGCACTAAAGAAGTTCAGCAAATAAAATAAAAACCAAAGTGGGAAGATAGCAGGGTCAAAAAGTGAAATTCTGGTGACGCTCGATTGAAAACGTCATTGTGTTTTTTATCCGTAGGGCCACTTCTTCTGCGCACGCACGCAATTATAGAGAATAAAAGATCCGTGGCCAGAGACAAGGTGCTCCTGTTCAGTCTTTTTTCTGCTCTCGACCTCAAGGAATAGACAGCTGGTCAAAGAAGACTGTCGGTCATTGCTGACGGTGGTCCTGACAGCCACGGAAGAATAAGCGTGATAAGCATGTTATATCCAATCCTCGGACTTACTGACAAAACTTGCCCGGCAATAGGTATATTTAGACCTACTTTTAATTATTGTCGATGTTTGATTTCCCCCACCGCAAATCTCCTCCCAACGTCATCGACAACTCGCCCGCCGGCACCATCGATGGTTTCTTCGTCCTATGTTCTTGATGTTAACAACATTGACGATGATAACATTGATAAGAAAGAGAATCGGAACTGGGAAGTGAATTCATCTTCACCTTCCTAGCTAACTCTCAACTTGTTCCCTACTCAAACATGCAATAACATTCAAGACAGCTTCTCTTTCTTAATCGGGAACACAAGCAGCGGCGACCCACATCAAAGTATTGATCCCACTCCGCTTTAGGCCAACGAGGGATGAATAATGAAGAAAACATTCAGCACCAATGGGTTGCTAATTATTGGGCGATTCATGTATCACTTAATCCTAAAGAGTAATGATGCATGATCCGAAAGTCCAATTTTGATTGCACCCTACAACGTCCCAGAGATTGTGATTACAAAACTAAATGAGGAGTATATGTCATTGCATCCTATCCTAGTCGGACCAAATTTGGTCCATCTTAGTGGGCTTTCGTGCCTCATCACATGACTGTTTACTTGTTTAGGTTGACGAGTCCACCTAAATTTACCATCGATTTCCGAGCGCCCATGAAAATATTGTGCATGTGGTGTTGCCTAGGTTTTTAGAAGATACCGACAGCCAGAAGGGGATCAATATCGACTCGTGAAGGACAGAGGATGGACCATACAGAAGAAATCCTAAAGCGATGTAATTCCAAGCCCAAAGCAAAAGTTTATTGAGAAAAGCTTCTGGAACCCCTATGATTGCTGTTTTCGAAAAGCTAAAGCTGATTTTGATGGATTGAGTCGATGAAACATGACAATATAGTACGAACTTCACCTGCTCTCTCTTGGGTGCGCTGCTCCTGCGATCGATTCTATATTACTGTACCTGGATTAGTACCTGATTCCAAACTGTCGCTACTTGGAGCAGCTCCCTCCCTCTTACCCGCTTTGTCGCCTTCTATTTGTGCTTTGCCATTCTTTCTTCTCTCCCCGCCTATAAATACCCTATCGACTCCCAGTCAACCCACATTCTCTTCACACACCGTTGCACTGATAGGCTCAATCTCAGATCCACCCCTTCTGACCAACTTCAACCAACTCCTTCAATCCAGAATACCAACATGATGACACCCCAGGAGTATCAGCTCCCAGTGATAGACCTGAGTCAGCCGTGTGCAAAGGAGAACATATTCCGGGCCGCCAAAAAATATGGACTCCTCCAGGTGGTGAACCATGGGATCAGCAGGGAGCTGCTTGGGAATGTGATGAGGGAGGCGGTTAAGCTGTTCGAGACACCCCTTGAGACCAGGGTCCACTCTGGCCTCCTCAACAACTCCGGCCTCCTCAACAACTCCTCCCCCTGGGGCACTTCCCCTGCCCAGTTCACCCACCATGTCCCCCTCGTGAAGATTTGTGACCCCTCTTGCCACGGCCAATTCACCTCTCTCGGAGGAGTGATGAGGGCGTTGGCCCCCGCCATGTTTGGGCTAGCCAGGAAGCTGGCGGGGGTCCTAGAGGAGAGCCTCGGGCATCAGGGCCGCAGCACGTTGAATGAGAAATGTGACGAGAACACGTGCTTCCTCCGGCTGAACCACTACCCAGTGTGCCCACTCTCACCGGAGAGATTCTGGCCGTTGCCCCACGCAGACAGTGACTTCCTGACCATTCTCTACCAGGACCAGGCAGGAGGCCTCCGGCTCCTCAAGGACTCCCGATTCGTCGCGGTCAAGCCCAACCGTGACGCTCTCATCGTCAGCATCGGAGACCTTCTTCAGGTAACGAAAAAAAGAAAGCACAGATTCAAAACAATGATTATCCAATCAATGCTCATCCAATTCTTCAATGCTCAGACTTTGCTCGTGTCTTGAACGAGCACTGATTAAATGCCGGTATGAATTGCTCGTCTTTTTTGGGGGGCAGGCGTGGAGCAATGACGTGTACAGGAGTGTGGAGCAAAAGGTGGAGAAAAACAGGGAGGTGGAAAGATACTCCGTTGCTTTCTCCCTCTGCCCTTCGTCCGGCTCTCAGATCGGGTGCTGCAGAAAGCCCTCCGGCTACAGAAAGTTCACTTGTGGTGAATACCGGAAGCAAGTTCAAGAGGACATCAAAAGAACCTGCCGTAAAGTTGGTCTTCCACGTTTCAGGCAAATGGGTATGTAAACACAGTTCGTTCAATTGAAAAGCCATCCTATGGCGACCTCCATGGTTTGTACTAATACATAATTCTGAGGAATGACTAGTTTATTAAATAAAAACAAAATAGAAGAAAAATAAGAGAAGGAAAGAGACAAAAGGAGACTTTTTTAGGTGTCATATGACGTATCTGAAATGAAAACCCCGTAGTGGTCGGCCTCTGACGTAACCCGCTTTGTTTGTGCAGAGAGGAATATATCATCTGACGTCTCCACGGAGTTGGTGTTCTACGACGACCCGTGGAAGATCAGGAAGAAGCTAACGAAAAGCGACCTCGACCACTTGTCGCGGCTCCTGCTTCCGCGGGACTGCGTGAAGGCCCATGTGCTCCGGTGGATGAAGAAGGAGATGGTTCACCAGGTCGAGAGCAAGAAGGGGATGGAGGTCGATGTGATAAACGAGGACAAAGGTGACGAGCACCGGCTCGTGTTCCGCTACTGGGCATCCTCGGGGTGCTACGTGCTGAATGGTGGCTGGAGCAAGCTGTTCGTCAATGGGGGAGAGTTGAACGTCGGGGACGAGATCGGGATGTACTGGGACACTATCTCTTGCAAGTTCCACTTTACGGTCCTTCGGAAGGTTGCTTGCGGCACAAGCAACCCGGCGGCTTGAGCTTTCATTGGAAAGTATTTGCGAAAGGATCTTGTTCTCTTTATTTTACTTTTTGTGTGCTTCAATGTTGGCTTGTGATCGGGGAAAGTCGAGACCATTACCATCGAAAAGCAGTCCCGCACAAATCAACAACAATCGATTTTCTTTCCTATATCGTATTTTTATGTTCACAAGCGGTGTGATCGATTAAGTTTCGACATAATTTGTTTGCATCGTATTACGTAATCGAGTTTGTAATTTCTGAATCTTACTGTTGATTTGGAATTGTACTACATTAGTTGAATATAATAAATCGATCTCCTTTCGCATGAAATATCCTCCGTCCGAAGTTAGCACATAACCTTGGTTCTCTTGAATTATTTTTTTATTAAAGATATTTCGTTGTGGAAATTATTTCGATGAAATCCTAACAATGAATTATTTCGCCATTAACCAGTGGATCTTTTTTTAATTGCTAATTTGCTGCAATGCTTAATTTTTATGGAAGCCCTTAAAGCATCAAACCTATTCCCCTGAAAGCACAATTGACAAAAGCGATGGTGGAAGCCCCCCAGTAACTAAATCATACGGAGCCGACCCGTTCCGCGGTTCACATACCCCACAAGGTGTCAACTATCAACGCAGCGCGGAATACGAGACGAGGACTTTTCCAATAGACTTCTTTAATGTTTTTCCCCTTCAGCGAAACAATGATTTCATAAAGATTCGACTTTTGAGAGACCAGAAGAAGAGGAAGATAGGGGATGCTACGATCCATGGAAACCAAACAATTCCTAATTGAATATGTTTTCTTAAGAGATACTGGACAACCACACGTGGATTAATGACTTTTGTACTTTGTCCTATTAAATTATCCGTTCGATTTCTTCGAACCTCAAACGTCCTCCGATCATTATCAACCACTCGCTGCCGACACCATCCACGGTGTCTTCGTCTTGCGTTTCCGATGTTTTCCAACTTCAACAATGACGTGAGAATAGTAATCGGTACCAAAAAAGAAAAAGATTTATCTCCACGTTTTTGTCTTCGAGAAAGCTTGTCTTTTCTCTATCAGGTGAGCGATGACGAAAGCTCCCTGGTGTCACTAAAATCGTAAGGACCCAAGCTCATGCGGGCCCCCGTCCCGTCCCCACTTGTCGCGTGCGCGTGCCCAACGAGGCGTGAACTGCTGACGCACTTCTAATTCGGTGCAATGCTAGATTCTTTGGTGTTCTTTTCCTCAGGAAGGCTGTGTCGTGAGAATAAAGGACAGGCGAGTCTTGAGTCCTGAGGAAGGAAGAGAGGAGACGCTGGGACCCACCTATGAATATGGTAATGAACGTGGACTGCGTAATTCAAAAGAGGGAGTCAATCCCAGGGATCCACACTTCTCATTCAAATTGAATATGTTTTCTTCACCAAAAAAAAAACTAGAGAACCACGTGGACTAATAACTTTTGGCACCAGGATTAGTACCTTGAGTCCAAACAAGAATTTGGCTGCAAGAAAACAAGAAGATTTCTCAGTACTTTTCAAAGGAAATTTTTGTCCCCTTCTATAATACGCCCGCCTCGTCGGCTTCGAAGCAAAACAACGAAAAGAAAGATAGGAAAACGGTGCAATGACTGAGTGAGCGTACGATAGAGAAAAGTGCCAATTGCGCGAGGGCCTCTTTCTTGTCCTCTTATGCTTTTGTGCCACAATTTGGCCTCCCTACCCAACAATTATTTCCTCGTACAACCATCAACGGCTTCGAAGCAAAAAATAAAATAAAAAACAGGAAAAGTTTTCGGCCCACTTATAAATAAGCCCCTTTGGGGAAGACAGCGGCGAACGGCGTTGATTGGTCGGCTCGTCGGCGACAGTGGCGGCGGCAGAGCTCCCTTTTTCCGAGCTCCCTCTCCCTCTTCAGAGAGAGCTTTTCTCACGTTGCTGCCCCGCCCCTCTCTCGAAAACCCTAGCCGAGAGGAAGAAGACCCTGGGCGCGACTTTTCGTAATATTAATCCAAATATAAAATAAATTTTCTGCACAATTGATCAAATCACTCACGAAAATCAATTCGATTATCAAGTCGGCTTGTGTTGTTGGTTAATTATATGGAGCTTGTGATGCTCTGTATTGCACATTGCAATTGTCATGAAATTGCTATGTGATCGTTCGTTGCTTTGTCCCTATAGTTCTTGGAGTTATATACCTTGTGTCTTCTTTCTAAACTTGCATGATGCCCTAGTGAGCTTTGTTAGGTCAACATGTCGAGAAGACTAGCACTAAAGAAGTTCGGCAAATAAAAAATAAAATAAAAATCAAAGTGGGAAGATAGCAGGGTCAAAAAGTGAAATCTTGGCAACGCTCGGTTGAAAAAGTCAATGTGTTTTTGATCCGTAGTGAGCCAAGGCGCCCCTGTGCAGTCTTTTTTTTTGCTCTTGACTACAACGACCAGACAATTGGCTAAAAAAGATTGGGAAAATTGTCCAAAAAGTCCTAAATATATTCACTTTTGCCAATTATGTCATAAACCTTTTAACTTTGCAAATTGAGTCATAAACTTCTTCATTTCTTGTCGATTCAGTTAATCCGGCCAATTTTGGCCGGAAAATGCTGACGTGGATGCCAGCGATGCCACATAGGACTGCTGGTGCTGATTTGGATAATTTTTAATAATATTTTAATATTTTTTTGATTTTTTTATTTTTGATTTTTCTGTTTTTTTCCCTTTTTTTTTTTTTTTTTTTGTGTGGCATTGTTAGCCTTTTCTAGTGGCAAGCCACCGGCCACAGCCAGCCAATTGGCCTCACCCGCCACAGGCGCGGCTCGGCTGGGCAAGGAGGAGCCCTGGTGAGGGGAGCCCTCGCCCAGGCCAAGGTGGCCTCGCTAGGTATCGATTGGGTGACGGCGACACTGGGCGAGGGCTGGCCTCGCCAGATCTGGCAAGGGGAGCCGTCACCGGGGCTCACCCTCGCCTAGGCGAGCGTTGGCCTCGCCCATACCAGATTTGGCGAGGCCAGCCCTCGCTTAGGCAAGCGTTAGCCTCGCCCGAGACTAGATCTGGTGAGGCCAACCCTCGCCCCTGGCCGGGTGAAGAGCAAGAGTGGGAATCGTCGACGACCGACGATGATGATTTTGCATTGAGCAAGCAGTAACATAGGGCTGGGCATCGAGAAGTTATTGATGTGGAGGCAACGACGCCGATCACGAACGACGAGGAGAAGAAGAAGACGAAGGGGAAAAGGAGAGCCTGGGCAAGGGCGAGCCCCAGCAAGGGTTCCCCTCGCCAGATCTGGTGAGGCCGGCCCTTGCCCAGGCGACCCTTGCCGGGCCACGCTTGGGCGAGGGCTCCCCTCGCCGAGGCTCCTCCTCGCCCGGCCAGGCCTTGCTTGTGGCGGGCAAGGCCAACCGGTTGGTTGTGGCTGGTGGCCGGCCGTCACTTGTGGCCAGTGGCCAACCATCAGAAAAGGCCACGAAAGCCAAAGAAAAGAAAAGAAAAGAAAAGAAAACATAAAAAATAATAACAATTCAAAAAATTATTAAAACATTATTAAAAATTGTCAAAGTCAGCGTTAGTAGTCCTACGTGACACCGTCGGTGTCCACATTAGCATTTTTGGCCAAAATTGGCCGGATAGACTGAATCGGCAAAAAGTGAAAATGTTTATGACTCAATTGGCAACGCTAAAATATTTAGGACTGAATTGATAAAAGTGCAATACGTTTAGGACTTTTTGGACAATTTCCCCAAAAAAGATTGTCGGTCATTGCAGATGGTGGTCCCTACACCGGAAGAATAGGTGTGATAAGCATGTTATATCCAATTCTCGGACTTATTGACAAAACTTGCACAACAATAGGTATATTTAGACCTAATTCTAATTACTGTCGATGTTCGATTTCCTCCACCGCAAATCTCCTCCCAACGTCATCGACCACTCGCCAGCTAGCACCATCCATGGTTTCATTGACGATAATGAGAAGGAGAATTGGAGACGGGAAGTGAATTCATCTTCACCTTCCTAGCTAACCCTCAACTTGTTCCCTACTCCAACATGCAATAACATTCAAGACAGCTTCTGTTTCTTCATCATGAACACCAGCAGCAGCGACCTGGGTCGAAATATCAATCCCGCTCTGCTTTAGGCCAACGGGGGATGAACAATTAAGAAAACATTCGGCACGAATGGATCGCTAATTATTGAGCGATTCATGTATCACTTAATCCTAAAGAATAATGATGCATGATCCGAAAGTCCATTCCTATTACATCCTACGGCGTCACAGAGATTGTGATCACGAAACTGGATAATTGGTAATGTCATTGCATCCTATCCTAGTCAAACCAAATTTGGTCCATCTTAGTTGGCCTTTGTACCTTGTCATTTGACTATTTACTTGTTTTTTTTTTTTTTTTTTTTTTTTTTTTTTTTTTGGTCGGGAACGGTAATATATTATATAATAGTAGCGTTACAACCAGAACTAGAAAAATCAGCTGCTAAAATAACGAGCAAAGGAGCCGGAGGAAAGGAAGCCCAAGAAGGCATCAAAAAACCATTGTCATGGGCCTTAGCAGCCCAATCCGCAGCAGCATTGGCCGTTCTAGGGCAAAACGAAAATCGCGTCTGGACGAGGCGAGAAAGAAGAAACGCAGCTTCTGCTATGAAGGGGCGAACCTCCCATGGTGACAGAAGGGGATCGTGCACGGCGTTCACCAAAACCAGGCAGTCAGATTCAATAAGCACGGGATCAGAGGTTCGGTTTGAGTTGATCAAATGATTGAGAGCAAAACACAAAGCTTGAGCTTCCACCTGCAAAGCAGACGACGCGGTGACAGTCTTGGTAAGTCCTTCAATGATGTTTCCTTTATGATCGCGGCAAACGAAGGCGACTGATCCCCGATCATTGCCTGGCTTGAAAGCCCCATCTACATTCAACTTAATAACTCCTGAATCAGGCGGACGCCATAAGCTGTCCAGATCTGGATGCGGTCGATCCACAGAAGCAGAAGAGATGGCAGGAATACAGACCTGACTGTGAGCTTCAGCTATAACAAATGATGGAGCAGGACTCTGATGACGAAAGATAAACCGATTGCGGGACTTCCAGATATTCCACAGAAGCGTGGCGATGAGCGTAGATCCAGGTAACTGTTTTTTATTAGCAAGTATGGTAGCTAGCCAGTCTTCAATACGTGTAATTTCTGCTGGTTGTATGGGACAGTTGATTTGTGGGTTAGACCAGATGTGGGAAGTCCAAGGACACAATAAAAATAGATGCTCTGAGGTTTCAGGTTGGTTAGCTGAACATAGGGTGCAAATGGGATCGGGGCAGAGATTTCGCCGAAACAGGTTAACCTTAGTGGGAAGGGCATTTTGGCATAATGACCAGATAAAAATTTTAACTTTGGGTGGGATTTGGAGTTTCCATATTTGCCTCCATAAGATGTTAGGAGGCTGATAAGAAGAAGATGGTTTAGATATAGGATTGCAGAGGCTCTCCTGGCTAAGAATAGTGTAAGCACTTTTAACAGTGTAATTTCCTTTAGATGTACTCGGCCAAATAATCTGGTCTGAAGCAAAGCCTGGTCTAAGAGGAATCTTAATAATTTCTGCAATAGTAGTGCTATCATACCAACAATTCAGTAAATTCAGATTCCAGAGGTTAGTAGTAGAATCAATCAGCTCAGATACCATTTTTGGTTCCTGTACAGCAGCATAACCTCCTATTTTCCCTTTCGGTAGCCACCTGTCTGCTCTAATCCGGATACTAGATCCATCTCCGACCGACCATTGAGTTGAAGGTAATATAGATTCCCTGCCCATAATGATACTCTGCCATCCCCAGGAAGAGCGAGTTCCTTTTGATGCTGATAGAAAATCTCCTGAACGAAAATACAGCCCTTTAAACAGATGCGCCCATAATGAGGTAGGCTGAGTTAGGAGACGCCAAGCTTGTTTACCCAACATAGCTTTATTAAACGCCACAAGGTCACGAAACCCGAGGCCACCCATCTGTTTTTCAGCTTTTAAAACATCCCAGCTTTTCCAATGGATTCCAGATTTTCGACTGTCATTTTGCCACCAAAATCTTGCTATCTTTTTTTCAATAGACTTACACAGCGAGACAGGGATCTTGAATATTGACATAGCAAACTGAGGTATTGCCTGCACAACACTTTTAATGAGAACTTCTTTACCACCCTTCGAAATAAGACTCTCTTTCCATCCATCTAGCTTAGTATTGACTTTCCCTAGTAACCAAGCAAACATTTCTCTTTTAGATTTGCCCCAATCTGACGGAATCCCAAGATATCTTCCTGTTTTAGTTAAGATTGGGATTCGAAGTTCCTGCGCTAGGTTATCTTGAAGCAGGGGGGGGCATCCTTTGCTGCAGAAAATGCCTGATTTGTTTCGATTTATTATCTGTCCCGTAGCCATACAGTACTGGTTAAGAATATTAGCTAACTCATGACATTCTTGCCGTGTCCCTTCTACAAAGAATATAGCATCGTCGGCAAAAAACAAGTGAGTTAACGTAGGGCAGCAACTGTTAAATTGGATACCTTTCAGATTACCCATATTGAGAGCTTGATGGATGAGAGTACTTAACATATTTGCCATTAGAATAAAGATATAAGGTGATAAAGGATCCCCCTGCCGAATCCCCCTTGATGGTTGGAAATATTGTAACTGAGTGCCATTAAATTTAACACTGAAGGAAACAGTAGTAATGCACTGCATAGTCCATTGAACCCATATTGGATGAAAACCTAACCTGGATAGATAGTCTTTGAGAAAGTCCCACTCAACACGGTCGTAGGCTTTAGACATGTCCATCTTGACCACAGCCTGGAATTTTTTCTTTCTGGTTCGTGTCTTAAGCTGATGTAGAGTCTCCTGCACAATTAAAATGTTGTCCTGTATCTGACGTCCACTAACAAATGCACTTTGTTCCATAGAGATGATGTCAGGCAGGAAAGGCTTGAGTCTGTTGGCTAACACCTTAGAAATAATCTTATAGGCGAAATTACAGAGACTAATGGGTCGGTACTGATCCAAACTTTCTGGATTAGGGACTTTCGGTATGAGAGTTATGATAGTTTTGTTGAGATCAGGGGGTAATAAACCAGAATGAAAAAACTGCTGCACCGAGGAAAATATATCGTCTTTTAAAATATGCCAATATTGTTGGTAAAATAATCCACTAAAACCATCGGGGCCAGGGGCCCGGGATTTTCCTAGTTGAAAAACAGCAGTGCGAACTTCCTCTCGGGTAACATCAGAAATGAGTTGCTGGTTCATAGCCTCAGTCACAACACACTCACATTGTTGTAGAATAGGCCCATAGGCACGAGTGCCTGTAGATGTATAGATTGTAGAAAAAAATTCCAGAGTCATGTCTTTAAGCATTTGATCATCTCTAACCCATCTCTGTTGTGCATCCATGAGCATTCTGATTCGATTTCTGTTTCGTCTTTGAATAGTAGTGGCATGAAAAAACTTTGTATTTTTATCACCCCACCGAAGCCATTTAATCCGTGATCGCATTGCCCAATACTGCTCTTCCTGCTGCCATGCACTATGGAGTAAACCTTTAAGCTCAGATAATTTCTGTTGATCCATTGTAGTGGTATGCTGATTAGTTAAGAACTGAATTTGCTGTTGTAGGGAGTTAATCTGCTCATTTGCCTTTGAAAACGTGTTTTTACTCCACCTCCGGAGAGCCTCACTGACTTGTTGAAGCATCTTTGGTAGGTAATAGCCTTTTGCTCCGGCGGAAGCCCAAGCTGTGTCTATGACTCCTTGACATTCTGGATGCTGCAACCAATATTCTTCAAAGTAGAAGGTCCTCCCGTTTCTATATTTGGTAGCTTCGGTTGAAAGAAGCAGCGGACTATGATCCGAACCAACTGCAGGTAAAGCATATACTTCTGCCTCAGAAAACGCAATTCTCCAGGTCCAATTACAAAGAACCCTGTCCAGTCTCTCTTTAACCAGCTCAGTCCCGTCACGGTAATTCATCCAGGTAAAAGCGCATCCCTTACTATCGATATCCATTAATGCACAGTCATGTAGTACCTCTCTAAAACTTTGCATTCGACAAAAATCAGGGGGGCGTTTACCTACTTTCTCCCAAGGATAGGCAATTTCATTGAAGTCTCCGATGCAGATCCAAGGTAATGAGTTGATGGATGCTAATCGTCGGAGAACCGTCCAAAAAGCCTGACGAGATTGAGGAATTGCTGGAGCATGTACACAGGTGAGTCTCATAGTAGTGTCTTTCCCATATTCAGTACAGATAGTATCAATAAAGTCGGCTGTAGAGAGTTCCACCTGAAGAGAAATGTGGGTTTGCCAAAAGATAGCCAATCCTCCTGCGACGCCTACAGGGTTAACTATAAAAGAGAAAGGGAATTTAAGTTGACGCTGTATCTTAGAAACAAAAGCCTCGCGATTCTTGGTTTCCATTAAAAAAAGAACATCTGGCCTGTCTTTGGCCACTAGGGCCTTTAGTGCATGAACTGTCAGGGAAGAGGCCAGTCCCTGACAGTTCCAACATAAAAGTTTCATTGTTCAACCGGTGGCTTTTTAGGGCAAGCCACCTCAGCCCGGAATTGAACTTCATCTTCCATTAAAACAGGGGTATCCAATAACTTGCTATCATCAATGGAATCCATTCCCTGGGAACTAGTATCATATGGATTATATCGTTTCTGTTTCTTAGATGATCCTGTTTTGGTGGCAACCCGATATGGTTTATTCTTCTTAACATTCACAGGCCGTTGAACCATGTGATGTTGAACAGTGGACAGCACAGATGTTGGAACAGGACTCGTGATGACAACACCTCTGTTGGACTCCATATAGGGAGGAGGGAGAACATAAGGCTCCTGATAATTCGTCACAACATTCGTTGAGTCAATAAACGGTAAGTCATGGAACCTTGATTCAATGCTAGCCTTAGTAAATTGTGGCTTACTGAAGTCATTCTTGGTATATGCTGTTTGGATGCCTTTCTGTTTGGATGAGCACGGAATCAGATCAGTAGTGAGGTGCTTGCAGCTTTCATTAACTACCGGATTGTCAATCTTTGATGTAATGTCATCCGGTGGGGGTAGAGCATGAACCTGTGAAGTGACGACTGGAGGAGTTTCAGGCACAACATCCTCCGTGTCATTAGAAAGAGGCCTGCCGTCATAGAATGTATGCCAATACGGACTGTATTGATTAACTTCAGCTCTCAACCAGTGACCAAAGGCCATTTTCTCTTTACCTTCCATTTTTGCTTCGGTAAAAGGAATTGTCGGACAGTACATGGCATAATGTCCCATGATGCCACATGAATAACAAAAGTGGGGAAGTCGTTCGTAACGGAAATCGAGCCAGAGTGCTTTGCCTGCAATCCGAATCAGTTGGCCAGGTTTTAAAGGTTCACTTAAGGTAAGTTCTACCCTAACCCGTCCAAATTTGGAAGTATTTCCATCTCTGGCATCGAACTGACCTTCCAACATTCTTCCGATACTCCTAACTGCTCTGCTTAATATCTGAGTTGTGCACCATTCCAGGGGAAGGCCAAAAACTTGAACTGAAAATGCACATTTAGAAAAATCGTAACAGTGAAGAGGCGTGTTCGGCTTCCAGGGTTGAAAAAGCACCAAATTGTTGGAGAAACGCCAAGGTCCGCCCACTTCTATTCGTTTTTTATCACTTTCCAACTTAAATTTCGCAATATATATATCCCTTCCTTGTTGGGTGATTTGGACAGATTCTGTGCGCCATGCACGATGCATTGCACTCTGAAAAGCTGGTAGATGAATAGAAGAGTTAGATAAAACCTTACCGACTAACATCCGACGACATTCTTCAATCTTTTCAAGGGGAGGCGCCTCATCCCATGTGTCAATGTCCTGTTCAGGCCATAGCCGACCCAATCGGTTACAAAGAGCAGCAATCCGAGCTAACTCTTCCTTTTCGGGGAGTTCCATGATGGTAGTCGGAAGTCAGAATTTTGAGGAGGTACGAGCCGAATTCCACATTTGATAGGGTAACATAAGGAATGGGAACAGTGTCGAGTTGAAACAGAAAGCTAATGTGCCTATAAATGCAGAAAAGAGGACAGGAAGTGAACGGAAGTGAGAGCGGAGAAGAGCTCCAGCAGCGAGACCAGCATCTTCACCCTGATGAAGAAGAATCGGCAACATGCAAGTAGATGGGGAAAGGGGAATGGGTCGAACAGTTCAAGGTTGGATAGAGAGGAAACGGCCAAAGAAGTCCAGACACGAGAGGTAGTGCGAAAAGCAAATGAAGGCGATGACTTTCAAAGAGACATAGAGTAGAGGTGGAAAATGGAAAGGAAGGTTAGGGTTCGGAGGTTCATTGATGGGGAAACTACCATTAAAGGTAGAGGAAACTCTGCATTACGAGAGAGAAACTCTGCATTACGAGAGAGAAACTACCATTTAAGTTGACAATTCCCCCTAAATCTACTGTCGATTTCCAAGCGCCCAAGAACATACCGCGCATGTGGTGCTACGTAGCTTCTTATAAAGTACCGAAAGCCAGATGGGGGATAAGACATATTAGTAAAGGGCAAACAGCAGGATGGACCGTATAAAATAAATCAGAAGGCGGTCGAATTCCCAAAGCAAAATAATGTGCAGGAGGTGTTGCGTAAGATCTTAGAAAAGGTCCAATGCAATGGGGGATTAAGACATAGGCTCTGTTTGGTTTGACTTTCAAAAGGGGCTTTAGGACTCTAAAGTCCTTTGGCCAAATGCAAACGCGTTTGGTTCGATTTTTCGCGCGACTTTGGCAAGATGCAATTGCATCTTCAAATGGCTCTAAAGGACTTTAGCTGAATGCAAGGCTTGAGGTGCTTTGGGAAGTTGTATTTTGGGAATGCAAAGAGCTGTTATTGTTCATCTTCTCCAACTTCTCCAACTAACTGTTGCTAATCGGAGGCCGATTGATCGTCAGCCAAGGGGTGGCGTGCGCTGGTGACCGCTGCGTGAGGGTCGCCCGACCCCGGCGACTGTTGCTGGAGCTCAAGCGACGCCCGAATCACGCGACCCTAGGCGATGGTCGCCAAGGTCGAGCTACCCCAAGCGACGGTTGCCTAAGGCTACCCCAAGCGACGATCGCCTAGGGTCGCACGACCTCATGCGGCCGTCGCCGGGTGCACGATCCCGGGCGACGGCCGCCCGAGGTCACGCGTCGCACAGGTCAAGCGACCCGGCGTCGGCTGCCTGCGGTTGCGATGCCACGGGGTCGCACGACCTCAAGTGTCGGCGACCTGAGGTCGCACGACCGACAACTAAGGTTGCCGACACCTGGGGTTACGCGCTTGAGGTGGGCGACCTCAAGCGACGACAACTGGGGGCGATTGGGCTGTTCAGCGACTAAATCCGGCGGTCCAACCGCCAGATCCGGCGGTTCGGTGGCCAGATCTGGCTGGTCCAATAGCCAGACTTCAAAAAAATTTATAATTTTTTTTTAATTTAACAAAAGTCCATTCCAAATACAATTTTTACCAAACGATATTTTTTCCAAAGTCATTTCACAATGCACTTTAAAACTACAATTTACTAAATGCTATTTGCATTTTCACAAACCTCTTTAGCTCATTTTCCCAATAGCATTTGCTCAAAGCCGAACCAAACGGGTCCATATTCATGGGAGACAGAGAGGATGGACTCTATAGAAGAAATGATAAAGCGATCGAATTTCGAGCCCAAAGCAATGGTTTATTGAGAAAATATTCTTGGCATCGACCATTAACATCAGTAAAAATACACATCACATTCTTCATTGAGAAAAGTCTTCTTGACATCCACTCTTGATACACATCACATTGTCAACAGACCCTTTTTTTACTTTATGGGAGGAAAAATAATGCCCCAGGCTTAGTGCTGTCACTTAAAGGGAAAGCTGATTTATGAATCGAATGGATAGAACGTGACAATATAACACATACTTCACCCGCTAGTTCTTGGGTGTGGTGGGATTGATTCTAGTCCAAACAAGAATTTCGCTGCGAAAAAACAATAAGCTCCCTCATCGCCGGCACCATCCACGGTCTCTTCGTCCAGCGTTTTCAAGGTCGCTAACATTAACGATGACAATGAGGATAATAATCGCGGCCAAGAAGAAGTTTTATCTCCACGTTTTCAATTTAACGCTCAACTTCTTCTCCCCCACTACCCTGCACTAACGTTCGAGAAAGCTTGTCTTTCTCGATCGAGGACCACAAATATATTTCTTTGAAACCAATCTGACTACCACGTAACATAAAGAAAAGCAGCTCCCGAAGAGCGATGTTGGCCCTGCTTTCTTTTAATTAAATATGCTATAATAATTACCCCACCGTCAGAAACACGCACGTATGAAATCTGGACTTTGGTGAGTCTTTATCGACGATTTGAATTTTAACTTTTTCAAAATTGATTCGCTAAAGTATCCATTTTTCTTTTTTCTGTTTTTCTATTTTTAGCCACATCTTGCATGGTAATGCATGTTATTACATGCCAATTTTGTGTGAAAAAAATTTGTCCAACGATTTTGTTAGATCTCACATTGATCAGAAATTGTAGAAGTGGACATTGGCCGACCTACATGGCATGGCCGATGGTCGGCGCTGACACATGCAATTTTTATGAGTTTTGTTATTTATTTTAAAAATTGTCAAATACTCGATTTATCACTCAGAGCACATACAAGGTTCAGTTTCGTACTCTCTCACATACGCTTTCACCGCAGAGTAGGAAACCTTGAACTTTATGTCCAAGATTAATCAAATATCATACAGAAATCCCAACCCAAAATATCTTTCTTTTGCAAGTCTAAAATTCCTGTTATAAAGTCTATTGGAACGTCACCGTCTAAGCCAAAACTGCAATCTAAACGAGACGATTGATGGATCAATCAACTATAATGAGCCCGTTCAAAGTGTACCTTCATTTATAACATGTTTGAACAGAACAGGAAATTTCATATATCACCACAATAGAAAAGAAACGATTCAAGAAAACTGAAGACATTAGAACTGGGCTTCAAAAGAAATACTCGCTGAGTTCCTTTGTGCCCGAGGAAACATTCCGATCAGGCGTGATGGGAAAGAAGTCACGAGTCAGCACCACTGCCGCAGATGAGATCGGGATGTTTTCGGACACGGCCTCTTGCGAGTTCCACTTCACGATCCTTTGCAAGGTTGCACGGGGCACAAGCAACATGGCAGCTTGAGTTTCTAATAGAAAGTTTGGGCGATAGAATCTCTTGTTTCTTAGTCTTGATGTGTGACTGGTCATAGTCAAAACAAGAGCACATTTAGGATTTAAGAGTTTCTCTTGCTCTTCCCATGAATTGATAGGGTTTTCCTTTCCATTGGAATGTATGTGACCCAACACTAATTGGGGAGATGCAATTTGTTCAATTTATTGGGTTTTTATTTCGTCATTAAACGATATAGCCTTTCAAGTTTTAATTTGCTGCAATGCTAGATTCCGGTGCTCAAATCCCTCCGAACCGTAAACTTTCATGGAAACCTTCTTAAAGCATCTAATTTTTTTTTTCCCTTAAAGCACAGTCGACAAAATAAAAGTGATCGACGAAAGCCCCTGTGTCACTAAGGGGGCGCATGACAACATTTCTGTTCCAGAAATAGTTTCTGGAACAGAAATGAATTTTTCTATTTCTATTTCTGGACGAGTTTCTGAGGAAAAAAATCTGTTTGATAACGATACAAAATTTCTGTTTCAGAAATAGAAATTCGTTTGATAACTGAATAAAATTTCTATTTCTTAAAACAATTTTTTCTTTTTTTGGAGCAAATGAAATGTACATTCTTACAAATTTCATATGCTTATGAAATCATTGACCCAAATACAAAGTATTTACTTTTTTTGTTTTTAAAGTAAAGTCTCCATTTTTGCAAAAAAAAAAAAAAATACAAAGTAAGATATGTTATATCAAATTTTCTAAATTTTCACAAAAAATTCTTTAGCATCCACGTAGATAGATAATTACGGTCAAACAATATATACTTATCAATAGTCTCCATACAATAGAAAAAAGAGATCAATATGCATTACTCTTGAGCATGATAGAAGGTTCCCAAAATTATAGTAGAATGAAGGCGGGCAACCATATTCTAATCCCCTTCATGCTAGTGTGTCACGTTGATCGCCGTCACGGTTTATGATATCGAGCAATCGTTTTAGAAAGAAACACTAACAAGTGTATTGGGTAATTGTATTGGGTAATTTGTGGCAAATTTTACAAAATCGGCGAATTTTACGAAGTGTAACAAGGACCATTACAAATAAGGGAAATCATCAAGTAAAACATCACATTACAAGAATTGAGATAGGAATCATCAAATACATTATTACAATACAAAAGCAAAGATTGTAAATCCCCAAATACAAAATAATAGAAATACATTACAAAAATTAAATACACAATTTCATGGAATCTCCGGCATATTATGATCCCTTGCCATCTTATTGGCAATATTATTTCTAAGCATATTCATCTCAATTTCCTCCTCGGTCGATGTATCACCTACAACCTCATCTTGTATAGGTTCACATGAGTACTCTGGATCTCCATATAAGGAAAAGTTTCTATCCCTCCTGTCTTGATCACGGATGTAGTTATGGATAGCACAACATGCAATAACAACATGTGCTTGCTTTCGAATTGCAAATGCAGGCATGTGTTTCAAAATAAAGAAACGATTCTTTAATGCCGCAAATGATCTCTCAATGACATTCCTTAGTGAAGAATGCCTATAGTTGAACAACTCTCTTGCTGTTCTTGGTCGTCTTTCTCTACCCCTATAATCATTTAGATGATACCGTTCGCGTCTAAAAGGAGTTAAGAATCCCGGAATTGATGCATAACCAGAATCTACAACATAGTATTTGCCTATAACAAAATATTCATATATTAGTAGTGATTTGTAAATACAATACAATCTCAAAGAAAATTGATAATTTTAGAACAAGTAAAAATACCTAGTGGAGGTCGAGGAAATTCCAAGCGAGGAGTCTCGAGTGCTGCCGATAACACCCGGCAATCGTTGGCAGATCCTTCCCAACCAGCATACACAAAAGTGAATTTCATATCAAACGAACATACACACATCACATTTTGAGTGGTACCTCCTTTTCTGCCTCTAAATGGGATTTGCTTCGACAAAGGTATAGAAGCATGAACATGAGTACCATCAATAGCGCCAACACAATCCTGTCGTTTTATCAAAGACTAATGTTATATAATATTAGCAACAAAATGAAACCGATATTGTAAATGAATGTATGAAAATCTTACCTTGAAATAAAGTTTATGGTTGGGATCCATAAGAATCTCATTTGGGACCACATCAAAGGAAGGCGGTACGATAATCTCTTTTGCAAGTTTGAGAACTGCTAGCAACACTATAGTGAAGTATTTGCTAATACTTTGTCCCGAACGTTGGAATCTCTCGCATAAAGTTCTATTCGAGTTCTTGTGACAAATCATAAATAAGAATATCCCAATTTGTTCATCTACCTTTATATATCGACTATCTTTCAGCCAACCTCTTGCCTTCATCAAACCACAAAGATTGAGAAAAACGTGTCTCTCCATTCTAAAAGATTCATATATTCTATCTGAATGTCCTTGAAGAATCTCCATCATCCATTCGGGTCCTGACAATATGCTATCCCTAATAGGTTCTCTCGAATGCAAAGACATATCCGCCGCAACCATGCTCAACCATGCTGTCATAATATCGATATCAAAATCATTAAAGATTACTTCAACCGATTCACCTGTTGCTACTTGATCACTACACATGCTACTTTCACCCCCCTCCATATTACCTATGCCTTCACATGCAAAAAAAGAAAGAAAGGATAAACACAATATGTAAGTAAGGAATCTAATAATAATCAACAATAGTCACAAAGTTTTCATAATTGCATCATAAAAAGACCAAAGTATCTCAAATACATAAGTCATAGAGTGAAATAAAACAAAATATATAAATCCATAGCATACTACTCAAGATCTGTTTAAAGAGATTCAAGATATCCACGTCTCCTTTCAGGTAGCATTGTGATAAAAGCCTCTCTCCAACGGCATGAAGACATGATTGGTTCACAGCTTTGTTGTAAATATTCTGCTCCAAATCAGGCATACTATTTAAGATGGCAACCACGGCTGCTGTGGAGTAGGGGTCTACAGTTGATGGGGCATCTGAGGTCATAGAGCCACTTGTTGATTGAGCCGTCCTGATTTTAATCATTTCTTGAATGGCTTTGCAGGTGTCACTAACATCATATCTGGTACTCTTCCTCCTCCTCTTAGAATTTGGAGTCCTATCATGCTTGTGTTTCTTAAGATTTGAGGTAGTAGTCGTATCAGGTATGAAGGCCTCATTATCAATACGCTGTTCATCAAATTCCTCTGGATCACCTACTGCATAACCACTACCACCATCACCATTGTCACCACCATTGTCATATCTCTCAGAGGACACTACCACTTCTTCAGCATATCCTACCACTTCTTCTACATTTCCTGATGCATAGTTCCCAGTAGCATATGTATCACCAAACACGATACATAAATCAGGATACTGAGGAAACCCTTCATTTCTGAATTTAGCCCATTCGTTATTATTCTGTAATTTATACAATAATGACAAATGTCAGTAATATAATCAAAGCTTGCAATACAATATGAACAAAATGACATTGGTAAATTGATACCTTGATGTGAGACTCCCACACACTTTGATCATCAACAACAACCTTATTGTTGATATTATCCCATCCAAATCCAGATTGTGACAAAAGTTTCTTGAAACTACTATAATGTTTCTTCAGTTTGTTGACCCTGTTCTTCAACTGAATTACACTAAAGTTGAGTCCCATCCGGCTATTGAATTCGGCATGTATGTTATTCCATCCTGTTTTGTTGAAGGTAGAAGTGGTGCGATTTCCCTTTGTTACCTCTGTTACCAACAAGCTTACAAGCTCATTGGTCAAAGGCTCAGTCCACTTTGCCATACAAACCTCTTTGTGGGAAGCCATTTAACCTTAACTACTTGAGCATCAAATGAGTCATATCAATTGGTGTACCAGTTCAAGCACGTACAAGCACGTAGACTTTGATATCGATATCACATCAAGCAAAAAGAGAATAATCCTCATATAAAATTTTACAAGCAACCATATATTATAAGCAAAAAAACCATTCCCACTCTCTTGACCTGACATCAAAATCACAGATGAAAATCTGATCTATTGTATGAGCAATTCTTTTAATAATATGGTAACTAGCTAATTACATAGATGTGACATATATTTTCTATGCATGAATCTCCACAAAGATGTCCACATGTATCTTTTTCAAGTGAATTTGCTACCAATTCTTTTAATAATAATAGTTGTGACCATTGCTACCACATTTTTGCACCTCATAGTAGAAACAAAGGGCGAAAGGAATTAAAAGAAAAAAAATCCAAAAGAAAGTTGTTATTTCTTGAACTCACACAAATTGCTACCAATTTCAGGCCATGAACATTTCGCAGCGATCATGCACTGACTTTTACAAGTTGGTAAATTGTTTTACAAGTCCAAGCTGGCATTACCTCTTAAGGAAAATCCACCGTCCTTTCCTGGAAGTTAAATTATAGCAACTTCAGTGTTGCAATCAACAGCCTCTTACAAATACTCCTGACCTGACACAGGAGCATAGAAAAATCAGGATAGCTTTGCAGATCGAATGTTGAGAACATCTCAAGGTGTCCAATTCTCATCTAGCTCTACCACAAGCAAAAAATAAACTGCTCCTCATCCAATGAAAATAGCCTATAGGCTGCATCTGCATAAACTACAGAGCACACGTCCAATTGCTCGATCCAAGTAATGCTAAGAAAATAGTTGCAGAGCAGGACACGAACAACATGCGCTATGAAATCAACACTCACCGCAGAACTGTCAGAGCCATCAAAACGATCAATTACAATGCACAAACAATAGGGATCGACAAATCGATTATGAACTGCAATGCAACATCACTCCCGCCTCAAACTCGACGCGACCAAAGCGCAATGCTGCAGAGAACTCAACAGAGAGAGAAAAAAGAAGAGGAATTGGCACGAACCAGAGAAGGGAGGAGAAGGGCGCGCGGCTGAGGTCGCGGGGCGAGGGCGGCTTTTGGTGAGACGGAGCAGAAGCGGCTTGGGGCGTCGGTGCTCGAATCTGCTGCAGAGGGCTTCGGCTTCGCAGGGGAACGAGCGGCGTGGGTGCAGGGAAGAGGCGGAGGGCGTCGGTGCTCTGTTGCAGAGGGCTTCGGCTTCGCAGGGGAACGAGCGGCGTGGGTGCAGAGAAGAGGCGGAGGGCGTCGGTGCTCTGTTGCAGAGGGCTTCGGCTTTGCAGGGGAACGAGCGGCGTGGGTGCAGAGAAGAGGCGGAGGGCGTCGGTGCTCTGTTGCAGAGGGCTTCGGCTTCGCAGGGGAACGAGCGGCGTGGGTGCAGAGAAGAGGCGGAGGGCGTCGCTGCTCTGTTGCAGAGGGCTTCGGTGCTCTGTTGCAGAGGGCTTCGGCTTCGCAGGGGAACGAACGGCGTGGGTGCAGAGAAGAGGCGGAGGCGTCGGTGCTCTTTGCGAGAGGGCTTCGGCCGCGGGAACGAGCGGCGTGGGTGCGAGAGAAGAGGCAAAGGGCGTCGGTGCTCATTGCAGGGCTTCGGCTTCGAAGGGAACGAGCGGCGGGGTGCAGAGAAGAGGCGGAGGGCGTCGGTGCTCAGATCTGTTGCAGAGGGCTTTGGCTTCGCAGGGGAATGAGCGCTGGGGGTGTAGAGAAGAGGCGGAGGCCGTCGGTGCAGAGGCGGAGGAGAGGCGGAGGGTGTCGGTGTAGAGGCGGAGGCCGTCGGTGTAGAGGCGGAGGAGAGCGGAGAGGCGGAGGCCGTCGGTGCGGGGCGGAGGAGAGCGGAGAGGCGGAGGAGAAGGAGGAGGTAGAGAAGAGGCGGAGGAGGAGGCAGAGAGAAGAGGCTCGTACGAGGGAGAAGATGAAATTAGGTCAGAGAAATCAGAAATTGATTTCTTCAGAAATCAGAAATAGAAAATATCTATTTCTGATTTCTCCTCAATTTCTATTTCTGGAATAGAAATCTATTCCAGAAATAGAAAATTTGCTAAGGGTTATCAAACAAGTTTCTGTTCCAGAAATTGGTCTGGAACAGAAAAACCATTTCTGGAACAGAAATTATTTTTATCATGCACCCCCTAACATCCCACGGACCGGAGCGCATCCGGACCGACAACGTTCCACTTATCGCATACCCAACAAGGCTGAAGGCAGTGCATGATTGATTACTTAAGTGCATTGACTTGGCCAAAACGTCACATCTTGATTGGCCAATTAGAGTGATGATTGATTTTCCTCGATTCCTTGTGGAGCCTCAAGATTTATCCAAATTGTGTGGACGTATGCACGTGTTGCGGTATTAAGTTATCCGGCCACCGGTACAAGGACTTTAAAAGGGTCGAAGTTTTTATTGCGATGACACCCCACAAAAACAAAAGCTATTAAAGCAAAAGTTTGTTGAGAAAAGCTTCTTGCATCCACTAGTACATAACGCAAAACTCAATTGCTATTCGGGAAAAGCAAAAGCTGATTATGATGAATCGAGTCAATCGATTCATGAACTTCACCCGATTCCCCCATTGTCCCCTTCTAATCTCTTTGAGCTCTTTCACTCTGTCTCTCTCTCCTCCTCCCCCTTCATTATAAATACACTCATCGCCCTCGATATAACGGCAGACCACCACCCTCCCCAACCCACACTCTCTTCACACACCCACACCGCGGCAATGGAAGGATCAAGCTCAGCCCCACGCCTTGAGCGGATGAAGTTCGTATTATATTGTCACGTTCCAAGGACCCATAAAAAAAATTAAACAATACTACGCATGTCGTGTTGCACAGGATCTTAGAGAGTTCCGAAAGCCAAAGGGGAATCAAGACATATTCGTAGTGGGCAAACAGAGGGCCCCTACAAAGAAATCAGAAAGCGGTTGAATTCCAAGCCCAAGGCAATAGTCTTTTGAGAAAAAATTATAGGCATCCGCCGTCAACATCAATAGAATCGCATCGCATGATGTTAGCAGACCCTTTTTGAATATTATGGCCGGGAAAAGAATGCACCAAGCCTGTCGTTTATTTGCGAAAAGCGAAAGCTGATTTATGGATCGAATAAATTAAGACATGATAGTGTAACTCGTACTTCACCTGCTCTTCTTGAGTGTGGTGCGATTGATTCTAGTCCAAACAAGAATTTTGCTGGGAAAAAATGATTTTTTGATTACTTTTTATAGTAGACTTGACTCTTCTCTCTCATGCTGCTAAGTGCTAACTGTCGCTATTTGGCAATTTATCATCAATCACTCGCCGTCAGGCCATCGGCACCTTTCACAGTCTCTTCGTCCTGCGTTTCCGGGAACGATGACAATGATAATAGTCGTCGGAGCCAAGAAGAAGTTTCATATCTACGTTTTCAGCTAACCCTCTACTTGTTCCGTACTAATACCCTGCACTAATCTAGTGAAAGCTTCGTGTTTCTCAATCCGGAACCACAAAATAGATTTCTTTGGAAGCAAACTGACTGCCACGTAACATAAAGAAAAGTAGCTCCCGGAAAGCGATGTGCCTTGTGCCCAATATGTTGTTCCTCAAGTTGTTCCCCAATTTGTTGCCCTGCTTTCTTTTAATTAAATATGCTTAATGATTGCCACCCACCATAAGAAGCCCGCATGTATAATATCTGGCCTGATGAGTCTTTATCAACTGTTTAAATATCAACTTTCTCGACGTTGATTCGATCAAGTATCGATCATTCCGTTTTTCCTTTTTCTGCCACATCTTACGTGGTAGTGCACGTTTTTTTTTTTTTTTTGGTAAGGTGGTAGTGCACGTTTTTGCATGCCGATTTTGTGAGGAAAAAAATATGTCCGGCAATTTTGTTAGATCTCACGTTGGTCTAAAATCGTTGAAGTGGATGCCAACCGTTCTACTATCGCATGAGTAGTAGTCGACACTGACACGAACAATTCTCGTGGGCTTTTTTTTATTATTATTATTGAATATCTTGTTTTTTCTTTTCTTTCTTTCTTTTTTCCTTTTTTCTTCACAAGACCGGCAACCCCAGCTAGACCTCTACGAGAGTCACGACACCCTCGCCGACCATAGCGATGGCATCATGACCCTCCCCATGGCCCAACGAGGGTTGCGAAGTCTCAGCTTGTGAAAAAAAGAAAGAAAGAAAATATACAAAAATTCATAAAATAAAATAAAAAATTATTCACGTCAATGTCGATCATGCCACGTAGAAGACCGATATCTACATCAGGAGTTTCCAAGCAAAATTGGCTAGAAGTGCTAAATTGGTAGATAATTAAAATGTCTAGAACTAAATTGGCACAATTGAAAGTTTGAGACGAAATTGACTGTCATACAATAGCTTTAGGACATCTTTTTACGATATTTCCTGATTTTCTAATTAGGGAGACTGGTTTCAAGGTGAATAGGTTATTGATCTAGAATTTACAACCTACCCTTTTAGAATTGCTTCTTGAATTTTGGAATGGGAAACGAATCAATCGACCCTAAAATCAATTTGGAACCGAAACAACCAATTGTAGAATCAACACGAGAACCAGCTTACCTCCTCCCCTTCCTTCTCTTTGGTTTTTGTCTTTTTAAGAAAAAAAGAAGAAAAATCAGGAACCAAGTTAATTAAGTTGAATTCCTTTCTTCTCTCTCGACATGTAGAGTACAGATTCTACCACCATGGTAGTTTTCCCTAAGCAGCCCTAAATTTACGATGTTTCCACAATTCCTTTCCTCTTTTCCACCATCACTTAGCAAATTCCCCCCCTAGTTCACTCGGTCTTCTTTCCATCGAGCTTTCATTCTTCACCGCCACAGCTCCTATCTGTTTTCAGCTTCAGGGTCTACTAACCTTGTGACTGGGGTTGGTTGGCTTTGATTCCTCTACGTCTGGATCAATTTCCGACTGTACTTACCCTTTCTCTAGTCGCAATTCTTGCCCACCCATGTTCCATTGCATGCAGCAGCGATTCCACCTGCGACCAATTCATATCTTGTCCTGCGTCTTCAACTATGGATGCAAGGGACTTGGAGGAGGATTCTCGCCTAGCCGCTCTCTGCTCCAGGTTGGGCTGACTTTGCTTTGCTCGCGAACTTGAAGTATGGGATGATCTGCCGCCACGAGAGAAGATCGAGGAATGTAAGCTCAGTTTAGTAGGTAAAATTCCCTTAAACCCTTTGTGACATCCCGATTTTTCCAATTCTATTTTCAATAAATTGAGACGGGCATTTCGTTGGCACGCATGTAGTTCTTTTCCTTGAGTCGGCCACTCATGTGAAAACTAGTCTATCAGGTGAAGCCGTTAAGAAATTCTAATGCATCAGACTCGAGAATTTGACCAGGAAGCGATCTTTCGACCGAGCTAATCTGCAAGGGTCATTATGACACAATTAAAAATCGATTAGAGATCGGAGATAGGTCGACTCGACAGAGGCATGTGATCAGGTGTGGGTGATTCCACCAGATTGCACAATTCTTGTCGATCGGCACTGGACCGACATTTCTGTCGATTGGGTACCCTGTGTTTGTCTTTGAAACCTTGAGATTACCCTGACAACCGAAAGTCGCAAATGTTTCAAAGATGTACATTGTGGCTTGAGATGATCAACCACAGGTCAAATGCATGAAAATTTCTAAAGGCTACCCGGTAGGTTGAGCTGCGCTAGTATTGTGCCAAAGTGAAATTAACCGTGAAATTGAGATCGAATTCTGAAATTGGAAGTCATGGTGTGTCACAAATCTTATTAGGAACATTGGATTAATTTATGGACTTTAATTTGGACTCAATTGGAGGAGAATTGATGGAAATTTAAGTAAGTGGATGTGCAAGAACTTGGACTCCGGCGGAAAATGAAATTGAACCTATTTAACTAAAGTTGTGGAAGGTTTGGAGTTAGTGGATGATGACATCACATGTGATGTCATGAATGAGGCAAGATGGGCTAGGGTTGTGACAAGTGGAAGGTGGGGATGAGGCCTTGGAAAAATGGGATGTCACTTCCCCCTTGTCCCCATCATCTTCAAGCTTGGGTAGAGAGAGAGAGAGAGGGAGGGAGGGGAGCTGCTCGTGCGACCAGCCCCGACGCCGCCTCCATCCACTCGACCGGCCACCCGCTCGACCGCCGGAGGCTTCGCCGTCGTCGCTCGTCCGCTCGTCGCTGCCGCCCCGCGTCGCCCGCACGCCGCTCCGCTGGTCAGCTCGCTTACCCGTCGCCCTCTCTCCTCCATCTCCGCTGCAGCTCGACGCACCAGTAGATCTGAAGACGCCAGAGCTGCCCACGGTCCAGCCGGACCGCCGTCGCGCGCCCCTCGCGCGTCGTCCGCCTCTCGCGCGTCACCGCCGTCCTGGCCGTCGTTCCAGCCTTCCTCTCGCCCGGCTCGTCGTCCCGAGCTACTGTTCAGCTCGCGCAGGAGCTGCCGGAGCTCCCTCCGGCCACCGTGACGCCTTGCTTGGCCGCCGCCTCGTCCATCCGAGCCACCGGCAGTCCTCCTACGCCGTTCCTCCGCCCGATCCGCCGCCGTGCAGCCCTCCATCGGCCTCAACCAGCAGTTGCAGAAAATGGGTATGGCAGCGGGTGTTTGGCCCGTTTTGGCTGCCTTCCCGAGCCCGGATGCTCGGCCCGCCTTGAGGAAAGTCGATCATCGCGTCGTCCTCGTCATTTTGGTTCGCTCGGCTCGCTAATCCGGTGAGTTTAGCTCACTAAACCTCGCTTAGAGGGTTAATTATGCTTAGGGAGGTTTTAGTTTATGTTAAGTATTATTAGGTTGTTAGTTTAGGTTAATTAAGAGTAGATTTGATTAAGGTTGTGGTTTAATTTAAAGTGTGCTTAATTAAGGGTAAGTAGACTTATTTAAAATAAGCCTTGATTTGACATAAATGAATTTACTTTTGATTTATTTAAATGTCTCGAAATTATTATATAATTTAATAATATATTTTATTCGAAATTAATAAAATATTATTATTTAATTATTTTCGGAATAAATTAAATTATTTGTTAAATTCGAAAATTTTGTCGAGACCTTAAATTCTCAGAATTTCGTGCCGGTCGTTACTGTGTAGTCGGATTTTGGAATTGATGATTGGATATTATAAAAATTGAGTGTCGATTTCGAAAACTATGGATATTATTATTTAATTAATTTTTGGAATAAATTTAATTATTTAATAAATTCTGAAAATTATTTTGGAACCTTATTTTCTCAGAATTTCGTGCTGATCATTTGTTGTGCATGTAGAATGTGAAATTGATGATTGGTTGTGGCGAATTGAGTGTGATTGCGATATATAGGGATTCCTTATAAAATCCTAAGTGTAGAAATTGATGGGAGATTGGATGTGATTGACCACCTATTAGAGGTCGTGCCCAGTGAGGCCGTGATGTACCACCTAGGAAAGGTCGTGCCCAATGAGGCCGTGAAATACCACCTATTAGAGGTCGTGCCCGATGAGGTCGTGAAATACCACCTATTAGAGGTCGTGCCCGATGAGACCGTGAAATACCGCCTATGAAAGGTCGTGCCCAGTGAGGCCGTGATAAACCACCTATTAGAGGTCGTGCCCGATGAGGCCGTGATATGCCACCTATTAGAGGTCGCGCCCAATGGGGCCGTGAATTGCCACCTATTAAAGGTCGCGCCGAGTGGGGCCGTGATGCCACTGATTCAAATTTGCCGAGTAAGGCCGTAGTTGAGAGCAATGATTGATTTGCTAGAATGACATGTAATCGGCCGAGTCGATTGATCGCTGAGACGATCCAAGTGGTTGAATGGTTTGATAATGTGATTGTGCCATGGTTGTTTGGTTATCATAATTGCACGTGGTTGATTCATATAAATTGTGCTAACCTGCAGATAAAGGCTAAGGCGAGGTAAGTCCTCTGTGTCATGTGGCTAGGCCACTCGGGGCGTATTTTCTTTCTAATAAGGGTTTAGGGGGTTGAACTTGCTGAGACATCGTCTCATCCCGGTTGTGGGATTAAAATTTCAGGTCCCTGGTGGACGGAGTGACCAGATAGCTTTTGTTGGCCTTGAGGAGTTGCAAAGATGAAGTTATAAGGATTGGAGAGCGTGTACGACTTGTAGGTCGTAGGACAGTTCATTTTTAAGAGCCGGTCTTTTGAAGAGTTTTGGCTGTAGACCTCTGTTTGTAATTCTGTTGAATTATGAAAGTGTTATGTTGTGGTTTTGCTTCCTGCTTTTCTATCCCGTCTTTTATTGTCAGGGGATTTGTTTCGCTTCTGCATGCGTAATAAAATAAATGGGTCGGCGACATATCCTGGGATGTCGCATTTTTGATCGACCGTAGTGGGATGTGCGCGCGCTCGGGGTTCGGGGCGTGACACCCTTCGATTAACTTCCAGGCTTTACAAAATACTCTAAAACGAGCTTGGTGGACATAACATGTAGAAAACACACAACGGGAAGCTGGATTATATGTAGCTAAATTTAAATCCGAATGGGATAAGTAGAGAATCCTAGAGGGAGGACTGTGGTTATTCTCTAGTCACCTGGTTATTTTCAAACCTTGGATACCTAATACGCCCTTACACTGTTACGAATTTTCGACATGCTCTTTTTGGGTCCAAATTTTTGGTCTACCGCTCGAATGGTGTTCTGACCATATGCTAAGTAAGGCTATTAAACATGTGGGGCAAGTAATTGAAGTCAAAGTAGATACAAAGGAAGGTACCAACTTCAGATCAGGTAGAGCTAGGGTGGAAATTGACATATGGATGCCTTTAAAGACAGGACACCTAATCCGCCTTAACGGAAAAAAAATATATATGTTTGGACTTTCGATATGAAAGACTCCCACATTTTTGCTATTCATGTGGTAGGCTATGCCACTATGCCACGTACTGTTAGGAAATACCTTTCACAAAAGCAAAAATGGCCGGCAAGGAAAAGATGGCATTCGGCCAATGGCTTCGTGCATAAGTAAAAGAACACAACCCATATTGGCTAACCTTTTATGGTGACCAGGGAAAAGCCACCGAGACAGAGGAAGTGGTCTTAGAAACTCCTCCCTTTTTGACAACTAAGGCTCCAGCACTTCCCCCCACTGAGAATAACGCTGCTGAAGGCATCAACTTTCCTACAATGCCATTTGAGCTGGACGGCAAGATAGTAGGGCAATCATCTAAAGGTGACATAACCTCTGTAGCACCAAAACAGAAGGGTATCCTTGTTCCTTACTTGACTGATAAAGAGAAGAGAGGTGGGATCATGCAGGAACTAGTCATTCCTCAGTTTGCTGATGAGGTTCAACAACATATGCAATACCAGCAACGGCAACAGCAACTTCACCTGAGTTCTATGTGCCAACTATTTCCATGGGGAATCTGATTGCTGCACCTTCACAGATGAAATGGATCCAGGATCAACACACAAATGTTCCAATACAAAAAAAAAATGAAGCAATCACGAGTTTCAACAAAAGCAGGAATAGCAAAGAAGTTGAAGAGATATAACCCATATGAGTCGAGAACTCATATCATAGAGGAACTAGATGAGACTCAATTAATGGATACTCCGATACTAATGGCTGAAGAGAATAGCAAAAGGGCTGAGGTGGCTTGCCCTCAAAAGCTACCAATAGTAAAATGAAGCTCTTGAGTTGGAACTGTCAGGGTCTGGGGTCTTCCTTGACAATTCAAGCCCTTAAGGCCCTTGTGGCCAAAGAAAGACTGGATATGGAGTTTTTGATGGAGACTAAAAATAGATCAGAAATTATCATAAAAATTCAGCGACGGCTCAAACACACAAACTCCTATTTGGTTAATCCTATTGGCTTAGCGGGGGGTATGGCTATGTTCTGGCAGGCACACATCTCTCTCAGAGTGGTTTAGTCACATCAGGATTTCATAGACACGATATGTACTGATTCGACGAACTGTAGCAACTGTTTGAACATATTACAAATCAATATGATAGACAGTACGATAAAGCGACAACAACAAAAATTAAGACAGAAATTCAGCAGCTTTGGCAGCAAGAGGAACAGTTTTGGGCTATGAGGTCACGAATCAGTTGGCTAAAATGGGCGAAAAGAACACAAAATTCTTTAATGCAACCATCATCCAGAGAAGACAACGGAATCGAATTACGATGCTACTGGATGCCGACCAAAGATGGGTGAGAGATGAGGCCACACTAAAAGAGATGATGCAGGCTTTCTTTTCCAACCTTTACAAAACAGGGGGCTACCGTGACTTCAACCACGGTAACAAAGGAGGAGGTCTGCATTGCTACCTTTCAGTTGGGCGTGAACAAGGCCCCAGGCCCATATGGTCTAAATGGACTGTTTTACCAATCAAATTAGGACACTCTACAGGATGAACTATTTCTTTTGGTTCAAAACTTTTTTCATTCAGGATTGATGCCCCCATACCTTAATAAGACTATTGTGTCTTTGATACCAAAGATACCCCTTCCTGAAAGTTTGGACCATTACCGTCCTATTAGCCTCTGTAATTACGTCTATAAAATCATCTCCAGGGTCCTTGCAAATCGGCTGAAGCCTTTATTACTTCACTCGATTTCCACTAAACAAACTGCCTTTGCAAGTGGCCGACAGATCCAAGATAACATCCTTATGGTCCAAGAGATTCTCCATCAGATAAGAATACATAAACCACGGCGAAATTTCCCGTAAATCTTAAAAATGGACATGCAGAAAGCATACGACAGGGTGAAATGAGATTTTTTAACGGCTTATCTACTCAGGTTAGGCTTCCATCCTACATGGGTTCAATGGGTTTTTCAAGGCATATTAACAGTATCTATTAGTATAAAATTCAATGGCAAGCAATTGGAATATTTTCACCCGACGGGAGGGCTTTGACAAGGCGACCCTTTGTCCCCTTATTTGTTCATTCTGCTGGCAAATCTCCTTTCAACCCTCATCCATCAAGCCATTGATATGGGACACCTGAAGGGCATCAAACTTAACAGGTGGAGTCCTATTCTTTTACATCTGTTTTTTGTTGATGATACTATATTCTTTCTACATGGTACAATTAGAGAAAGTCGGAATCTGGCCAATATTCTGAATCAATACTGCCTAGCCACGGGGCAGTCTATAAATAGGAATAAGTCCGGTATTTTTCTGAGTAAGGATTGTCTAAGGTGCCTCAAGGAAAACCTAGCTAGTGAACTAAGAATTCTTGTGCTGGAAAGAAAAGGCAAATACCTAGGCATCCCATCTGATTGGGGGTGATCCGAAGGAGAGATGTTTGCTTGGCTTTTGGGTAGAGTGACTACGAAGATGGAAGACTGGAAGGAGAATCTTATTTCTAAGGGCGGAAAGGAAGTCCTAATAAAGACCGTTGTGCTAGCCATACCCCAGTATGCAATGTCCGTTTTTAAAATACCTATATCCATTTGTAAATCTATTGAAAAGAAGATCACCCGTTTTTGGTGGCAGAATGATTGTCGGAAATTAGGGATTCATTGGAAACAATGGGATGTTTTAAAAAGCACACAGGGAAGGGAGGATTGGGTTTTTGAGATCCCGTTGCTTTCAACAAGGCCATGGTTGGAAAACAAGCATGACGACTAGTTCAATAGCCTTCCTCCCTGTGGAGTAAACTGTTCAAGGCCTTATATTTTCCATCAAAAGACTTTCGTTATGCGGATAGAGGTGCCCGCCCTTCTTGGGTTGGCAGAGCCTTTTGTCAGGAAGGGATGTCATCTTATCTAATCTTCTTTGGTCAGTTGGCGACGAAACTAATATCAAAATCTGCGAGGATAGATGGCTTCCTAGGGGTATTCTTGGCAATCCAGCACAAAGAGAAGAATCGGAATTGGTGGCTGACCTACTGGTACAGAATTCAAACAACTAGAATGTGACTATTCTGAATAAATTTTATGATGAACATACAACACAGGAGATTCTCAAAATACCAGTGCGAGCTAACTTTGCAACAGACCGATTGGTATGGACAGCAGCAACCAATGGACAATACTCAGTTAAAAGTGGTTATCACTCAATCAGGAAAGAAGAAACAAGTACAATCACGCATCAAGCATCTTCCTCCTATCAACAGCCCCCACAATTTTGGAAGAACATTTGGAAGCTTAAGCTTACACCAAAGGTCAGGATTTTTCTTTGGTCTATTTGTCACGGTGCATTGCCCACGAAAGATAATCTATTCCGTCGTCGAATTAGCAATGATCCCATATGTACTTTATGCCTAAATCAACAACCTGAGTCGATTGAACATCTCCTACTGCTTTGCCCATGGACCAACCTAATATGGTCCCACCCTAACATTCGCATCTAGATTAACGCAATAGAAGTTCACCACATGGACGAATAGATAGCATATCGTATAATACAAAAGAAAACCACACCTGATCTAGAGACAATTGTAGCAATGTTCTGGCGAGTCTGGAAGGCTCAAAACAGGGCCATCTTCTCTCAACATCGACCGGATCCGAACTATGTTGTCCAAGCTACTCTCACCCAAGTAAAATATGCTCAGAATTGTGCTTTGTCTTCAACATGAACAGGAAAGAATCATGAAAGCCATAGCGACTTTTGGAAACCCCCTGATCTGGGCACTCTGAAATTAAATATTGATGGGGCTTACATTTCAGGTAATACAGCAGGATCTACCGCCTTTATTTGCAGGGATCACTTGGGGAAAATGCAAGAAGGCTTTACTAGGATTGTAGCTGCGTCTTCACCCGCAAACGGAAACCCAAGCTTGATCGTCACCCTTCGCCACCTTCTGCAACATGGAAAGACCGAAACGCCTCTGGTGAATGAATCAGATAGTCTTCTCTTGGTAGATTCCATTAACAACTAGCAAGAACCACCATGGGAGATCCACACCCTTGCCCATGAAGCTGCCACTCTTTGTCGTCGTTTTACCTTCCTTCAACTTAGGTTTTGCAAAAGGGAAGCGAACTGTGCAGCCGACTGGGCCGCAAAAGCCCACAGCAAGGGTTCCCTTTTACCTTCTTGGGCCGAATCCCCTCCCTCTCCTCTCCTTGACCTGCTTCTTTCGAACATTCTAGTAGCGGGTTGTATTTTGCCTCTCTATCAATAATATTCTCCTTTCTGTCCAAAAAAAAAAGTTGGTTCTCAATTTTTTTTTCAAAGTTCCTATCCTCTTTGTTAATATTTGGGGTGTGTTGGCTATTGTGGACTCTCAACATAATTCATAATAGAAAAGAAATGACTCAAGAATATTGAAGACATTGGAATCAGACATTAAGGGCGCGCATGACAAAATTTATGTTTCTTTATTTCTCTGTTTTTCTATTACCCGAAACAGGTTTGGAACAGAAATCCGTTTGGTAACGCAATTTCATTTTTCTGTTTTTGGAGCAGATTTCTATTCCAGAAATAGATTTGGAGCATAAATCAAAAATTAAAACTTTTAGCTTTTTTATTTCTAGAAAAAAAAATGGGAAATCAAAATTTTTCTCATCGTTTACTCTCGTCACCGCTCGTCGCCCCCTTGCCACTTATGGGATGCCGAACGCCCGCCATCGGCCGTCGCTACTAGCCGCGCCGCCGACCATCGGACATTGGCTGCCGACCATTGTACTTCGACTACTCATCACCAATCGCCGGACGCCCACCGATCATTGGTTGCTCATCGCCAATCATTGGATGCTGGAGGCAAATCACCAACCACTGGATGTTTGTTGGCGACCATCCGCCGCTTGCCATCGATCGTCGGATGTTGGTCACCCGCCACCCGCTGCCGGACTCTGGCCACTGGCCACCCACCGCCGGCCTCCTGTCACCGGACTCTAGATATTGAACGTCAAATGTTGAACTCCAAACGTTCAACACTGGTTGCTGGTCGCCATACTTCGGCGTCGGACTCTGGACTTTGGCTGCCCCCCACCGGTCATCGGACTTGGTACCGAACGTCAATCGCCGAATGTCAGACTCTGGCCACCAAACGCCGGTCATTGCCGCTCCTAAAAATAGAAATTCTATTCTGTTGTCAAACTAATTTTTATTTCAGAAGTAGAAATTTTGAATTGTTGTCAAACTTGTTTCTTTATTCAGAAACTCGTCCATGAAAGAGAAATTGAGAAATCAATTTCTGACCAGAAATTTTGTCATGCGCACCCTAAAGAAGCACTTAACAAGAATTGAATAGCAGCAAGATTTCGTCACTGTTGTTCTAGCTCTAAAGATCAAAATATTTTTCCCTTGGTCACCTAACAACAAAAGAAATACAAATTCAAGTTCAAATCTAATTGAATGATATGGTGATCACTTAATTGATCAGCAATTGGTTTCACAAAACGTTAATTCGCCTTGCAAAGAAAGCGGAAATGGAACTTGCTAGCAATAGGATCCCAATGTATCCCGATCTCATATCCTCCCACCATCCTCCGCCGTTGCACGAACTCCTTCATCCAACACCCCTTCAGGACGTAGGACCCCGACGACGCCCAGTAAGCAAACACCAGTCGGTGCTCGGAGCGTGTGTCCGTGTCCCACACCACGACGTCCGCACCCTCGCCCCTCTTGACTCCCCTCACTCTCTCTTCATCCATGCACGGGAGAATGTGGGTCGCTGCTTTCTGTTGATTTGCGTTCGGGCTGTGGTAATGTCCTCGCTAGTCTTCATATTGCAGCTTCTCTGTTCTGTAATATGAGTTGTCGCTTAATTCTATAAAACATGGGTTGCCTCATGTTGCATGCTGTGATTGACATGAAATTGCCATGTGATCAAATTCAAGAAGACCAGCGCTAAAGAGGTTCAACAAATAAAATGAAAAATTCAAAGTGAGAATATAGCCGGATAGAAAAGCGAAATTCCGGTAAAGCTAGGTTGAAAAAGTCGATGTGTTCTTTATCCATAGTGCTACTGTTTCCTGTGGACGCAATCTTTTTCTGCTCTCGATTTCATGACGTTGCTCTCTTTGCTCAAGTTTCCACGAAACAGAAACAATAAAGAATTATTGATTTCATCACTTCTCTTGCGACTTTGTGGCCTTCCGCTGATCAACTGTTCGAAGAGGATTCTAGGTCTATGCTAAAGGTGATCTTGTCCTGACAACGAGAGGATCAGTGCGACAAGCATATTATATCCAATCCTCGGACTTACTGATAAAATTTGAACAACGATTGGTATAATTGGACCTACTTTTAATTATTGTCTGATGTTCGATTTCTTCGACCGCAAATCTCTTCCGAATGTGATTGACAGCTCACCGCCGGCACCATGATGGTTTCTTTGTCCTATGTTTCAAATGTTACCAGCATTGGCAATGACAAGAAGGAGAATCGGAGTCGAGAAGTAGATTCATCTTCACGTTCCTAGCGAACCCCCAACTTGTTCCCTACTCAGACATGCAATAACATTCAAGACAGCTTCTCTTTCTCGATCGTGAACACCAGCAGCAGGGACCTCCATTGAAATATCGATCCCACTCTGCTTCAAGCTTCAAACCAACGGGGGATGCACAATTAAGAAAACTTTCCGCACGAATGGATCGCTAATAGTTGGGCGGTTCATAATGATGCATGACCCGAAAGTCCATTCCTATTGCACCCTACTGCGTCACGGAGCTTCTGATCGTGAAGCTAGATTGATGGGTATATGCCGTTTCATCCTATCCTGGTCGGACCGAATTTGGTCCGTCTTAATCGGCTCCTGTGCCTCATCGCACACGACTGTTCACTTGAAATTTCAACCGTGCGGAGGTTCTTAGAAGTACCCAAAGCCAAAGTGGGGAACGAGACATAGTCACGGGGGGCAAACAGGAGGGACCCTACAGCGGTTGAAATTTCAAGCCCAAAGCAAAGGTTAATCGAGAAAAAGCTTGCCGTCCATTATTAACATCAACAAATATACGTCACATTGTTTATTAGAAAAGTCTTCTTCACATCCACTATTAATATTAATAAAAGTACATCACGTTTAACATACCTTCTTTTTTTGCCCTTTTACGGATGAAAACGAATGCTTCAATCTGATTGCTATTCGCAAAAAGAGAAAGCTCATTTTATGGATCGAGTCGTGGAACCATGACAGTATAATATGAACTTCACCCACTCGCGGTACTATCGATTCTATTTGTCGCACCATGATTAGTACCTTGAATCCAAACAAGAATTTGGCTGTGAAAGCACAAGAAGATTCCTCATTACTTTTTGTAGTATTCTCTCTTTTACTCTTTCTCCCTCTTCTGTGCTTTTGTCCTCTTATCCTTGGGCTCTTTCACGCTCCCTCCTCGTCTTCCCTCTTCTAGACACGCACTACCACGACTTTACGGTCCTTTTCAAGGTTGCTCGTGGCACGAGCAACGCGGCGGATTGAGTTTTCGTTAGAAAGCTTCTGCCATAGGATCTTGTTCTCTTTATCTTTCTTTTTTCTTTTTCTTAATGTTGGTTCGTGACCAGTCAAAGTCAAAACAATAAAGTGGTTAGAGCTTAAGTCTTTCTCTTGCTCTTCCATCAAGTGATAAGGTTTTCTTTTTCGACTGGAATGTATGTGACTCAACACTGATTGAGGAGATGCAATTTGTTCACTTGATTGGGATTTTATTTCGTCGTTAGTGAATCCTTTTAAGTTCTAATTTGCTGCAATGCTAGATTCTGGTGCCTCAATCCCTCCGACTTGTAATCTTTCATGGATGCCCTTTTCGCTTCGGAGCGGTTATTGATTCCGAGCCCTTGACATTACGATAAAGGGCTGCTTTCTTACATATTGTGCCTAATGGCCTCTCCTTTTGTTCTACGTCCAATAAGCCAATTATTGGAGCCAACAATTTTTTTTTTTTTATATTGAATCCTAACGACAAAAAAAGAATTAGGTTTCTTGAATATTTTCTTTTCAACAAAAATAATTTCTAAGGAAATCAATTCTAATAATAAAAAGGAAAACATAGTGACCACAATATGCAAAAAGAAATCACCTGAAATTCTTAATTATGGCAATTAGATCCTATATAGAAATGAAAAAACTAAGAAAAGAAGGAAAGTATGGCATCGGTTAAAATGGCAATTAAACGTTTTAGGGAAATTTTGTGTTGTTATAATTTGGGGGAATTTAGCTATATAAGAGGTGAAAATAGCGCGATCTATGCTTTATTATAATTTAATATTTCATTGGACATTGTACATCTCGATATGCCTTGAAAATTATAGGGGGTTTTGGCGAAAGTTATCAATAAAGATTTATGTAAGAAATTACTTTTGCGTTTTTGCTTTTTGCACAAATTCGATAAGAAAGTATGTCGAAAACTCCCCCATAACAATGACTTCCCGCAAAATAGCTCACGGACGTAACCGCAGAGAGAGGGAGAAGGGAAGCATAGAAGTCAGTGAGACTATACAACGACAGCAAAGGCAATAGTACACCCTCCCTTCTTCCCTCGGATGAGTTGGAAAGGGACCGCCCTGTGTATCCATGGTCAGCACGGAAAGTTCTTGCCAGTCGGGATCTTCCCCTCCCCTCTCCTTGTCTCTTTCTCTTTCTCCTCTGCCTCCGTCCCTGTCCCTCTCTCTATAAAAGAAGCGACTCTTTCCCTCTTTACGTCTGCCTCAACCCCCTCCAAAATCTCACGGTACAAAGCGATACAGCTTTTGTCCCCTTCTATTCTCTTTGTGGTCTTTTCACTCTCTCGTCGCCCTCGATTTGCTCTCTCCCACCACCACCCTCCCCAACCCACACCCTCTTCACACACACACTCTGGCAATGGAAGGATCGAGCTCAGCCCAAACCCTTGAGCTCGAATTCACCAAACTCCAACTCTGTTGTCCGGGTAGCTCCTCCTCCTCCTCTCCACCCCAGAATGCCCACGTGGTGACATCTCGGGGGCTTGAGCTCCCAAGGAAAGACCTGAGTAAGTAAACACAGTTCCATTCGATTGAAATATACAAAAGCCATCCTATGGCGACTTTCATGGTTTATATACTAATATATCATTCTGAGAAATTATTCGTTTATTAAATAAAGAAGAGAAGGAAAGCGACAAAAGGAGACTTTTTCTTTAGGTATCTCATGATGTAACTGAAAAATTCTCGAGTCGTCGACCACTGACGTAACACGGTTTTTTTTTGGGCAGAAAGGAAAGGATCATCAAGTAGCGTCGTCCCATACAACAACAGCAGGCCCGTTCCGAGGCACGAGGAAGAAGAGAACATCTATGCTGGCTTTTCCACTGATTTGGTCCTCTACGAGGACCAGTGTAAAATCAAGAAGAAGCTAACGAAAAGCGACCTCAGTGCTCACTTGTCGCGGCTCATGCTTCCCCGGGGCAGCGTGGAGGCCCACGTGTTCCGGTTGATGGACAATGAAATGAAGAAGCAGGTCGAGAGCAAGGATGGAATGAAGGTAGTCGTAAGGAATGCGGACACACGTAGGGAGCACAAGCTCGTGTTCCGCCGCTGGGGGTCGCCAGGGACCTACGTGCTGAACGGTGGATGGCACAAACTGTTCGTCAAGGAGAGAGAGTTGGAGGTTGGGGACGAGATCGGCATGTTCTGGGACAAGTACGAGCGCAAGTTCTTCATCACGGTCCATCGCAGGGTTGCTCGTGGCCCAAGCAACGCGGCGGCTTGAGTTTTCACTGTAAAGTCATAGCGAAAGGAGCTTGTTGTGTGCTGTGCTTTATGTTGCCAGGCCGTATTTTCCATTAAGTCCTGGTATAGTTTGTTTGCAATCCTATTATGTAATCGAGTCTATAATTTTTGGATCTTGTTGCTGGTTAAATTCCAGCTCAGTCTGAAATTGTATTACGCTGTTTGAATTGAATAAATTAATCTCCTTTCGCACGATATATCCTCCGTCCGAAGTCAAGCACTAAAGCTTGGTTTCCTTAAATAAAAGTAAAAAGGCTACTTTCGGGGAAAATTCATTCGAATCCCTAACCATGAATTATTATTTTGTCATTAAACGGTGGATCTTGTCAAGTTCTTATTTGCTGCAATGATAGATTCGTGGGCGCCGGTGGAACTTTTTCCCCATAAAGCACAATCCACGAAAGCGATGACCAAAGCCCCCGGCGGAGTAACATCCTACGGACCCAAGCACACGGCGGACCCGACCCGTTCCTCATGTCGCATGCCCAACAAGGTGTCAACTGTCGACGCAGAAAATAACAAATGATGATATCATAAAGGCCGTGTCGTATGAAATAAAGGACAGGTGAATCGGAAAGCCCCCTGGTCAGCGGTCTCGTCAGCGGAGTGCATGTTTTTGCATGCTGATTTTGTGAGGAAAAAACTGGTCCAACGATTTTGTTGGATCTCACGTTAGTGAGAAATTATTAAATTAAACGTCAATCATCTTAGGTGACATAATTAATAATTGATGCTAAATCAAACAAATTTATTAACTTTTTAAGTTTTCTAAAATTTTTATTGAATTTTTTTATTTTATTTTCTTTTCTTTCTTTGTTTTTTTTATAAGACTAGAGACCCTGACTAGAGTCACGACACCCTTGCTGACCACAGTGATGGCATCTTGGCCCTTGCCCATGGGACAACGAGGGTTGTCGAGTCTTCGCCAAAGGAAAAAAAAAACAAAACAAAAATAACAAAAGAAAAGAAAATATAAAAATTCATAAATTTTTTTTAAAAGGTTATAAAATTTGTCCATGTCAATGGTATCATGTATCATGTCATGTAGGAGACCAACATCCACATCAATAGTTTCTAGCCAAAATTGGCTGGAAGTGCTAGATTGACCAATCATCAAAATATTTAGGATTAAATTAGCACAATTAAAAAGTTTAAGGTTGAATTGCTCGTCGTGCGATAGGTCTAAGATTTTTGGACAATTTTTTATGAGTTGTTTTAATTCGGAATGGTTGGTTTCAGGGGGTCGGTCATTAATCTGGAACCTAAAACTTACCATGTCAGAACTAGTTCTTGATTTTTCGAATGGGAACCGAATGGATTGACCCTAAAATTAGTGTAGAATCGAAACAATTAATTCTGGAATTGATATGAGAATTGATTTACCTTTTTCTCCTTTTTCTTTTTCATTTTCATTTTTTTCCCTGCAATAGGGAACCAAGTCTGTTAAGGTGGCATCTCAAATTTTTCAAAGTTCTAATCCTCTTTGATAACATTGGGGATGTGTTGGCCATTGTGGACTCTCAGTAAAATTCATAACGTTCTTTTTCATATCTTGATGATGCAGAATCTCTCGTTTAAAGCAATCGCCTTTTGTTTTGGGGAATTATGCTCCATGTAGGACAATCTCTTCTCAAAACTTAAACAGGCCAGAAGTACCTTAAACTCCTTTCTTAACAATTGCCAAATGCTCAATTTATCACTCGCGCACATATCCACTTCAGTAGGAGACCTTGATTAATCAAATATCACTTAGACAACCCAATTTAAAGTACTTTTCTTTTGCGAGTATTTAAGTTCTACACTTACCGTTTTTCTAAAAAAAGAAATAAAATGGATGAGAAGAAAGTGAATAAGTCCAAGAAAACTTTCGATTTCTTCATTAAATTTTCTGGAATTGAAATTAGGCAAAAGTGATCCATTTGTTATGGATGAGAGGGAGAATGATGGTGGCGCAATTACTTTATTTGTGTATATTATTTGCGTCCATCATGAGACACGTGTCGATATCGTCCGTACAATCCTCAATCAAATCAATCTCCGATAAACCCCAAAAAGAAACTCTCTCTCTCTCTCTCTCTCTCTCTCTCTCTCTCCCTCTCTCACGTATCCTCCGCTTTCACCCAATCATGACTCCTAGTGGAGCCTCAAGATTGATCAAAACTGTGTGGATAGAAGAACGTGTTGCGGCATATTCTCTTAGCTTTTGGGAAGGGCTTTGGATTTAAAGGGTTGAAGTTTTGACTGTCATGACGCCCGGCAAGAGAAGAGAGAAAGGAAGCACAAACTCAAATATGCTTTACCAGACAACCCAACCCACGCTACTGTTCACACACGCTTTGGCAATGACAGGACCAAGCACTAACTTCACGGTCCTTCGCAAGGTTGCTGGCGGCACAAGCAACGCGGCGGTTTCTTTTTCTTTCTTTTTTCTTTTTTTTTTAATGTTGGTTTGTGATCGATGAAAGTCAAAATAATAACATGATTAGAGTTTGTTCCTCCCATGAAGTGATAAGGTTTTTCTTTTGCGATTCAAACGGTATATGATCCAACATTAACTAAGGAGATGCATGCAATTTGTTCACTTTATCGGATTTGTCAATTAGCTAACTATTGACATCCAAAAAATGATTATCTAGCACAAGCACGTAAATATCACATGAGATAAGATTGGTATAGATTGTCATGTACATACCATGTTGATATCTATACAAGCATGCTAACTTATTAGTGAGTATGGGGATTAAGATATATTGATTAACATTGGTACACATGGATGCCAAGTATGGGGACAAATCAAAGATAATTGCTAGTATGAATATTAGCAATATTTATTAAAAGAATGTCCATATTGTTTTGAAATTTAAGATCGATAGGACTAAAGGTGCATAGTTTTGGAGGGAACATTTACCAGTGGAGAATCAAGTCATCTAATAGATTAGTTGGGATTAAAGACACAGTTTTGGAGGAAATGGTTATTGTTTGAAGAACAAGTCGTCCAATGGGTTGGTTAAAGTCAAATACAACTTTTTAAAAAGTGTTTTTTTTTTTTTTTGGTAAAAGGTAAGAAATATATTGACTTAAGAATCAAGAGGCTATACAACTGTATAGCAAGGGACCCCGGAACCAAAAAGCTTACACTCAGAAGACAAGGTAGTCAAAAGAGTAGAAGGGTATAGGGGGTAAAGCTGCAAAAAAGGGAAAGAAAGAACCGCAGCAAAGAAAAAGGCTAAGGGTGCGTTTGAGAACCACTTTTGGGGAAAGCCTTTAGGAAAATGCAAAGACCTTTGACTTAAATGTGTTTTTCAAAATGCAAACTGTGTTTGGTAAATTGTACTTTGAAAGCTCTTTGTGAAATGCTTTGAGCAAAATAGTGTTTGGGGAATTACATTTACAAATGAGTTTTGTGGTAAAAAAATTATTAAAAGAAAAATTTTAAAAAAAATTGACCGGCAAGGGCAGTGGCCGTCAGCGACCTCCGGCGACCCCAGATCTGGGGCGGCGAGGTCGCGCGACGCCGCCAAAACTGCAGTAAGAAGGGGAAGGGCAGTTAGACCAGCCGCAACAGAAGCAAGACAAGGGATGCCAGAGCAGTAGATGTCTCAATTTGAGAAAAACTTATAGAGCGGTCCCCGAGAATGCCAATGATCAAACCAAAATGATGTAGATAACCCATTGCCTATACGCCACTTGAATTGATGCTGAATTAAATCACGAATGCCAAGCAGTTTTTTCCAAGCCCACGAGCATATAGTAGGTTTTGGAATAACCTTGAAATCCTTTCGCTTGATGAAGTTGGAATGGATCCATTTGCACCAAAGCGATTCTTTATCGGTGAAGAGGAGCCAAAGGTGTTTAATCATAAAAAGCAATATTACTAACCCGAATGGACCGGATGCCTAAACCACCTTCCGCCTTAGGTAAGCATACTTCATCCTATCCCACTTTCGCCGCCCCCTAAGAACGAAGAGTTGGTCCTCTTCATAGGAACCGACGAAAAATATGCTCAATCCGCTTTGCGACCGAGGAAGGAAGGATAAAAACAGTGGACCAATAGACTGGATCGAGTGAATGACCGATTTGATCAACTGCGCAGACGACCCGCAAGAGAAAGAAACCGGTTGGTCCAAGATTGGACTCTTGAAGTTATAGCATTCACCAGAGATATGCAATCCAATTTGCCCTATCTTGATGATAAACCCCAAACTGGTACATCTGTGATAAATTTACCCAAAACTATATATATATTTATCATGAAAAACCCAAACTGTACACTTATAACAAATTTACCTCAACTGACCATAAAAAAATCTTAAACCAGTACATTTATGATAAATTACCCCAAACTAATTTATTCAACTGCAAAAAACCACAAACTAGTAAATTTGTAACAAATATAACATTCGCTAAATTGAATTAATATCACAAAAAATCACAAAAATTGTAAACTGTGACAAATGAAGCGTAAAATCTCAAATTGGTTTACCAGTCAACTGTCACGTGTCACTTAACTTAATAATTTGACTGTAAAATTTAACAAAAACTAACATTGGGTAAATTTGTCACACGTGTATCAGTTTGGAGTAAATTTGTCACAGGTATACTAGTTTGGGGGTTTTGGTGGTCAAAAAAGTAGTTTAGGGTAAATTTGTCACATGTGTATAAGTTTGGGTTTTTCAATGTATTAACCATTTTTAAAAAGCATAATTACCACCTAGAAGAAAGATCGTGGAGTATACACTTATCACAAGGGACAAAGTCATGGAGCAATTTGTACATGTGAAATTTAGAAACATGGAGATAACTAATATAAGTTACTCGGGAGATTGCAACCACTAGGAACCATCAAAAAGTAGTTTCTATTAACCATCATAAATAGCGCTAGTCGCCTATAAGGAAGCCCTTGCACAAATTACCAGAAAGGCTATCTTTCAATTATCTTTCTTGTATTGTATTTTAAGTTTCCTTAACTATACCTTCCTGATTGCGTTGTCGATTAAATTATGGTGTGTATCTTTATCTCAGTGCTGAGTTGTCGATTAAATTTCGACGTTGTACTTTTATGCTCTCAAGCCGTATCATCGATTAAGTTCCAACATTATGGGAGGAAAAATAATGCCCCGGGCTGAGTGCTATCATGAAAAGAAAAGCTGATTTATGAATAGAGTGGATAGAACATGACAATATAACACGTATTTCACCCGCTAGTTCTTGGGTGTGGTGTGATTGATTCTAGTCCAAACAAGAATTTTGATGTGAAAAAAACAATAAGCTCTCTCATCGCCAGCACCATCCATGGTCTCTTCGTCCAGCATTTCCAATGTCGCCAACATTAACGATGACAATGAGGATGATAATCGCGGCCAAGAAGAAGTTTTATCTCTACGTTTTCGGTTAGGTCTCAACTTCTTCCCTCCCACTAGCCTGCGCTAACGTTCGAGAAAGCTTGTCTTTCTCGATCGAGGACCACAAAATATATTTCTTTGAAACCAACCTGACTACCACGTAACGTAAAGAGAAGCAGCTCCTGAAGAGCGATGTTGGCCCTGCTTTCTTTTAATTAAATATGCTCAATGATTACCCCACCGTCAGCAACACGCACATATAAATTCTGGACTTTCGTGAGTCTTTATCGACGGTTCGAATATTAACTTTTTCAAAATTGATTCGGTAAAGTATCCATTTTTTTTCTTTTTTTCTATTTTTAGCCACATCTTACGTGGTAGTGCATGTTTTTGCATGCCAATTTTGTGAGGAAAAAAATTGTCCAACGATTTTGTTAGATCTCATGTTGATCAGAAATTGTTGAAGTGGACGCCGACCGACTTATATGACAAGGCCAAAGGTCAGCGTTGACGCATTCAATTTTTTTAAGTTTTGTTATTTATTTCAACAATTGTCAAATGCTCAATTTATCACTCGAGCACATCTAAGGTTCAGTTTCGTATTCTTTCTCGCATACACTTTCACCATAGAGTAGGAAACCTTCAACTTTATGTCCAAGATTAATCAAATATCATATAGACAACCCAACCCAAAATATTTTCTCTTTTGCAAGTCTCAAAATTCCTCTTATAAAGTCTATCAGAACTTCACTATGTATGCGAAAACTGCAATCAAAACGAGACGATATGATGGATCAATCTACCATAATGAACTGTGCATGTTCAAAGGGTACCTTCATATTTATAACATATTTGAAAAAAACAGGAAATTTCATATATCACCACAATAGAAAATAAATGATTCAAGAAAATTGAAGACATTAGAACTGGGCTTCAAAAGAAATACTCGCCGAGTTCCTCTGTGCCCAAGAAAACATTGTGATCAGGCGTGATGGGAGAGAAGTCACGAGTCACCACCACTGCCGCAGATGAGATCGGAATGTTTTGGGACACAGTCTCTTGCAAGTTCCACTTCACGGTCCTTTGCAAGGTTGCTCGGGGCACAAGCAACGCGGTAGCTTGAGTTTCTACTAGAAAGTTTGGGCAATAGAATCTCTTGTTTCTTAGTCTTGATGTGTGACGGGTGATGGTCAAAACAAGAGCACATTTAGGGTTTAAGAGTTTCTCTTGTTCTTCCCATGAATTGATAAGGTTTTCTTTTTCGATTGGAATGTATGTGATCCAACACTAATTGAGGAGATGCAATTTGTTCACTTGAGTGGGTTTTTATTTTGTCATTAAACAGTGCATCCTTTCAAGTTCTAATTTGCTGCAATGCTAGATTCTGGTGCCCCAATCCCTCCGAACTGTAAACTTTCATGGAAACCCTCTTAAAGCATCTAAATCTTTTTTCCCCTTAAAGTACAGTCGACAAAACAAAAGTGATCGACGAAAGCCCCATGTCACTAACATCCTACAGACCCAAGCACATCCGGACCCGACAACGTTCCACTTATCGCATACCCAACAAGGGGTGAAGGCAGTGCATGACGATGATCCTCCCACCATAAGCTTCCTTAATGTTGCTCCTCTTAAGTGCCCCTTTCGGAGATTAATCGGTTGATCAAATCGATTAAATGCCATACAATCTAGATCTATGTCTCATGATTATATAAATAATTATTTAATCAGTTCATTTACTTAAGTGTCATAAATTTGAAAAATCAATCATTTAAGTGCTAAATTTGAGAAATCGATTACTTGAGTGCATTATACTAGGCCAAAACGTCACAATTGGCCAATTAGAGTAATGATTGATTTTCCTTGATTTCTAGCGGAGCCTCAAGATTTATCCAAAGTGCGTGGACGTATGCATGTGTTGCAGTAGTATGTTCTCCAACCATTGGGACAAGGGCTTTAAAAGGGTTGAAGTTGTGACATCCTCGAATTTGACCCATATCCTAGACTCAAGGAATGGTCTAAAGCTTTGATGTGCCCTTAACAAGAATAGACTATGGATTGATTTAAGTATAATTTATAAGTCAACTATCTAATTGGGAGAGGTAATTGTGGATCGAGAAATGCACTCAACTAGAGTACTTGACCATGGAGCAATAGTTTGACCATAAGAATCGATGTGAGATGACCTTACACCACGGATCAATGAATGAACGATTATAGATCGACTCGGCCTAAGTATACATATAGCCGGATTGCGGTTGATTCCACACAGTCATTATACTAATCCTGAACGACCCTACTTCGATTCTTAGTGACCGTGAACCAAAGTAAGTAAATCGATTCTTGCTCGGTTACATGACAATCGAGGATTATCCATGAATCGATTAGGCTCAAACATGGATTGGTTTTGAATTAATCATGGGTTGTGCAAGCGATACCCCAAGAGACCCCCCAATTCATATAGGCCCTGTTGCAGCCATTTCTAATTGAATTTAGCTATGAACCTTGGTCCAGTTACATATATCCTTCGTGGATAATTAGGAAACACCCCCAATCGATTTAACCAATGTTTAATCCCGCGAATAGTTTTTGGCCCCCAAATCTTTGGTCTTGGAAAAGTGGGCCACCATTGGAAGCCCAATGGGGTACATGCTCAAGTTAGGCCCAATGGGCCTCATGTCCAATTAAATGCCCAAACTGGATGAGTTAAGCCCAAGTTTGTTGAGTCCAAACCCAACCCTGTGTGCGTGAATAGTAATTCGTGTGAATAGTAACCTAGTCTCTAGAAGCCTAATTTTAGGCTTGTCTTCAAAGTCTTGGTTTATTAATGCCCTCTAGAAGCAATGATTACAAGAGACCAAGACTTTGGTCTTGCAAGAAGACTTGCCACCTTTGGTTTCTTAAATTATACTTTGATTCCAGTTTTCGAAATTCCTAGACTCTCACTATTTTCCGATTTTATAGAACTTCTTGTGGTTCGAATTTGGAGAAAATTCCTTCATGAAAGTTGTTTAAAACATCTTTATGTATAACATACTTTAATTTCATATTTTTCTGAGGTGAAATGATTGGTACGAAAGCCTATTTTGTTATAGTGTGAAAACTGCATAGTGTAGTAAAAACAGTGACCTATTTCCCTTTGAAATCTAAACATTCTACCTTCACAAAAGTTGTAGAGGACATCCATTTCTATAACATACTAAAATTTCAAAGTGTTTTATGAAGATTTGGATGTCGAAAGAATTTTCTTCTACGATCATTGAATCTATCTGGCGGATGAAATGTTGGGTTGTCTTTGATTATTTTCTGTTCTTTATACAAAATGATATAGGCTTGGTTTCCCCATGAAAAATGTTATTTAAGGTATTCTCTACAACATGCTAAATTTTCATAATTTTTCAAATCCATTTGATAAGGAAATGACATTTATTTCAAAAGTTGCTTGAAACTGTTCTTTACATTAGAATGGGAGGGCCACACGTCCAAGCTTAGAGGACAAGTTTAAACAATTGCATGGTTGAGATCAACCATTTCTCCCCAAGCTTAGACTATTGGATGGCCAACAGTGCTTCTTGCTCCCCAAGTTTAGTCAATTGTGTGCTCCCCAAATTTAGGCAATTGTGCGGTTGAGATCTACCCTTACTCCCCAAGTTTAAGCAATCGTATGGTGGAGATTGACTCTTGCTCTCCAAGCCAAGAAGCCATCATAAGCATAGTTCTATAAATTAGCCTTGGAGACCTGCTTTTCTCCCTTTCATTTATTCTTCTCCAAGTTCTTCATTTTCTCTCATTTCTCTCCCTTTCTCCCCCTTGCCGACTCTCTCTCTCTCTCTCTCTCCCCTTGGTTTGATGTTGTCCTATCGCCGTTGCATTGTCATCCTTGCTCCGTCTTGTCACCACCTTGCTGTCCACCATCCAACACCACCGACCACCCCTCATCCTTGTCTTGGTTATTTGTAATGAATCCCCTAAACGTTGGATGGGCCGTTGTGTTATGTGGCTTGGATTTAGGTTGATTTTACTTGTATTAGGAGTAGGATCAAGCTATCCTAGAGAGGTTAGAACCATGTGTTAATTTTGTATGGTTTGCTCATGAGTTTGCTTGGATTTGAGGTTTGAGGTTGATAAGGAAAGTTTAGTTATTGCTAAGGTTGCTCAATTTGATATTGTTATTGGAAATGACTTGTTGATGTTCATACTCAAATTTGGGTTTGAGAAAGCATTGTTCTAATATGAAATCTTGTTATGTTATAACTAAGGGTGATTTATTTGGAGATCTTGTGGTATTATTGATGTGCTTGTTGATGTTCCTAGTATGAGTACCTAGAGGGGGGTGAATAGGTGCTTAAACAATTTATTCAAATACGGAAGCGATTCTTAGCATATGATAGAAAGTAAATTCTCTCTTAATTAACAAAATGATATACGATCGAGGTAGAGAGAATGAGGAAGAGAAAATTGAACACATGATTTATAGTGGTTCGGCTTATTCCAAGCCTACGTCCACTCTTCCGCACTTGACAGCCCACCGGCTGGATTTCACTATGATCAAAAAGAAGTTATAGCACAGCTTTGCCTTGATTCCACGGTGTAGATGTTCTACCACACCTTCTCAAGGTCTCTCACAAATATAAACTCTCTTTTGTATACAAGTATTCGCTCAAAGGATTTGTCTAAATAAATAGGAGCTTCAGACTTTGGAATTCTTCTATCGCGCACACCTTGAACAACTAAGACAGTCTTCCTTATATACTCCTTTATGCCATCATACCTGTTGGCACTTACCAAAGGAATTCCTCCAATCTACCCGTTGGACGGAATCAATTAGGAAGATTGTTCAAGCTATGAAAGGAAGGTGTTGATAGCCCATCAATCATGTTCGCCCATACAATCAGGATCTCGGTTTCCATAAGCAGAACCTTCCAATAATACTTAGGCAATCACCAGATCTTCAATTATCGAGTCAATCTTCGATCAATCAAAGGACTCCATTATGTCTTCTCCAGCCACGAGATCTTCTCCAGTTGATAAGGTCAAATCCTTAACGAAACATACAGTTATGGATAACCTTTCTTCAATGGATTAGAGATTGTTAATGAGGATAGACTTTGAGTCTTGAGTGCGGCTGTCCGGAGGTCTTCGGACTTTAAATAGCGAGTCGCAAGCCTTCGGACTAGGGCCCGATAGAAACGTTTTGTCAACTTCAAAACACTTCAAGAAGATTTCTCCAACAATCTCCCCCTTTTTTATGGTGACAAAACTTTCCTGCAGATTTGGATATCTTTGACCTGCAAAACATTCCTCAAATACATATGCATATATTATAGAGATAAATGGCTAACAGAATAACACTAGAATCTGCAACCACAGAAAATAGGTTAGTCAAGTATATGATTAAGCCATTCATAAGATATCAATACTGGTTAATAGAAGTAGTCAAGTCCAAGTCTAGATCAGTTCTCATCCAGACACAAAACAAAGTCAAACAGGTTCAAACCACAAACCACAAAACAATCCAAAAAGTTTAATGAATGAAAAGTTTTTGATCAAATCTTGCATCTCTCCCCCTTTTTGTCATCATTAAAAAGGATGAGATGAAGTTAAGATTGCTTGGGAACGCAGACAAGCTGGAAATCTTCCATAGACTGAACGATGCCTTCCAGCCTCTTAAAGTCTTCCTTTAGTTGTGCAATTTCCTCACTCTTGGCATTGGATTGATTCTGAATAGAAAGGGCTTGCATTTTATCATTCAATGAACAGGAAGAAGCTTGACCTTCATTCTTCAAGCTTTGAACTTCCCATCCCAAGGCATAAATCTAACCTCGCATCTCTAAGAGAATATCCATGATTCTGCGAAAATCTGCTCCATTATCGGTCGAGTACTTGCTTCGGCTCGATCTGATGGAGTAAATGCGAGACGATGGTAGATCAGCATAATCTTGCAGGTTTGGTGATGACACTTCATGACCTTCTTCTACGGGCGAGATGCATAAACATCATCCGGGTCTGGCTGGTGAGCGGCCCGACTCCTTCACTTGCATCAGGACATGAAGACTTCACTCCTTTCTCCTGATCTCCCCCTGTTTTCATGCTTACAGGTGGAGAAGAGTGTTCCTCATGTTCTCCTTCTTCTCTTCTTTCTTCTTCTGGTCTTTCCTCCTCTGTTTCTTTTTCAGCTTCTAATTCTTCTGCTTCCTTCTCCTCTGCTTCTTTTGTCATTTGTTCCGAATCTTGCTGTGGAACGGGACGACTTAAAGTCTTCAAGGCCAATGCGAGAGATGGTGATGTCTTCCTCATCATCTTCATCCTCAACGAGGAGAGCTCTTCTTCTCTTGGATGGAGCAACCATGGGCTCCTTCCCTTTTCTTTTAGCTGCGAAGATATTTGATGAGATTTTGCGGGGAGTCTTCTCCTTGAATTTCTCCAACTCCTTGCTCAGTTCCTTCAGACGCATTTTGGTCACCATTTTTAGACCTACCACCATATGATCACATGGTCGAACACAAAAGATTTGTGGAGGCTGAACATTCGAGATGTACGAATAACTTCGTAACAAGGCTTGGGTAAGGGAGTTGACCTCTTGTCCTTCATCATTGCTCTATGCATGTGAAACATCACGAGTGTGAGGGAGAGAAAACATTTTCCAAAAAGAATGGCATACATCAGCTTGGCCTCTGAACTTGAAACATCTGTCTTGGAAGTTGATTTCGGTCGGAGGCAATTAATCACAATCTTGTGAAGCAAGATGTTGAATGCACCCATCCTTAAGTAGGTGATCTTTTCATCTGTTCTCCTGTCCTTCACTAGTTCAAGTGTGGCCCGAGCAATGGAAACTTTGATTGTTTGATATTTTCCTCTTTCGACTTCTAACACGTCTGCCAGCATATTCATATCCACAACATAATCTTGATCTTTTACGCTGAAAGAGAATCTATTCGCATCCAAAAAGCTTAGATTTGAATAGAAATATGCAGTTAATTCAGCATATGCCTCGCAGAGTTAGAGCGAGAACTTTTCAAGTTGAAGATAACTGAACTTTTCCCTCAAGTTCACATTCACTGCATCCAGAAAATCAAAATCCACACTCCTAGGGTTTTATTACCCCACGCTTCAGCAATTTCGAGTACGAATCCTTTTGCTCCTTTGATCGAACAAATCTCCTCTTTTCCTTGATTATCAACCGCAACACCCATTTTCGGTTGGAATTGACTGTATAATTTATCATCATCATTTCCATCTATAGGATTCGGCCCCGATCCACGAGGATCACTTGGGATATTTGCAAGGGTTTCCTCAGCCACCCCTTTTCGAGCAATTCCCAAACTTTCCATTTTTTTTAGAAAAATATATTCGTTCCCATGTCCTTTGTCTTTAAGAAAATCATCAATGTATTTCAAAGGAGTACGAATTCCTTTTAGGGCACGATATAAGCGGTAAATATAAGCGGGCTTTTGAACTCTTACGGGTCTGCATCCTCGATGATTTCTTCCTGTTGTTGATGATCAACTCCTTGAGGACTAGATGGAGGAGAATGACGCTGTTGAGAATGTTGTGGGCTCGCTTGCTGTTGCGGAGTCACTTCTTCTTGGTAAGATCGAAGTGCGTAGGCCCCTCACTCATCCGCCATGGTCCCTTTGCGATTCTTGAGGACTTTCTTGAAGATGACATCTTTCTCGTTTTTGGAAGATTCCTTGCTTGACTTTCCTAGGAAAGATGACAACTTTTGAGGATTGAACGAAGAAGAAAAACGGGAATGGAAGATCGATGCTTTCTAGGGTTTTTGAGAGAAAAGTGAAGAGGAATCGACAGTGCTCGATCGGTTAGAAAGAAGGGTAAACGAACCGTCACAAAGGAAATAAAAATATGCCTTTTCAAAATAACTGTCTTTTTTTCCGCAAAAAATAGCTATTTCAAAAATAACTTCCCTTTTGAAAATGAAACGATGCAATATTTACGTTAATTAAATATAGCAACAATTTAAACACTGATCCGACGATCGTACCTTTTCAAGATGAGATTCAAGGGAGAAAGACTTATAGTCTGACGGACGTACCAAGACTGTCTTTCAGATAAAATCTTGTAAGTCGAGTCCGAAAGTCTTTAGACTTTGATATCCTCATACCTCAAAATGTTGAGTCTCGGAACGAATAGACTCAAATTGATTTTCTCCAAAGGCTTTGTGAATATATCCGCCAGTTGATTCTTTGAGTCAACAAATTGAATTGAAACATCTCCATTTTGAACATGATCTCTAATAAAGTGATGTCGAATCTCTATATGCTTTGCTCTTGAGTGGAGAATTGGATTTTTGGTGAGGTTGATAGCGCTGGTGTTGTCGCAATTAATCTCCGTGCATGAGTCTTCAATTTCAAAGTCTCTTAGCTGTTGTTTTCCATAGAATTTGCGAACAGCAGCTTCCGAGCTACATACTATGCTTTGTTGTTGAAAGGGACACGTGCTTTGTTTCCTTGAAAACCAAGACAGCCCTCCTGCTTCCAAGCAACCGGCAAAGGTTCCGAAGTGCTTTTTCTATCAACTCGCAACCGGCCAGATCTGCGTCGAATATCCCAGGAGATTAAAGTCTCCTTCTTAGGATACCAAAGACCGATGCTTGATGATGAAGCCACGTATTTAATGATGCGTTTCGCAGCACCGAGATGGGATTCTCTAGGATCGATTGAAACCTAGCACAGATGCAAACACTCAACAAGATGTCGTCTAGAAGCGGTAAGATAAAGAAGTGAACCAATGATCTCCCGTACAGCTTTTGATCAACTTTCTTCCCTTCTTCATCTTTGTCTATCTTCACAAAACTTGACATCGGTATGTCGGTCTTTTCGCACTTCTCCAAGTCCAAATCTTTTGACAAGATCATTAACATATTTTTCTTGATAAATAAAAGTTCCTTCCTTCAATTGTTTTACTTGAAGACCAAGAAAGAATGTTAATTCTCCCATCATACTCATTTCAAATTCATCCCGCATAGACTTAGAAAATTTCTTGCACAAATTTTCATTAGAAGATCCGAAGATAATGTCATCCACATATATTTGAACAAGTAAGAAACTTTTGATCTCTTTTTTGATAAATAAAGTTGTATCTACTTTACCTTTGACAAAACCATTTTGTATTAAGAACTTACTTAATCTGTCGTACCAAGCTCGAGGTGCTTGCTTTAAACCATACAAAGCCTTTTTCCCGAAGGCGAGTCGGCTTCTTTGGGTCTTCAAACCCAGGTGGTTGTTCCACATAAACTTCCTCATGGATAAATCCATTTAGGAAGGCGCTTTTGACATCCATTTGGAATAACCTGAAATTCTTATAACAAGCAAACGCAAGTAATAGTCGAATAGCTTCTAACCTTGCTACTGGAGCGTAAGTCTCATCATATTCTATTCCTTCTTCTTGCGTATATCCATTGGCCACGAGTCTTGCTTTGTTTCGTACGACTTTTCCTTTCTCATTCATCTTGTTTCTGAACACCCATTTAGCTCCAATAATAGTTTTACCTTTTGGTTTGGGTGTCAATTCCCAAACATCATTAATGCTGAACTGTCGAGCTCTTCTTGCATAGCTTCAATCCAGCTTTCATCGACAAAGCTTCTTCTATGCTTTTGGTTCAATTTCGAAACAAGAGCTACAGCACTAGACTCTTCTCGCCTTTTGGATCTGTGCGAATTCCTTCATTAATTTCGCCGATTATAAGATCTTTGGGATGACTCCGGACTTATGCTTCCAGTTACTTGTTGATTTTTCTGGTTTTGATGATCTCTCTCTTTGTTTGAATCTTCACGAACATCCTGATGCTGGTTTTCCATAATCTGAGATGCTTCTTGAGTTGTAAGCTTTGGAAGGTCTGGATCAGATTCAGACTCTTCTTGATGAGTCTGACTTGATTCATCTTGTGTTGAGTCTTGAAATTTGACATTCATTGACTCCTCCACAGACTGGCTCTTCTTGTTATAGACTCTGAAGGCTTTGCTTGATGTAGAATATCCAAGGAAGACACCTTCATCGATCTTTCTTCAAACTTACCAACTCGATCTTTTGCATTTTTCAATATAAAACACTCGCAACCAAATACATGAAAGTATGAAACAATAGGCTTCTTATCTTTGAACAATTCATAAGGGTTTCTCTAGAATAGGTCTTAAGAAGACTCTATTGATGATATAACAAGCTGTTGAAACAGCTTCAGCCCAAAATCGTGAAGAAATCTTGCTTTCCATTAAAAGAGTTCTAGCCATTTCCTGAAGAGATCTATTCTTTCTTTCCACAACTCCATTTTGTTGAGGAGTATATGGAGAAGAGAACACATGATTAAAGCCGATTCATCACAAAATTTTGTAAAATCTTGATTTTCAAATTCACCTCCATGATCTGTTCTTATACAAGAGATAACACATCCTTTTTCATTTTGAACCTTTTAGCAAACTTTTCAAAATACGAGAAGGTTTCGGACTTACTTGCAAGGAAACATACCCAAGTAAAACGGAGTAATCGTCCACAATTACTAGGCAATATTTCTTACCTCCAATACTCGTGTTCTAGTTGGTCGAAGAGATTCATATGCAGCAAGCGTAGTACATGATTAGTAGAGACATGATTTATTGGCTTAAATGAATTTCTTACCTGTTTTCCCAGAATACATGGAGTATATGGATCGGTCTTTTGATAAGGTAATCTGGGTAGTCCTCGAACAAGCTGTTTTGATGAGATTTTGGCTAATTGCTTCATGTTGACATGACCAAGCTTTCTGTGCCATAAGCTTGCTTCGTCTTGAATTGAGATAAAACATTGCGATTAATTTGGTTTCACATCAGAAGATAGATGTTTCCATGTCTCACGACCCATGAAAGACGAGTAGAGTCTTTATTGATTCAGAACATATTCCTTCTTGAAAGAAGATTTTGAAACCAGTATCACGTTGACTAATGTTGAGAAGATTGTAATTGAGTCCTTCCACTAAGGAAACATTACTTATTGTGAGATTTCCAATTTTCACAGTTCCAAATCCCATAATACTTCCGTTGCTGTTTCCTCCAAATGAAACTTTTCCACCATTTACTTGAGCAAGCTTTATGAAACATTTTGAGTCTCCTGTCATGTGTCTTGAGCATCCACTGTCAAGATACCACTTTACCTTTCTCTTGACGGTGACCTGCATTTAAAAAAGAGTCTCAAGCTTTCTTTGGTACCCAAACTTTCTTGGGTCCTTTGGTATTAGTAACATAAGCAGTATTAGCCCATATTTTCTTAACGGGTTTCCAAACCATAGGACACTCTTTTTCAAAGTGATCCGGAACTGTTGCATTTGAACATTTTAGAGCATTTCTACCTACAGATTTAACAAAAACTTTCTTGAAGTGATTTTTGTAAACCTCACTCGAAGTCTTTTCTTAATTCTTTCTTTTACTTTAGGAAAATCAATCAAGGGAATTGTTTCTTACGTCATACCTAGACCGGACTTATTGAAGTAAGGTCTTTGTCTGAAAGAATTTTCTCAAGTTTTTCAGACCCTATTGAAAATTTCTTTGATATATTTGATAAGTCTATTTTAAAAAAAAGCATTTTCTTTTAAAATATTATCTTCATTTTCTTTAAGATTGGAAACAGACAAGTCTAGACTTTTAACTCTTTCTGCTAAAACATTTTCCTTTTGTTTTAGAGCTGAGTTTTCTTTTTTTCAATTCGGACATTCTTTTGAGAGAAGTCTTAAGACTAAAACATAGTTAATCAATATATTTAGAAACTTTGACAGGAATTTTAATATCACTTGCCTCAAATTCACTGTTTGAGTCTGAGTCTGATTGTGCCATCAGACATAGATTGGCATATTCATTATCACTTTCTTCACACTCTGTGTCACTCCAGGTTTCGGCTTTGAGAGCTTTTCGAAATCTTTCAGCTTTTTTCCTTTCTTCTTCTTCCAGAAGTGGACAGTTGTCGATGTGTCCCTTTTTCTTACATTCAAAGCGGAGCCTATGTCTTTGTTTGGTTCCTCATCATCAACAGACTTGGTCTGCTGTCTGAAAGCTTTGTTTCTTTGAGTTGAACCTTCTTCCTTTTCTATTCAGTTTTGAATCTTCTTATCATGAGAGCAAGCTCCTCATCGTCAATATCTTCTTGAGAATCTGTATCATCATAATCATCATTTGATTTTAATGCAATGGATTTCTTACCTTTTGGATCTTCATCTTCATTGATCCATTCCACTTCATAAGACTGAAGAGTTCCAATTAGCTCGTCGACAGACGGTGGCATAATTCTTTGCGTCTCTCTTATCGAAGTCTTTATGTTATTCCAATCCCTCGAAGAGTCACGCAGTAGCTTGTTTACCTTCATGGGATCGAAGTTGGTTGACCTTGATTTTCAAGACCATTCACAATATCTGTAAAAACCACTAAACATGTCAGATATAGATTCTCCTGGTTTCATTCTGAAGGCTTCGAATTGACCAAGAAGAATGTTGATTCTTCTTTCCTTCACTCGATCTGTTCCTTCATAGGTGATATGCAATCTGTCCCAAACTTCTTTTGCTGTACCACAAGAAGATATTCTATTATATTCAGTTGGTGATAAAGCACAATATAAGGAGTAAATTGCTTTTGCATCGAGTGTTTGTCTCTTGATTATTTCTTCCCGAGACATTCCGCTGGTTTCTTCAGTTTCTTTCCTCTTTCGAGCGATGCAGTGGTAGGAGTAATTCCTTTTTCTACAACGTCCCATTCAGAGTATCCTTTGATCGTAGGAAAGCTTTCATCTTGTTCTTCCAGATGTTGTAATCATTTCCATCAAAGTAGGGTGGTATGGTATTGCTTTGCCCTTCCATCAACCCTGGTGCTAGCATACTAGCCATGGATCTTTTACTACGAAGTAAAACACTTCAAATAAAGTAAGTACTCAGGCTCTGATACCAATTGATGTTGCTAGTATGAGTACCTAGAGGGGGTGAATAGGTGCTTAAACAATTTATTCAAATACGGAAGCGATTCTTAGCATATGATAGAAAGTAAATTCTCTCTTAATTAACAAAATGATATACGATCGAGGTAGAGAGAATGAGGAAGAGAAAATTGAACACGGGATTTATAGTGGTTCGGCTTATTCCAAGCCTACGTCCACTCTTCCGCACCGACAGCCCACCGGTTGGATTTCACTATGATCAAAAGAGTAGTTACAGCACAGCTTTGCCTTGATTCCACAGTGTAGATGTTCTACCACACCTTCTCAAGGTCTCTCACAAATATAGACTCTATTTTGTATACAAGTATTCGCTCAAAGGATTTGTCTAAACAAATAGGAGCTTCAGACTTTGGAATTCTTCTATCGCGCACACCTTGAACAACTAAGACAGTCTTCCTTATATACTCATTTATGCCATCATACCCGTTGGCACTTACCAAAGGAATTCCTCCAATCTACCCGTTGAACGGAATCAATTAGGAAGATTGTTCAAGCTATGAAAGGAAGGTGTTGATAGCCCATCAATCCTATTCGCCCATACAATCAGGATCTCGGTTTCCATAAGCAGAACCTTCCAATAATACTTAGGCAATCACGGATCTTCAATTATCGAGTCAATCTTCGATCAATCAAAGGACTCGTTATGTCTTCTCCAGCCACGAGATCTTCTCCAGTTGATAAGGTCAAATCCTTAACGAAACATACAGTTCTGGATAACCTTTCTTCAATGGATTAGAGACTGTCAATGAGGATAGACTTTGAGTCTTGAGTCTGGCTGTCCGGAGGTCTTCAGACTTTAAATAGCGAGTTCGGCAAGCCTTCGAGACTAGACTGATAGAAACGTTTTGTCAACTTCAAAACACTTCAAGAAGATTTCTCCAACACTTGTTCTATATGTTGTTGTTTAATATTAATTGCAATGTTTTGTATGTGTTCATTGGAAGTAGTCCTTATATTTATATATGTTTATAGTCCATGGTCAATGCGTGAGACCACCTGCGCCTTCAAGACGAGATTTGTGATGGTTCTTGGATGTTTGTGGAAGCACGTTGGGGCAAGTCTCTCTCTTGGATCGGCGATATCGAGGCATATCGTTCCCGAGCCAAGTTTGATACTAGGTCGGTGATCATATCACTATGGGTCGGTCTTTTCTTGGTCTAGATGCGATATTGAGACATATCATTCCCGACCCAAGTTTGGTACTAGGATGGTAATCATGTCATGGCGGACTTGTCCTCTTTTGGTTTCACTGAGATATCAAAGCTTATCGTTTTTTATCTGGATTAGACTTAGGTTGGTGCTCAACGTAACAGGTCAAACCACAAACTCTTATTTCGTGCTTGGCATATTTATTGATGTATTGTTGATAGGTCATGAGTTACATATCGCTTGGCATGTCATTGAGGCATTTATACATGGACTAATATGAAAGATAAAACCGATTGCTT
>CM024530.1:22264053-22308010 GCA_014182385.1 Eucalyptus viminalis
GTGCATGGGCCTTCCGCTCGTTCGGCTCAGGATCGTTCGTGGGCTGCTCCAGGAGCAGTTCTTGTACGTGACACGGTCCCTCACGGACGATCTTGGATCATGCTTGTCCGTGGGCCGTGTCACTTAGCTATGACCTCATATTTTAGATCTAGTCTGTCAAAGCTTGTCTCAAGAACAAGAGCATGGGGAATCCCAAGAGATTTTAGGATATCCTGCAATGAATGAATAATTCAATCAGAATAAACAGATTATTTCAACATAATGAGGAGTTTAATATATAATTTTAGTACCTCACGAACTGAGTGAGTGGCAGTTTCAGCTAAGGTCCTCACTGGGCCATTTGCAAAGTTAGGCTTGAGACATAGCAGTCCTTAATCTGGACGAAAATTGTGTCTCCATAGACTACGTTAATGACAACCAGGAAAGTGACAATCAATGAGCTTTCAACATTAATCAATCAAATGTACAAGAAAAGCTCAAATCAGCAGTACATTCATTTCATAAGATCATACTGGCAGAGCAAATCCAGTTAAGGCCTTCTAAGAAAGACAATCAATGAACACAAGGTTGAACCTTTGCCTTTCTCAAGTTGTTAACATAAAGTATAAGCGTTAATGGAATAAATAGGGATATAAGAACCAACTTAAAAGACCGAGTAACTTGCCAAACATAGAGAGGAGATTGGATCCTTATCCAAGCTTATGCCGGATCCAATTACTCTAGGAAGTAATTTCCATTGGAGCTTATTTAAGTTGTGTCCTCTTTACTTGATATAATGAACGATGTGCCACTAAGTGTTCCCAAATGACGGAACCTAAATCTTTTCATCAAACAAGGAACACTGCATTCTGTTTTATTAGAACTTCATAGGGTTCTAGGCTTTGAAAGGTCTAGTGTAACACTAACAATTTTTTTTTTTGTTGGTAAAATCTAGTGTAACACTAACAATTTAATTAGGCTAGAAACCTAGAAAATGCAGAAAAGTTTGGACAAAGAATTTAAGTTAGCACATATAAAAGTTAACTTGCTCATTTTCATTAGGAACAAGGACAACAGTTTTGCAATGGCAACATCACAAATAATTATTCCTTTTGAAGTAACTCTAGCATGATCTTTCTTCATGCACAAGGCATGCCAAGTATTCACATACCTCATGTGATGCATCTCATCAATAACAAAACCAGCTAGTTGTGCCTGCAATGCATGATGGTCAAATATATTAAGTTTACAAAGAACCTTTTCAGTTATGGTGCATCAGAAACAATCCCTTTCTGTGCAAGCATTCAATATGTCAAGAAATGATGGGTTTTCCACAATCCTCTTAGCAGTGACATACAATAGCTTGCATGATGATTTATCTTTTCGGAAAAGGCAGGCAAATCAGAAGTGGAGATTAATAATTTGACAGTTGCAACACTCAGCATAAATCACAAGCCTTCGTTTATGCCAAACATTCCTATCAAAGATGCTAGATTGCTAATCCACACTTTGATGATCTGCTATACTATCAAAGTATTTGAGAAATAGAGGTATTTGTGCATCATCCAAAACTTAAGACAACTTCTTTATTGACCAAAGAATTCTAATATGTCATTTTGGATCTTGAAGAGCATGAAAGAAATTGGCAAAAGTTAAGACTGTCTATTGGACATTTGATTGGATGAGAAGCCCCATAAGCAATTTACTAAATGCTTTTGGACATGTCCATTGTGTAGGTCCTTTGCTGTGTGCAGAATCACAAGCAAATTGGAAACAATCAAGTAGAGAATATATTATGTGAGAATAGAACAGTGACACAGTGATTTAAATGGTTTGGCATGTATTGGCTATGTCCATTGTTGAAGCATACCATGTATTATAAAGATCAGCTGGCCAGAAGTTAAGTGGAAAAATTGCTGGTTGATCTCTTCCTGCCCTCCCTGATTATTGGTAATAGCTTTTGATTGACTTGGACATTGTGTTGTGGATGACAAAATGCTGACTGCATGCCATAAAATATAATTACTGAACCAATAAAAAAATATGCTGAAATATGACAAAAACATTATAACTGAAGGTCAAGTTAGATCAGAGTCATTTGCCACATTAACAGTAAAGAGAACTTTATCCTAGTTTAACTTAATTTCAGCACACCAAAGTTCCATGCTTGGAAGAAAGAATTTGGCTTGAAAAATAGCCAAGAATGATAATTAGCAGACCACTAGACCGTGGAACGAGCAAAGTTTACTTCAAAGCACATTAAGAAACCAATTAATGATCCTTAAACATTTGAAGAAAAGTGGATGATTGAGTATTTTCCATCATGTCAGTTTGATTCTAAAACTAAAAATAGACAAAGGTGCAAAGTCCATTTCAACTTACAACATCAGGTTTGTCTATTCCCATGCCAAAAACAATCATAGCACATACAACCTGGACCTCTCCAGTATGCCATTTCTTTTGAACAACTACTATTTGATGGGCTGGTAATCCAGCATGATAGTACACCGTCTTTATATTGCACTTATCATTCAAGTATTTTGTAACATCAACACATTTACTCTTTGAGAGGCAATATACCACGTCACAAAAATTAGCAAAATGATTCTTTAACAAGAGCATGGGGGATCCTGAGACATTAGTTATGACCTCAGACATTACATTTGGTCTATCAAATCTGTCTCAAGAACAAGAGCATGGGGGATCCTGAGAGCTTTCAGGATTTCAATCAGTCCAAAATGATTATTTCAACAAAATCTGGAGGTTAATGTGCAAGTTTCATACCTCACAAACAGCCTGAGTGGCAGTTAAGGCCATCACTGGGACGGATGGAAAGTTTTGCTTGAGACATCCTAGTCCTCTATAATTTGGACAAAAATCATGTCCCCATAGATGCAATAATGACGACAAAGAAATTAATGATCAATAAGCGTTACTCGTTTACTATCATTCAAATATACGAGAAAAGCTCAAACCAGCAGTATGCTCCTTTCATGAGATGGCACTGGGGGCACAAATCGTAAAAACCTCATAAAAAACACAACCAATGATCCGATGGGTGAACTTTTGCCTTACATCTCAAGTTGTTAAAATATAGTAAAAGGTTGAAAGAATGAATAGGGACACAAGAACCACCTTAAAAGACCTGACAATCAAAGCCAAACATGGACACTTCCAATTACTTCCAAAAGTAATTTCCGTTGGAGCTCATTTTAGTTGTGTGCATTTTGCTTTATTTGGTTAACAACGTGCCGCTGACTTTTCCCAAAAGAAGGAACTAGATCATTTCCAGAATTAGTTATTTCAACATTGCATTCTGTTATACTAGATCGTCACAGAAGGTCTGCATTTCAGAAGGTTCAGTGTAACATCGATAATGTACTTAGGCTAGAAACGTATAAAATGCAAAAACGTTCGAAAAAGAGAGTTTGAATGAGCATTTATAAAAGTTTAACTTGCTTTTCTTTATCTGGGACAAGGACAGTAGTTTTGCAATGGCAACATCATAAATATGTATTCCTTAGTAACTCTAGCATGAACTTTGCTTCAAATGCAAGGGTGCCAAAGAGCATACCTCACACAATGTGCCTCATCAACAACAAAACCAGCTAGTCGTGCCTGCATTCAGTTGAGTATCAAAAAGTTAAAAAGAAACTTTCAGAAAAAGTTACAGTGTATCACAAAATAGTACCTTTCTATGCGAGCATTTCAATATCTCAAGAAATAATGGGTTTCCCACAATCCTTTCAGAAGTTACATACAATAGCTTGCACGATGGATTAACTTTCCTGAGAAGGCTGGCAAAGTAGTGGAGATTAATGACTTGACAATCACAACACTAAGAAAAAAAAAAGTTTTAGAAGTCCAATAGAAACCCCATAGCAACAATTATAGCGCAACATTTTATGGCAAAATAATGATTGTATGGTATGTATACTTCTCTAGAAACACTAAGATCCTAAATTTTATTTTTAGGGCAAGCATCTTAGGCGATCATCTTTTCATTAACCACATAAAAAAAGTGCATCCATTGCAACATATGGAGGGCTAGAGTAATTATTTTGTCCTGATAATAGATAGCAGGGGACATATAACGACTGTGACACCTGGTTAAGAGTTGCTGGCAACTGAAATGAAGGGTAAAAACATCAGAAGAGCACATGAAGAAAGGATGGGATGAGGGAATTATCTTTTTATTCACCTTCAGCTGATCAGAAAGCACCGGTTGTCACTATTCGTCTTATATTTACTTCAGCTAGAAACATATATCAACTACTTCAAGTCTCAACATAAAATACTTCAGGATAACTCAACTTAATAAATTCAGATTAATATCTTCCTTCGTGATTCAGTAGATCAAATATTTTGCATGCGACCAATATCCATCTTACATGATCACCCCAGTTGAGATGATGACCTAGCACATACCCGCAATAAAAAATAGACATCTACAATCTGTATTTGGAGTGAGTAATTGGAAAACTTATTCCTCTTTGACTTAATAACCCTTTTGAATTGGACCTGAACTATGATTGACGACAACACTTACATGCAAAAACAAGATAAATTTTCCAATAAGTAATTGGAAGGTCCTAGAAGCATAGCACAAACCTCAAATTCTAGAAATTACAGAATAGATAGAAATGTGCGAGTGCAGAACAAGAATGTCAAGTATAATATTCTTTTCCAACTTAATCAAATCTTGTACATTGGAATCCATGGTTCTATACCTAAATCACTTCCTATAGCTTAATTTGCATCTGGAAAACATTTTCATCCTCAAGTTTAAGCACAAACTTCGCAACAGTTCTAGCAAAGCAGATTCCAAGATCATTTTTAAGCTTAAATTTCAATACATGTGTCTACCTGTCTAGTATTTCATCGTGGACCCATTGAGCAAAGTGCACGGGGCTTGTGGTCTAAACATTGTCTCCACACATACTTCTACATTCCATCATTACACAAATGAAATAATGTTAACATTCACTAAGCTGGTAACACGAACTTTTGCCACCTCCAGTGGGCATGAGAATGAAGCAATCCTGCTTGGCCATAGAAGTTTTACATGCCTGATGCCACATTGGTCAAAATGCATTGTTTCTGAATATGACAACATTTGCCATTTTTATTTGAAACTGATATTGAACCTTGAGTGACAGTGTTCTTATAGTCCTTCAACAGATGTAAGCCACTTCAGCACCATAATAGTTTCTGACATGGATTGTCATGGAAAATGAAAAATGTGCACAAAGAAATTACAAGCCTTCGTTTATGCAAAACATTCCTATCAAAGATGCTGGATCGCTAAGTACCACAATTTGATGATCTGCTATACTCTCAAAGTATTTTGAGAAAATAGGTACTTGTACATCATCCAAAACTAAAGTCAACTTCTTTATTGACCAAAGAGTCCAACAGGTCATTTTGGATCTTGAAGAATGTGGAAGTAATTGGCAAAAGTTATGCATGTCTTTTGGACATTTGATTGGATGAGAGGCCCCATAAGCAATTTACTAAATGCTTTTGTACATGTACATCATGTAGGTCCTTCACTGTGTGCAAAATCACAAGAAAATTGCAAATGATCAAGCAGAGAATAAATTATATGAGAACATAACAGTGACACAGTGATTTAAGTGGTTTGGCATGTATTAGCTATGTCCATGGTTGAAGCATACATGGATTCTAAAGATCATCTGGCCAGAAGTTGAATGGAAGAATCGCTCGGGGTACTGTTTTAGTTAGGAACATAGCATGTAGATTTCCTGCCCATTTTACTGCAAATATATTGTCTTCGTCATCACTATTAGTAGAGGAATCCTCACCTCAAGAAAAGTTTGGTTTTCCTTAGGTTGTGGAGAATCTTCTACATGCCAAATCACTTAAATCACTATGTCACTGTTATGTTCTCATATAATTTATTCTCTGCTCGATCATTTGCAATTTGCTTGTGATTTTGCACACAGCGAAGGACCTACATGATGTCCATGGTTGAAGCATACCATGGATTCTAAAGATCATCTGGCCAGAAGTTGAATGGAAGAATCGCTCGGAGTACTATTTTAGTTAGGAACATAGCATGTAGATTTCCTGCCCATTTTACTGCAAATATATTGTCTTTGTCATCACTATCAGTAGAGGAATCCTCACCTCAAGAAAAGTTTGGTTTTCCTTAGGTTGTGGAGAATCTTCTACAATATCGACATCTTGTATAACATTGCATTCACCATCATCACAGATATCTTGGCCAAACATATCAGTCAAAACTCCACAAGCTTCTGATTCCGCAGCTTGCAAGTCATCCCAATCCTTAGAATCTCGCGTGGTTTCAGCAAGTTCTGCTAGGAAGTCATCACCACAGTGCTCAGTGATAAACTCTCGACCTTCGTCACCTTAAGAAAACCAAAAGAAGAAAGAGATGATTTTGCAAGTTCCATGGCAAACAAGAGAGCAAATGTATACAATCTACAGTACGTAATTTGCACTTAGTTCAGCGAGACATGATACTAGTATTGTTGCTTGAGTAATTCGCAGTGAGTTCAGAAATAAGGCGGACAATTCACTTGTCAATAGGACTACTCTGCCAAACCCACACAAAAACAGGGATGGGATTAATGCTCATGAACTAAACTCCGGTCCCATTCAAATCCAGAGTAGATGCCTATTCCATAGCCATCGTCAGAATAGAGACTAACCGCAATGAATCTCCTTAATTAGGAATGCAACAGTCAATCAAATGCACAAATTATCCGCGCAACACAAGCAATTAAATCATTCCCTAATGACCAGATATAACGCAATTTGGGCCAATAATCAAGAAAAAACCACCGTCCATTCGAAGTAACCTAAGCACATCAAGCTGGACCAGCGCCAGACATTTCGCTTGTCTTTAAACCCACTCCGATCTATTCAAACCTAAAGCGAGATTATTCTACGAGAGCTACCTTCATAATCAACGCAAACGCTAATCAACATAAGAACGCACGACGAGATAACGATTCGAGTTATCGTAGAGCGCGAATTGAAACGGTCCGAGCACTTGGTGGCGGACTGCTCGTCAAATCCGAACTCGAGCGCCGAGCTCAGCAACCGAGCTGTCTCTCCCTCCGAGCCCCGCTCCCTCCATGGAATCTCCACCTGTTCGAGTGATTCGACCGATTGATGATGCCCCAGTCGGAATGGAATCGAATCGATCCGTAGTCTCGAAGTACTCTTGTTCGCGAACCTTCCCCCGCGATGGTGGGATTGATGCTTTTCGTTTTCCACTTTTATAGGCCGGAGACTGGGAGAGATTGGAGCCACGTTTTTTCAGTTCTTTTTTTGACAATTCCGTTTTCGCCCATGAAATTTGCTTAACTTATATTTTTTCCCTTCCCTATAAGTTTTTTTTATTTTTTTTCTGGTTTCATATGACACCCTCGGGTTCGTTTGGTGTGAAGGCCCCCCTGGCAGACACGAGATTTGCATGTCGTACTAAATTTTTTAGATTTACCATACGTATCTCAAATTTCTTTAATTTACATTTTTTATATATAATAATATACTTATTTCAATGGAACGATTTTAATTTTTTTTTTTTTGGAAAAATAGTATTTCCAACACTACTTTATTGCTTCTCTATCATGTCCAAAACATCTTGATTGTAATTGAAATTTCATAAGTCAAAACTTTCTTTTATGATATCGGTCTTGCATTCAATATGAACAGTTGGATAAAGAGGGCAAAAACGTAATCCGTCAAATTCATTTTGCAAATTCGATTAGAGTTTTTCTCTCTCGCTCTTGTTAGAGTTTTCTCTCGCGTCAAGGTCGAGATTTTCGCCATGTCTTCATCTTCCTCCGTTCTTCGTCTGAGTTGTGCGAACCATTTGCACACTATGCGCTCCCTGCTACTTCTACCCTAACTGTTTCCTTTTGCTCCATCTCTTTCGCATGTCTATTTTCTTTCACTTTCTTCCCGATATCACCTTCCACTCATTCAGGAGTTTTCTTCCGTCTCTATCACACATCAGTTTCCTTCCGCTTTGCATGTTGCCGATCTGTAACATGCAACCCTTGCAATCCTTAGTTTCGGTCATAGTTTCTACAACTACTCAGTTCTAGTGTTCTTCGACTATTCTACTAATGGATGAAAGGGACGATACCTCCAGAATTGCTTCCCTATGTAGTCGCCTTGGTCAACTATGTTCAGAACAGGAGCTGGAGGTTTGGGATGATCTCCCTGCATCGGCCAAATTGCAAGATTGTCGTCTCATATTGGTGGGTAACATTTTTACTAATCCCTCTGTGAATATATCAGCATTCCAAGTTGCAATGAAGAAAGCCTGGAGAATTGATCATGTAGAGATTACTTCAGCGAGATACGTGGCTGTATATCATTAAATTTCGAACTGAATTGGAGAAAAGGCGAGTTCTGGATGGGAGCCCTTGGTTATTTTCAGGTCAATTGGTTAACCTTCGCCCATGGCAACCAATTACCCCCTTACAACACTATGATTTTCGTACTTGTATGTTTTGGGTGCATGTTGTTGGCTTACCTTTGGAGTGGACGTCTCCTCCTATTTTGCGTAGAGCTGTCTCTCAGTTAGGTAGAGTCCAGGATGTGAAAACTGATATCTCTGCAAGAATAAGAATTGAATTAGATTTGAAAGAACCCTTGAAAAATGGAAAACTCATCAGTATTGAAGGCAAAACCCTATGGCTGGATTTTCGGTACGAGCGATTGTCACACTACTGCTACTCTTGTGGAAGGCTCGGGCATTACGCTGCTTCATGCCCGGAGGTTCCTTTTGATGAAGCCCTTTTTGATGGTCGGGACACGATGATCTATGGACCTTGGCTTAGAGCAGAACTCAAACAATTTAGTCCTTACTGGGATGCTTTTTACCACCCTAAAGTTCCTAGTGAGTCGATGGAAGAAACAGTACCTGAAACTCCTCCTCCAAAACAGCCTGCACTCTTAGCTCTTCCATCTATCCCTGCCACAGTGGAAGCAACTTTCAATCCTAGTATACCTCATGAGTTTTCCAGGCTTTTGAATACTCCCAACCCTATTGTCATCACTACAGATTTAGTACCTGCAGCAGAAAAGATGAAAACTACTCAGACCTTTCCAGTGGATAAACAACAACAGAAGCGACCTAAGGTTACTCGTCCCATGCATCTTGGGGGTTCCAGTAAAAAATCGAAGTGGTATACACCTTATGAAGTGACAGTTCCCTTATCTACAGTTATTGACGAGTCCCTCCTTCTGGATGCCCCAATTTTGGAGGCACTTCTTCCTGATCTTCGGGCTTTGGCGGCTGGCCCTAAACAGCCACCGGGTTCCCAATGAATCTCCTCAGTTGGAATTGTCAGGGATTGGGCACTCGCCTGACAATTCAAGCTTTAAAGGCGATGATAGCCTGTGATAAGCCCGACATTTTGTTCTTAATGGAAACGAAGCATGATCAACTTTTTGTGAATAGATTACAGCGTAAGTTTAACTTTACTCACTCTTTTGTGAAGGATCCTGTTGGCTTCAAGGGCGGTCTTGCTCTGTTTTGGAATGACACTTTTGAAGTTACTCTAGTACATACGAATGCTCATTTTGTTGATTTCATTGCCTGTGATCCTAGAACATCTGCTTCTATGCATATCACTTGCCTGCATGCTCCTCCATCATATCAGCTCCGTCAAGATTTCTGGGATACCATAAGAATTATTCACGCTGCAAATCATTTACCTTGGCTGTGTCTTGGTGATTTCAACGATTTCCTTGCTCCATGGGAGAAAATGGGCAAGAGACCTGCATCCACTTCACGAATGACCTCTTTTCAGAATGTAATTAATGATTGTGCCCTTCTAGAACTTCAAAGTAAAGGTTGCCAATTTACTCCGGTCCAATAACCGTGAAGGGGATGATCTCGTAAAGGAGAAGATTGATCGGGTGTTTTGTTCTTTGGAATGGCTGATGTCTTTTCCTTCGCAGTAAGTATATGCTCTACCTCCCGTTGGTTCGGATCACTGTCCTTTGTTTTTGCAAGCTCGCCCCCCATCTGTCAGACGTACAAAGATGTTTCACTATGAAGCGTTCTGGAATCAAGATAATGAGTGTCATGACATAGTTACAAAGGCATGGGAAAACAGTAATACCTCATTGCTTTCTAAGTTATAGGCGTTGCTATCCGCTTAACAGCCCGGGAGCGAGAACCAGGTTCAGCAATTGTCATCAACGCATCTCTCACTTGCAATGTCAACTGCAGACAATTATCAATTGACCATCCTATCGTAGCGGTGACAAAGAGCATGCTCATGCTATCGATGTGAAATTCATAAACTATGGACTCAAGAGGAACAATTTCGGGCTATGTGTTCTCGTATTCAAAGTGGTTGAAATGGGGAGATCATAATTCAAAGTTTTTTCATGCCTACACTATGCAACGACGACAACGCAATCGTATCACCATGCTTCTAGACACTAACTACCAGTGGATTAGAGAACCAGAACAGCTAAAAGAACTTACTCAGGGATTCTTCTCTCAACTATATAGATCTGTGGGCTATCGAGATTTTCGACCTTTCTTAGAGCAATGTCTGCCTGTTGTAACATCTGAAATGAATAACAATTTGATGAGAAGGGTAACTGAAGAGGAGATTTACCAAGCATCTTGTCAATTGGGAGCTTCTAAGTCTCCAGGTCCTGATGGCCTTCCTGGACTCTTCTATCGGCATCACTGGAATGTTATAAAATCATCCGTTATTCAAACAATTCAAGACTTTTTCGCTACAGGTAGTATGCCTACAAGACTAAACAGAACGATTATTGTCCTAATCCCTAAAGTTCAGCATCCAGAAAGTATTGAACAATATCGTCCCATAAGTCTCTGTAACTTTGCTTACAAGATCATTTCAAAGATTATGGCCAATAGACTTAAACCATGGTTAGATACTTTGATCTCCAAAGAGCAAGCAGCTTTTATTAGCAAATGCATTTATTCAGGACAACATTATGGTAGTGCAAGAAGTCATGCATCAATTTAAAGTGCGAGCATGCAAGAAACGTTATAATCTTATGCTGAAAACAGATATGCAGAAAGCCTACGACAGGGTGGAATGGGACTTTTTAGAAGCTTATTTGAAACAGTTGGGCTTTCACGACAGTTGGGTTACTCAGGTAATGGCATGTGTTACTACAGTCTCCTTTAGCATTCGTTTTAATGGTGAACAACTCCCTTATTTTAAGCCAACTAGAGGGCTGCGCCAAGGCGATCCTCTTTCTCCATACCTCTTCATTCTACTAGCCAATGCCCTATCCGCTTCTATCACTCATGCTGTGGCTATAGGTCATATTAAGGGAGTTCAATTCAATAGAGACTGTCCTATCTTATCTCACCTATTTTTTGCTGATGATTCAGTATTTTTCCTCCGAGCTACTATTTCTGAATGCCATAATCTTGCCAACCTCCTAAACCAATATTGTTTCGCCACAGGCCAGCTTATAAATCGGAACAAATCTGGGGTGTTTTTTAGTAAATACTGCCCTAATTCTCTACAACAAAATATAGCACAAGAACTCAGGGTACCAATACTCAGTAAGTACGGAAAATACCTGGGTATCCCTTCGGATTGGGGTCGATCCAAGAAGGAAATGTTCTCCTGGATCCTGGCACGAGTAAATGCTAAGTTAGTAGGTTGGCGAGAAAATTCTTTATCGAAAAGTGGAAAGGAAACCTTACTGAAATCAGTTATTCAGGCCTTACCGCAGTATGCCATGTCCATCTTCAAGCTTCCATTATCTCTCTGCAGATTGATAGAAAAGAAGATTTCAGCATTTTGGTGGAGCAAGCATAATAGTCACTCGGGTATTCACTGGAAAAACTGGTCAGAATTAAAGCTCTCAAAATCTTCAGGGGGGATGGGATTTCGGGATTTAATTACCTTTAATACATCTATGCTTGGAAAGCAAGCTTGGAGGCTTTTCCAGCATCCTCAAGCTATCTGGAGTCGGCTCTTTAAAGGTTTATACTTCAGATATTCCTCCTTCCAATCTGCTACTTCCGGACACCGTCCTTCTTGGGGATGGCAGAGTTTATTGAAAGGTCGAGATGTGATTTTACCTAAATTACGATGGTTAGTCGGGGATGGGACACAGATTCACATTAGAACAGATAATTGGTTACCACAAGGTCCGATAGGAGGCTTACCTGCGGATGGAGAACCAGAACTAGTTGCTGATCTTATTGATTCCCAAAATTCTGAATGGAAGTCTTCCTGTGTTACTTCATTCTTCGATGCCCAGGTTAGTACAGCCATTCTCAACACTCCTATCAATCCGTCTCTCTATCACGATCAATTGGTTTGGACAGAGACTCCTTCGGGTACCTACTCAGTGAAGAGTTGTCATCATTATCTATCTTCACAATCTCAGAAAATAATTCATAATCCATCTTGCTCTTATACTAACCCACCCCTGTTATGGAGGAGAATTTGGAATATGCACACAGTTCCCAAGATTAAGGTTTTTCTATGGTTAGCTTGCAAAAATGCATTAGCAACCAAACATAATCTCAACCAGCGACATATCATCTCGCATCCCTACCGTACACCCGCCATAAGTCTATCCGGAAACAATTGAGCATATGTTTTTCTTTTTGCCTATGGACTCAAGACATCTGGAATCATAAAGAAATCAAAGTCAGTATGTCTCCTACCTCTGTTCGCAGATTTGATGCCTGGCTTGTGGATCGTGTTTCTAACCCTCAAGCGTCTCCGGATCTCGAAACGATTGCTCATATTCTGTGGGAGATATGGAAACATCGAAACAATGCTGTCTTTCGCCAGCTTCCGCTGGATCCTCTCCTAGTTGTCAATGAAGCCCTTTCCCAATACACCATCTTCAAGGTCATCCAACCCTCGCCACAGAAACATCAAAACACTCAGATCAGTCTAGGGCACAGATGGAATCCCCCAGCGGAGGGTTATATCAAGTGTAATATTGATGAGGCTTTTCGTTCAGTCGTGGAGAACGGATCCATTGCTTGCATTTTCAGAGATAGCAAAGGAATTTTGACGGATGTGCTTACCCGACCCGTGCCTGCTCGTCGGCATTCCAAGCTGAGATCTATGCCCTTATCTCTGCTATCCAACGGATCATCCAGAAGGGACTCCATCTTCAGCACGTTGTGATTGAATCTGATTGCTTGCAGTTGGTGGAGATCGTTCGGACGAAACAAAAGCCGCCATGGAAGGAGACTCATCTCTTCGCGAGTCTTGGAGATCTTCTTCCGCAATGCCCTCTCCTATCGCTTCGACACATTCGGCGAACAGCAAACCTAGCAGCTGATTGGGCTGCAAAAGCCCACCGGGATCAAGGCCCACCAACAAACTGGCTACTCTTTCCTCCGCCTAGTTTCCTTAATATTCTCTCTTCGGATGTTATAGCTTGTAGTAATTTCTGATATAATATAAGCTCCTTTTCGACCAAAAAAAAAAAAAAACATCATCAAATTTATATTTACTTGAGAAAAGTTATTAAGAGTAAAGAAAATTAGTGACACATAGGCTGCAAAACTTTACAAAATATAAAGTTATGATCAATTCAACATTTTACTAGATATATACAAAAGGAGTTTACCATTAACTGAGGTCGTGTTTATTTTGCTAAAAAAGTACTTTTTCACAATTTCTAATATTTAGAGCTTCACCTCTTTTGTTGCTGCCTTGCACTTCTCTTCTAGATAGCAAAGGTTTGTCCATCTCTTTCTCTCTCTCCCCCTAGCATAACACTGAAATCTCGTCAAATATGAGGAATAATGGTTCAATTATGCTGTAAAAAACATGTTTTGATTAATTGAAATGATAGCGGTATCAAATCTTCTTTCACGTTGTCAGGATTGCTTAGCCCGGGAAATTGAATTACTGCCTCATGACACTATCAATCTGTAGCCAAAGATGCTCCTTTTCAGCCGACAAGTATTGACAAAATGCCTGGTTTGATGAATTTGTTGGGGATGTTAGAAGGAAGTAGGAAATGGGTCCACTACGGATGAATAGATAGATTGTCTATGCAGTCATGGTTTTCTTGTTTTGGTTAGCAAAGTTCGGAGGGATTCTTGCTTTGGTTAGTAAAGTTCGGAGGGAAGTCACCATAAACTGGTTGGAATAGTTTAGTCGGAAGAATAATTCAGTGGTCTGGCCCTTTGTTATAGAATCTAATAATTCATGCATATGTCTTGATTTGGACATTTATGGGGGAAGGAAAAGCATGGACTGGATTGATTACTGGATGCACCATCACCTTTTGCCTATTCTATGGTCTTCCCTGTGGGTCTTCCTTTTGCCAGAGAAAACTATTCTTGCATATCATGAAACTATGAGTACTGGCCTGGATCAAAGATAATTCTTTTTTCAATCGATTTAGTGCTTGAATTGTGTTGTAGAGATTTCTTGTTTTGTTGAATGGGATGAGACATAGATGATATCTATGTGCCTTATTTTGACATAGTGTTTATTAGTTTGGCAGTCATCTTGCCTTGCAGATATGGTTCATTTTCCCTTTTCATCTGGTTGTTAGCAATTGTTCAACTAATTCTTGCCAATCTTTAGTTTGGTAGAGTTGAGCTTGATTCTAGATATGTGATGATTGAATTGACTTGAGCTTGAGTATTTCAACTTTTGTGATTGAGCCTATAATATTTGGCCAGTGGGGCCCAAAAGAAGAAAAAGAAATATAAGTCGAAAAGTCAATAAAGTAAAAAGGAGAGGGGGGAGGGGGGTTGGCTAAGAAAAGCAGCTAAGAGCTCCCTCGACCAAAAAGAGAAAAAAGAAGAAGAAGAAGAAGAAGAAGGGGGAAAAGAAGAAAAGGGTTTTGGCACGTGCATGTCACGAATGCCTCGCCAAACTGACTCAACTTTATAACGCAGCACCCGGTAAGAGATTAGGCCCCTTATTCGTCCAATCGAAGTAATTTATGGGTTTAGAGCTCCAATTCGGAATTTTTGGAAAATAGAGCAGTGAAGTCCGATTTTGAAGTCGTTGAGCTGCATATTTTTGTAGAAATGATAGTTTAGGGTGTTGTGGAGCTGTGAGATTTTACAGATTGTGATTTAAACTTCCGGTTTGCCTGAAACAAAATTTCGAAGTTTCCCGCGTGCAGTGAACAGTGTGCGTCCAGTAGCTTCGAGCCCTTATTTTGTTAGTTTTCGATTTGATTTTGGGATGATCAAGTTGGGACTATTGTAGTATGTTAGAAGGGATCTCTATTGACTATAAGTATGTTTGGAATGGGGTTTGATAGAGAAACTTATAGCGTAATTAAGTTTTACGCTCAAGTGTTGCGTTACGAACGGCTTGAATAATTATTTTGAGTATGCGATTTATTAGCACATAGAAATCGTTTTGTCAACGTTTAGGCATGATATAGCCGTTTTGTGGTTGATGTTGCGTGCTACCTAAATTTAATGTTGATTCTCACTTATTTGATAGGATCGCGAGATCGAATGATCAAATAACACATGTTATTTTATTTTGGGGCATCCCCAGGTGAGTAGTACTAATGTCTCCTTTGGTTTTGTGAAACTCATGTATGAATGGCTTTGGATCAAAGAGGGCACAATGTGTAACATATAGAAGGAAAGGTGGATAAAATTCACTCAAAGTGCCAAAACTTGACATAGAAAGACACTTTAGTGCCAAAAGTTCCAAAATGTACATTTAAATGTCAGTTTTTTTTTTTTTTTTTTGAAAATTAGGATACTTCAGTGTTAAGTCCGGTGAGGTAGCTGGAAATCTGACATAGCATTTTTTTTAAAGAATAAATTGATATACATGACTCATCGGAATTGTCTACTTAGCAATGAATGTGCAAAACAACACCATTTTATCCCAAAATCGATTTTTTAATATAAATATTAGTTAAATTATTTTTTTTAAAAAGAAAAGAAAAGAGGAGCGATAGCAATTGGCGAGGGCTTGTTGGGCCTTGGCAAATGGCCGACAACCCTAGCCGATCGCTAGCAAGTGTCGCTAGCCCTTGCCTAGTTGAGTAAGGGTTGTTGCTAGTTAAGTCGGGTTCACTTTGCCCTGCCACAACCAGCAATGGCCCTTGGCCCCTCTAGACAAAGGTCGGCTTCCCTCATCGGATGTAGGGGAGGGCCATAAGCCCTCGCCCTAGATTTGGGCCAGGGCCTACAAGCTCTCACTGCTGGATAGGGCTCGGTGTCCCTAGCCAACCCTCCGACAAAGATGGGGCGACAACGGTGAGGCCCTCACCAAGCCATGTGGGGGCTTAAAGCGCCACATGGAAAGTTAAAAAAAAAAAAAAAATTGCAAAATGGACACATGGATATTAAAAAAAAAAAAGAGTGTCCAGTCAATAAAAAAAAAAAAGTCGCTGGAACACTTTGGCAAGAATTTCTCATTGGCAATTAAGTGTTCCATTCTTCTCCAATTTTGACACTTAAGTGAACCTATTGAAACTTTTTTGGCACTAAAGGTTTACTCTTGTGCCAAATTTTGACACTTTTGACACTTTTATCCGAAGGAAAGATTCATGAAATTGAGAAGATAAATAGATGATTCATATCTCACAAGTTGACACTATAATGGATCTTATTTCTATACCTATCCCTTTGTAATTAATCTTCCATAATTTTCTCCCCCAGGTCCCCCGAACAACAAAGTATAGCCCATGATTTCATCGGCATTGTTGAGAGCGACACCATAGCAATTTTTCGAAGTCGTGCGAGCCGATACTACTTGCCAAGACTCGGGCAATTTCCAAGATTTCGAGCGATCCGTGTAGTGAATTTGTCTGAAAACGCACGCATGCGTGCATGACTTGTCTGGAAAGTATCCACTTCCCATTGGCAGAAATGGTATGTCTTTGGCCGCGCGCGTCACTCCTCCGTAGAACAGTGTGTCGGCGCCATACGTCAAATCAGGGAACAACTCAGCCGGCCAATAGCCCATGTTAACGCTAACGTTATCCTTTTCGACTACCAACCACCAATTATTTGTGCTCAAATCCTGTTGTGAAGTTAATCATGCAATAGTCGTTAGAGAAATTTTTATGTGCCCGCAAAGAACGATATTTCGCTCGTCGGCAGGTAAATCAATTCACACACCATGAAATTTCCAACTAAGTTCACTAACATGTTGGAGAGAGCGGCAAGTAACCCCTTTTTCAGTAATTATTTATTGTTTTCACAAATATGTTCACAAAGTAACCTGTTCGTGTAAAAAAGGTTTAAAAATCCTTGAAAGAGCAACTTATCACCTTTTTCCACAACTCATATCTATTACTGGTGCAACTTTCATACTACATAGAAATTTTAATTTATTTTGTTTAACCATTATTATAGAGGTTTGAAGAAAAATAGTTAACTACTTGGTCAATTGCCAGATGAAGCTCGACTTGTGGCTCCTCATAAACAGAAGAATGTGGAAGAACTTGTCTGAGAGTAATGGAACGATCAACTTGCACCGAGCTTGGACACCGCAAATCATAGCATCCGACTTCATCCACCTGTTCTTTGAACATGTATTAGAATGATTGTCCAATTTGGACTAGTTTCATTTAGCTCTTTTTTTTTTTTTTTTTTTTTTTTTTTTGGTCGGAAAAGAGGATATATTTATATTCAAGTTGGGAAATAAGAAGAACCCATTAGAAGGGCTTCATTACAAAACATATCTAGCATAACTTGAGGTGGATTAGTAGCCCAATTTGGTGAAAGGGATCCACGTCCATGGGCCTTCGCAGCCCAGTTAGCTAGGGCATTAGCTTCTCTTCGACAATGTTGCAGCTTGAGTTTCAGAAACAGGACAGAACAACTTCAGTTTCGGTGAAAAGGGCGCGGCATTCCCACAACGGCAGACGGTCGCGATTGATGACTTCAACGAGAATGAGGCTATCAGTCTCCAACAACAGGTGGGAGCAAGTATTTCCTTGTTTTGAGAGGTCCTTGAGGGTGTATATCAATGCTTGAATCTCCGTCTTAAGTGCAGACGTTGCTGGAACACTCCGGGTGATGCCTCTGATCAGTCGGCATGTATGATCACAAGCTATATTGGCGATCGCACCCATTTGATTGGCTATAGGAAAGGCTCCGTCAATATTTACCTTGATGATGCCCTGTTGCGGTGGGATCCAGGCGTGATTAGGGTTTAGCGAAGGACGTTGACTTGATTGCTGTTGCTGAGTTCGAAGATGGAGTTGAGTAGAAGCGAGAGCTGTTTCAACAAGCGGGTTCGGGTGGGTTTGGTGATGGCGAAAGACAAAGTGATTCCGGGCTTTCCAAATCTGCCATTAGAGTGCTGCAATTATCTCAAAATCAGGTACGTTCCCCTTATGTGCTATTAAATCAGCTAACCAAGCGTCGATGCGGTATGTGCTGTAATCTGAGATGTTGATCTGCACTTAGGGGTGGTTCTAGATATACTGGGTCCAGGGGCAAAACAAAAATAGATGCTCTGTGGTTTCAGGTAAATGAGCAGAACATAGTGTACATAGAGGGTCAGTGGTAATACTTCGTCGGAATAGATTATCTTTGGTAGGTAAGGTGTTTTGACAAATGGACCAAAGAAAAGTGCGTATCTTTTGGGTTGTTTTGTTCTTCCATATCTGCTGCCATAATTTTCTGGGTGTATGGTAGGAAGAGGAAGCTCAAGAAATTACCTTTTATGATTATGTCTGCTTGATGACATTATAGGCACTCTTGACAGTATACTGACCATCTTCTGTCCCTGTCCATAAAAGTTTGTCCTCAGTAGATGCTGGCCACAGTTTAATATTAAGTATTTCTTTAACAGTTTGCTCCTCAGACGAAAGGTTAAGAAGCTAGACATTCCACTCATTTCATTCTGGTATTAGAAACCTCGCTATTGTGTGAGGTTCCACTCTAGGAGCTAGGCTGCCTAGGATTCCCATAGGTAACCAGTTGTCTTCTCTGACCCTTATCTTTTGGCCATTGCCTACTGACCAACGAAGCTTCTTGAGAATAGAATCTTTGCCTAACAGAATGCTCTGCCAACCCCATGACAGTCTATACCCCTTATCCGCATGCCAGAAGTTTGTAGATTGGAAATATGAAGCTTTAAAAATTCTACTCCACAAAGATAATGGGTTTTGAAAGAGTCGCCAAGCTTGCTTTCCCAGAAGAGCTTTGTTAAAAGTTAGTAAGTCTCTGAAACCTAGTCCTCCATTATTTTTTCTATCTTTCAGAAGGTCCTAGATCTTCCAATGAATCCCAAGGTTGTTGCTGTTGTTTTGGCACTAGAACCTAGCTATTTTTTGTTCAACAGCCTTGCATATAGATACAGGAACCTTAAATATCGACATTGCATACTGCGGTAAAGCCTGAACCACCGATTTTAATAGAATCTCCTTCCCACCTTTGGAAATCATATTTTCTTTCCACCCCTCCAATTTAGCATTTACGTGTCCTAGGATCCAAGCAAACATATCTTTCTTGGATGATCCTCAATCAGAAGGAATGCTGATATACTTGCCTGTTCCTATTTTGTTTAGAATTGGCACCCTTAATTCGCTAGCCATATTTATCTTAAGAGATCCAGGACAGTTTTTACTTAGGAACATACCTCATTTATTTTTGTTAATCTCTTGTCCTGTGGCTAGACAATACTGGTTAAGGATGTTTGCTAAATTTTGACATTCCCGGGTTCTACCATCTAGGAAAAATATAGCATTATCAACAAAAAATAAATGTGATAGAGTTGGACAGCACCTGTTAAGTTTAAGATCCCGTAAATGGTCCATGTCTACAGCTTGCTGGATGAGGGTGAATAGCATATTTGCCACAAGGATGAATAAGTAAGGTGAGAGAGGGTCGCCCTGTCTAACTCCCCATGATGGTTTGAAATAAGGTAGGGGTTCACCATTGAGCTTAACACTGAGAGAAGTTGTGGTTACACATTGCATTAGCCAAAGCACCCATTGGTCTTGAAAGCCAATTTGACGAACATAGGCTTCCAAAAAATCCCATTTGACCCTGTCATAGGCTTTCTTCATATCCAGCTTTAGGATCGCTTGAAATTTTTTCTTTCTGGTACGAATTCTGAACTAATGTAGTACCTCTTGAACTATCAATATATTATCTTGTATTTGTCGCCCTAACACAAAAGCACTCTGTTCTGTGGAGATCAACTCAGGTAAGCAAGATTTCAATCAGTTCGCTAGAACTTTTGAGATAATCTTATAGATAAAATTACATAAGCTGATAGGGTGAAATTGATCTAATTTCTCCGAGTTGGGTACTTTAGGGATCAAATAGATTGATGTTCGGTTAACCTCAACAGGCATCACTCCAGTAATGAAAATTTTTTGCACTGATTTAAACACATCCTCATGTACGATATCCCAATGACCATGATAAAAAAAAAAAAAAAAGACCATTCAAACCATCATGTCCTGGTGCTTTGGTGGCTCCCAATTGAAATGTCACTTTTTTTACTTCCTCCCGCGTAACTTCAGCTATTAATTGTGTATTCATTGCAGTTGTCACTACTTGTGGACATTGCATTAAAGTAGGTCCATAGTCTCGTTGTCCAACGGAAGTATAAAGATTTTGAAAGAAAGTAATTGTCATGTTCCTCACCTGATCTGGCTCTCATATCCACTGCTCATTTCCATCTTTCAACATGCTGATTATATTTCTTTTCCGCCTTTGAATTGTAGTGGCGTGAAAGAATTTGGTATTTCTGTCCCCCCACCGCATCCAGTTGATCCTAGAACACATCGCCCAGTAGTGCTCTTCCTGTAACCATATATTCTGAATTTGTTCCTTCAGCGAATTAACCTGATCTTTGTTATAATTGCAAACAGGTTGGTTGATGTAATGCTGAAGTTGCTGCTTCAAGATATTTATTTGATGATCACCAGCTGTAAACTTCAATTTGCTCCATTGGGCTAGTGCTGTAGTTGTCTTCTGAAGCTTCTGAGAGATGGTGGAGGAATTAATTGATTCAGATGACCAAGCGTCTAAAACCACCTTGTGGCATTTAGCATCTTGAAGCCAATAAGATTCAAAAGTAAACTTCTTCCTCCTCCTTACTGATTTGAGCTCTATATTTAATATTAGTGGACAATGATCCGACCCTAAGGCAGGTAAAGCATGAACTTCAGCTTCCGAATAGGTTAATTGCTAGTCCATAGTGCACAAAGCTCAATCAATTATCTCCTTGACAACTTCCTCACCACTCCTATTATTCATCCAAGTGTAGGCACAGCCCTTAGTCTCAAGATCCATCAAAGCACAGTCATGTAATAATTCTCTAAAGGAGTGCAACTGATATTGCTAAGGTGATCGTTTTCCCACTTTCTCCCAGTGATGTAAAATTTTATTAAAATCGCCTATACACACCTAGGGTAGAGTATGTAGATGGCTGAGGTGCCGCGGATTTGCCCATGATGTTGTCTCTGTTGAAAAACCACCGGTGCATGAAAATAAGTAATGCCCATAGGTGTCGTACTCCTATCATTAGAACAGATAGTATCCATAAAATGTGAGTCATGAGTATGGACAAAGTGTGATCTGCTCATTCCAAAAAAGGACCATCCCTCCAGCCAAACCTTGGGGATGCACCACAAAACTATTTTTAAACTTCAGCCTCCGTTGTATACGCCTGATAACAGGTTCCTGGTTCTTTGTTTCCATAAAAAAGATAATACTGGGCCGTTCTTGGACCACTAGGACCTTTAAAGCTTGAATTGTTAGGGGGTTGCCTAGCCCCTAACAATTCCAATTGATAATTCTCATTTGTCTATCGGTGGCTGTTTTGGGCAAGCCACCACAGCCCTTTTGTCTACCCCTTCAGCTGCAAAGATAGGGGTATCCATGAGGAGTGATTCATCAAGTTGTACATTGACATAAGAGGATGTCCCATAAGGGTTATAACGCTTAGCTTTCTTGAGGGGACTCGCCTTGGAAATCATTCGTGGACCTTTTAGCTTCTTGCTGTTTGTGGATCCCTCAGAGGTGTTACCAAGTAAAGTTAATTGGTTCGCCACTTGTTCTTTCATTGTAACTTCTACCATTGAAGAGAGCTACAAGGTAGGCTTGGGAGTGCTATGAAGGTTATGTGTTGTACTAGTCTCCACAACTGTTTGTTGATACTTGGGGCTTAGAGGTGCTGCAGGAAGTAATAAAGGTGATTGCTGTGGAGTTTCTGGTATGATTTCTTCAACCTCGTCTTTATGTAGTTGCTGCTCATAAAATGCTGTCCAAAATGGACTATGTTCTCAGCCCTCAACCCTCAGCCAAGGACCATAGGATAGCTTGTCTTTTCCATCCATTTTAGCGGACGTGCGGACCCCTGGAGTGCCTTAACTTTGGCCAAAGGGACACTTAAGTGCCATAACTTACGAAAGGTACACTTAAGTGCCAAAATCGGAGTAAAATGGATCACTTGAGTGCCAATTCGACCAAAATATCGACGTGGCACTTTTCCGGCGAACTGAGCCCAAAACGACGCCGTTTTGCACATTGACGTGGCCAAAATGGTGTCGTTTTGGGCTGACGTGGCAAAAAAATAAAATAAAATAATTAAATTAAATTAAATTTAGTTAAAATATTTTAAATTAATAATTTTAAAATTCAATTAAGTTGAAATATTAAAAAAATTAATAATTTAAAAAAAAGGAAAGGGGGGGAGGCGGCTGAGGGATTAGCCCTCAGCCGCTGTCGCCGCCGCCCCATTGCCGCCGACGATGGGGGGAGGGTCGGCCGAGGTCGCCGAGCCCGGCCGGGGGCTAGCGACCCCAACCGACCAGAGGAGAGGGCTCGCGAGCCCTCGCCGCCGGGCCATGGGCAGCCACCCACCGGGGTCGCCCGGTGGGCGGCGGCCCTGGCTTGGCCGGCGAGGGCCGCCGACCGTCGCCGGATCTGGGGAGGGTTGCGACCCTCGCCCAATCCGGCAAGGGCTCGCAAGTCCTCGCCGCCGGTCGGCCGGGGTCGCGGGGCCGGCCGGGCCGGCGACCCCGCCGACCCTCCCCCAAGCCGCCGGCCCTTCCGCGGCGGCGACGGCAGCTGAGGGCTAATCCCTAAGCCGCCTCCCCCTCTTTCCTTTTTTTTTTAAAATTTTAAATTATTAATTTTTTTAATATTTCAACTAAATTTAATATTAAAATTATTATTTTTAAATATTTTAACTAAATTTAATTTTAAATTTAATTAAATTTTTTTAAAATTTTTTTTACCACGTCAACCCAAAATGACGCTGTTTTGGCCACGTCAACGTGCAAAACAACGTCGTTTTGGGTGTGCTTCGCCGGAAAAACGTCACGTTGGCGTTTTGGCCGGACTTTGGCTGGAGTGGCACTCAAGTGATCCGTTTTTCTTCGAATGTAGCACTTAAGTGTATATTTCGTAAGTTATGGCACTTAAATGTCCATTTGGCCAAAGTTATGGCACTTGAAGTGTTCTTTTGCCCATTTTAGCATCTTCAAAAGGAATATTTTGACAGTGTGTTGCATAATGGCCTAAGATGCCGCATGAATAACAATAGTGAGATAGATGCTCATATTTAAAGTCGATCCACATATTCTTGCCCTCCAATCTGATTAGTTTGCCAAATTTCAGCGGTTCTTTTAGATTAATTTCCACTCGTGCCCTCCTTGTTTTAAAATTTGAACCTTCTTTGTGCTCGAGGTTCACCTCTTGTACTTGGCCAAGATGTCGAACATCTTTGGCAAACATACTCTTAGTGCATCTTTCCAAAAGAAGCCCAAGGACTTGTGATATTGCTAGTATGAGTACCTAGCGGGGGGTGAATAGGTGCCTAAACAATTTATCAATATACGGAAGCGATTCTTTGCATATGATAGAAAGTAAATTCTCTCTTAATTAACAAAATGAAATACGATCGAGGTAGAGAGAGTAAGGAAGAGAAAATTGAACACAGGATTTATAGTGGTTCGGCTTATTCCAAGCCTACGTCCACTCTTCCGCACTGACAGCCCACCGGCTGAATTTCACTATGATCAAAAGAGAAGTTACAGCACAGCTTTGCCTTGATTCCACAGTGTAGATGTTCTACCACACCTCCTCAAGGTCTCTCACAAATATAGACTCTCTTTTGTATACAAGTATTCGCTCAAAGGATTTATCTAAACAAATAGGAGCTTCAGACTTTGGAATTATTCTATCGCGCACACCTTGAACAACTAAGACAGTCTTCCTTATATACTCTTTTATGCCATCATACCCGTTGACACTTACCAAAGGAATTCCTCCAATCTACCCGTTGGACGGAATCAATTAGGAAGATTGTTCAAACTATTAAAGGAACGTGTTGATAGCCCATCAATCCTGTTCGCCCATACAATCAGGATCTCGGTTTCCATAAGCAGAACCTTCCAATAATATTTAGGAAATCACCGAATCTTCAATTATCGAATCAATCTTCGATCAATCAAAGGACTTCGTTATCTCTTCTCCAGCCACGAGATCTTCTCCAGTTGATAAGGTCAAATCCTCAACGAAACATACAGTTCTAGATAACCTTTCTTCAACGGATTAAAGACTGTCAATGAGGATAGACTTTGAGTCTTGAGTCTGGCTGTCCGGAGGTCTTCAGACTTTAAATAGCATAGTCTGCAAGACTTCAGACTAGACCGATAGAAACGTTTTGTCAACTTCAAAATACTTCAAGAAGATTTCTCCAACAATCTCCCCCTTTTTTTATGGTGACAAAACTTTCCTGCAGATTTGGATATCTTTGACCTGCAAAACATTTCTCAAACACATGCATATCTTATAGAAATAAATGGCTAACAGAATAACACTAGAATCTGCAACCACAGAAAATAGGTTAGTCCAGTATATGATTAAGCCATTCATAAGATATCAATATTGATTAATAGAAGCAGTCAAGTCCAAGTCTAGGCAGTTCTTATCCAGACACAAAACAAAGTCAAACAGGTTCAAACAATAAACCTCAAAACAATCCAACAAACAAAAAGTTTAATGAATGAAAAGTTTTTGATTAAATCTTGCATCTCTCCCCTTTTTGTCATCATTAAAAAGGATGAGATGAAGTTAAGATTGCTTGGGAACGCGGACAAGCTGGAAATCTTCCATATCGAACGATGCCTTCCAGCCTCTTAAAGTCTTCCTTTAGTTGTGCAATCTCCTCACTCTTGGCATTAGACTGATTCTGAATAGAGAGGGCTTGCATTTTATCATTCAATGAACAGGAAGAAGCTTGACCTTCATTCTTCAAGCTTTGAACTTCGCATCCCAAGGCATAAATTTGACCTCGCATCTCCAAGAGAATATCCATGATTCTGCGAAAATCTGCTCCATTATCAGTCTGAGTACTTGCTTCGGCTCGATCTGATGGAGTAAATGCAGAAGATGGTAGATCAGCATAATCTTGCAGATTTGGCGATGACACTTCATGACCTTCTTTCGGAAACCGAGATGCATAGACATCCTGGGTCCGCCGGTGAGCCGACTCCTTCACTTGCATCGGGACATGAAGACTTCACTCCTTTCTCCCGATCTCCCCGTTTTCATGCCTACAGGTGGAGAAGAGTGTTCCTCATGTTCTCCTTCTTCTCTTCTTTTTTTCTTCTTCTGGTCTTTCCTCCTCTGTTTCTTTTTCAGCTTCTAATTCTTCTCGCTTCCTTCTCTTCGCTTCTTTTGTCATTTGTTCCGAGTCTTGCTGTGGAACAGACGACTTAAATTCTTTAAGGCCAATGCGAGAGAGAGTGATGTCTTCCTCATCATCTTCATCCTCTACGAGGAGAGCTCTTCTTTTCTTGGATGGAGCAACCATGGGCTCCTTCCCTTTTCTTTTAGCTGCAGAAGATATTTGATGAGATTTTGCAGGAGTCTTCTCCTTGAATTTCTCCAACTCCTTGCTCGGTTCTTTAGACGCATTTTGGTAACCATTTTCAGACCTACCACCATATGATCGCATGGTCGAACACAAAGGATTTATGGAGGCTGAATATTCAGATGTCCGAATAACTTCGTAACAAGGCTTGGATAAGGGAGTTGACCTCTGTCCTTCATCATTGCCCTATACATGTGAAACATCACCGTGTGAGGGAGAGAAAACCTTTTACCAAAAAGAATGGCATACATCAGCTTGGCCTTTGAACTTGAGACATCGGTCTTGGAAGTTGATTTCGGTCGGAGGCAATTAATCACAATCTTGTGAAGCAAGATGTTGTATGCACCCATCCTTAAGTAGGTGATCTTTTCATCTGTTCTCCTATCCTTCACTAGTTCAAGTGTGGCCCGAGCAATGGAAACTTTGTTTGTTTGATATCTTCCTCTTTCGACTTCTAACACATCTGCCAGCATGTTCATATCCACAACATAGTCTTGATCTTTTACGTTGAAAGAGAATCTATTCGCATCCAAAAAGCTTAGATTTGAATAGAAATATGCAGTTAATTCAGCATATGCCTCTCTAGAGTCGAGCGAGAACTTTTCAAGTTGAAGATAACCGAACTTTTCCCTTAAGTTCACATTCACTGCATCCAGAAAGTCAAAATCCACACTCCTAGGGTTTATTACCCCACGCTTCAGCAATTTTGAGTACAGATCCTTTTGCTCCTTTGATCTAAACAAATCTCCCATTTTTCCTTGATTTTCAACCGCAACACCCATCTTCGGTTGAAATTGACTGTATAATTTATCATCATCATTCCCATCTACAGGATTCGGCCCCCAATCACGAGGATCACTTGGGATATTTGCAAGGGTTTCCTCAGACACCCCTTTTCGAGCAATTCCCAAACTTTTCCATTTTTTCAGAAAAATATACTCGTTCCCATAACTGGTAAATATAAGCGGGCTTTTGAACTCTTACGTGGTCTGCATCCTCGATGATTTCTTCCCGTTGTTGATGATCAACTCCTTGAGGACTAGATGGAGGAGAATGACGCTGTTGAGAATGTTGTGGGCTCGCTTACTGTTCTAGAGCCACTTCATCTTCGCAAGATCGAAGTGCGTAGGTCCCTCACTCATCCTCTCGTGGTCCCCCGCTTGCGATTCTTGAGGACTTTCTTGAAGATGACATCTTTCTCAGTTTTTGGAAGATTCCTTGCTTGACTTTCCCTTAAAAGATGACAACTTTTTTTGAGGATTGAACAAATAAGACAAACGGGAATGGAGGATTGATGCTTTCTAGGGTTTTTGAGAGAAAAGTGAAGAGGAATCGACAGTGCTCGTTCGGTTAAAAAGAAGGGTAAATGAACCGTCACAAAGGAAATAAAAATATACCTTTTCAAAATAACTGTCTTTATCCGCATAAAAATAGCTATTTCAAAAATAACTTCCCTTTCGTAAATGAAGCGATGCAATATTTATGTCAATTAAATATAGCAACAACTTAAACACAGTCTGATGATCGTACCTTTTCAAGATGAGATTCAAGGGAGAAAGACTTACGGTCTGACGAACATACCAAGACTGTCTTTCAGATAAAGTCTTGTAAGTCTAAGTCTGAAAGTCTTTAGACTTTGATATCCTCATACCTCAAAATGTTGAGTTTGGAACGAATAGACTCAAATTGATTTTTCTCCAAAGGCTTTGTGAATATATCCGCCGTTGATTCTTTGAGTCAACAAATTGAATTGAAACATCTCCATTTTGAACATGATCTCTAATAAAGTGATGTCGAATCTCTATATGCTTTGCTCTTGAGTGGAGAATTGGATTTTTGGTGAGGTTGATAACGATGGTGTTGTCGCAATTAATCTCCGTGCATGAGTCTTCAATTTCAAAGTCTTTTAGCTGTTGTTTTATCCATAGAATTTGCAAACAGCAGCTTCCCAGGGCTACATACTCTGCTTCTGTTGTTGAAAGAGACACAGTGCTTTGTTTCCTTGAAAATCAAGACATTGTCCTGCTTCCAAGCAACTGGCAAGTTCCCGAAGTGCTTTTTCTATCAACTCTGCAACCGACCAGATCTGCGTCTGAATATCCCAAAAGATTAAAGTCTCCCTTCTTAGGATACCAAAGACCGATGCTTGATAATGAAGCCACGTATTTAATGATGCGTTTCGCAGCACTGAGATGGGATTCTCTAAGATCTTATTGAAACCTTGCACAGATGCAAACACTCAACAAAATGTCAGGTCTAGAAGCAGTAAGATAAATAAGTGAACCAATAATGCTCCTGTACAGCTTTTGATCAACTTTCTTTCCTTCTTCATCTTTGTCTATCTTCAAAGAACTTGACATTGGTATGTCGGTCTTTTTGCACTTCTCCAGTCCAAATCTTTTGACAAGATCATTAACATATTTTTCTTGATAAATAAAAGTTCCTTCCTTCAATTGTTTTATTTGAAGACCAAGAAAGAATGTTAACTCTCCCATCATACTCATTTCAAATTCATCCTGCATAGACTTAGAAAATTTCTTGCACATATTTTCATTTGAAGATCCGAAAATAATGTCATCCACATATATTTGAACAAGTAAGAAACTTTTGATTTCCTTTTTGATAAATAAAGTCGTATCTACTTTACCTTTAACAAAACCATTTTGAATCAAAAACTTACTTAATCTGTCGTACCAAGCTCGAGGTGCTTGCTTTAAACCATACAAAGCCTTTTTCAGTCTGAAGACTAAGTCTGGCTTCTTTGGGTCTTCAAACCCTGGTGGTTGTTCCACATAAACTTCCTCATGGATAAATCCATTTAGGAAGGCGCTTTTGACGTCCATTTTGAATAACCTGAAATTCTTATAACAAGCAAACGGAAGTAATAGTCAAATAGCTTCTAACCTTGCTACTGGAGCGTAAGTCTCATCATAGTCTATTCCTTCTTCTTGCGTATATCCTTTGGCCACGAGTCTTGCTTTGTTTCGTACGACTTTTCCTTTCTCATTCATCTTGTTTCGAACACCCATTTAGCTCCAATAACAGTTTTACCTTTTGGTTTGGATGTCAATTCCCGGACATCATTAATGCTGAACTGTTCTCGAGCTCTTCTTGCATAGCCTCAATCCAGCTTTCATCAGACAAAGCTTCTTCTATGCTTTTTGGTTTAATTTCAGAAACAAGAGCTACAGCACTAAACTCTTCTCGCCTTTTGGATCTGGTGCGAATTCCTTCATTAATTTCACCGATTATAAGATCTTTGGGATGACTGGACTTATGCTTCCAGTTACTTGTTAATTTGTCTGGTTGATGATCTCTCTCTTTGTTTGGATCTTCACGAACATCCCGATTCTGGTTTTCCGAGTCCGAGATGCTTCTTGAGTTGTAAGCTTTGGAAGGTTCGAGGAGCAGGTTCGAGACTCTTCTTGATGAGTCGACTTGATTCATCTTGTGTTGAGTCTTGAAATTTGACATTCATTGACTCCTCCACAGATCGCTCTTCTTGTTATAGACTCTGAAGGCTTTGCTTGATGTAGAATATCCAAGGAAGATACCTTCATCTGATCTTTCTTCAAACTTACCAACTCGATCTTTTGCATTTTTCAATATAAAACATTTGCAACCAAATACATGAAAGTATGAAACAATAGGCTTCTTATCTTTGAACAATTCATAAGGGGTTTTCTCTAGAATAGGTCTTAAGAAAACTCTATTGATGATATAACAAGCTGTTGAAACAGCTTCAGCCCAAAATCGTGAAGAAATCTTGCCTTCTATTAAAAGAGTTCTAGCCATTTCCTGAAGAGATCTGTTCTTTCTTTCCACAACTCCATTTTGCTGAGGAGTATATGGAGAGGAGAACTCATGATTAAAGCCAGATTCATCACAAAATTTTGTAAAATCTTGATTTTCAAATTCACCTCCATGATCTGTTCTTATACAAGAGATAACACATCCTTTTTCATTTTGAACCTTTTTAGCAAACTTTTCAAAATACGAGAAGGTTTCAGACTTACTTGCCAGGAAATATACCCAAGTAAAACGGGAGTAATCATCCACAATTACTAGGCAATATTTCTTACCTCCAATACTCTGTGTTCTGGTTGGTCCGAAGAGATCCATATGTAGCAATTGTAGTACATGATTAGTAGTGACATGATTTATTGGCTTAAATGAATTTCTTACCTGTTTTCCCATAATACATGGAGTACATGGATCAGTCTTTTGATAAGGTAATCTCGGGTAGTCCTCGAACAAGCTGTTTTGATGAGATTTTGGCTAATTGCTTCATGTTGACATGACCAAGCTTTCGTGCCATAAGCTTGCTTCGTCTTGAATTGAGATAAAACATTGCGATTCATTTGGTTTCACATCCGGAAGATAGATGTTTCCATGTCTACGACCCATGAAAGATCGAGTAGAGTCTTTACCGATTCCGAACATATTTCTTCTTGAAAGAAGATCTTGAAACCAAAATATCACACGGTTGACTAATGCTGAGAAGATTGTAATTGAGTCCTTCCACTAAGGAAACATTACTTATTGTGAGATTTCCAATTTTCACAGTTCCAAATCCCACAATACTTCCTTTGTTGTTTCCTCCAAATGAAACTTTTCCACCATTTACTTGAGCAAGCTTTATGAAACATTTTGAGTCTCCGTCATGTGTCTTGAGCATCCACTATCAAGATACCACTTTACCTTTCTCTTGACGATGACCTGCATTTAAAAAGAGTCTCAAGCTTTCTTTGGTACCCAAACTTTCTTGGGTCCTTTGGTGTTAGTAACATAAGCGTATTAGCCCATATTTTCTTAATGAGGTTTCCAAACCATAGGACACTCTTTTTCAAAATGATCCGGACTGTTACATTTTGAACATTTTAGAGCATTTCTACCTACAGGTTTAACAAAAACTTTCTTGAAGTGATTTTTGTAAACCTCATTCGAGAGTCTTTTCTTAATTCTTTCTTTTACTTTAGGAAAATCAATCAAGGGAATTGTTTCTTCTGTCATACCTAGACCAGACTTATTGAAGTAAGGTCTTTGTGCTGAAAGAATTTTCTCAAGTTTTTCAGACCCTATAGAAAATTTCCTTGATATATTTGATAAGTCTGTTTTTAAAAAGGCATTTTCTTTTAAAAGATTATCTTCATTTTCTTTAAGATTGGAAACAGACAAGTCTAGACTTTTAACTCTCTCTGCTAAAACATTTTCCTTTTGTTTTAGAGCTGAGTTTTCTTTTTTTCAGTTCGGAAATTCTTTTGAGAGAAGTCTTAAGACTAAAGCATAGTTCATCAATATATTTAGAAACTTTGACAGGGATTTTAAAATTACTTGCCTCAAAATCACTGTTTGAGTCGATTGTGCCATCAAACATAGATTGGCATATTCATTATCACTTTCTTCACACTCGTGTCACTCCAGGGTTTCGGCTTTGAGAGCTTTTCGAAAATTTTCAGCTTTTCCTTTCTTCTTCTTGAGAAGAGGACAGTTAGTCTGATGTGTCCCTTTTTCTTACATTCAAAGCAGACTATGTCTTTGTTTGAATCCTCATCATCAACAAATTTGGTCTGTTGTCTTTGAAAGCTTTGTTTCTTTGAGTTGAACCTTCTTCCTTTTCTATTCAGTTTTCTGAATCTTCTTATCATGAGAGCAAGCTCCTCATCGTCCATATCTTATTCAGAATCTGTATCATCAGAATCATCATTTGATTTTAATGCAATGGATTTCTTACCTTTTGGATCTTCATCTTCATTGATCCATTCCACTTCATAAGACTGAAGAGTTCCAATTAGCTCGTCGACGATAGTGGCATAATTCTCTGCGTCTCTCTTATCGAAGTCTTTATGTGATTCCAATCCTGGAGAGTCCACGTAGTAGCTTGTTTACCTTCATGGGATCTGAAGTTGGTTGACCTTGATTTTCAAGACCATTTACAATATCTGCAAAATGACTAAACATGTCGATATAGATTCTCCTGGTTTCATTCTCAAGGCTTCGTATTGACCAAGAAGAATGTTGATTCTTGTTTCCTTCACTCGACTGTTCCTTCATAGGTGATATGCAATATGTCCCAAACTTCTTTTGATGTACCACAAGAAGATATTCTATTATATTCAGTTAGTGATAAAGCACAATATAAGGAGTAAATTGCTTTTGCATCGAGTGTTTGTCTCTTGGTTATTTCTTCCTGAGACATTCCACTTTGGTTTCTTCGGTTTCTTTTCCTCTTTCGTAGACTGATGCAGTGATAGGAGTAATTCCTTTTTTTTCTACAACGTCCCATTCCAGAGGATCCTTTGATCGTAGGAAAGCTTTCATCTTGTTCTTCCAGATGTTGTAATCCTTTCCATCAAAGTAGGGTGGTCTGGTATTGCTTTGCCCTTCCATCAGCCCTGGTGCTAGTATACTAGCCATGGATCTTTTACTATGAAGTAAAACACTTCAAATAAAGTAAGTACACGGGCTCTGATACCAATTGATATTGCTAGTATGAGTACCTAGAGGGGGGTGAATAGGTGCCTAAACAATTTATCGATATACGGAAGCGATTCTTTGCATATGATAGAAAGTAAATTCTCTCTTAATTAACAAAATGAAATACGATCGAGGTAGAGAGAGTAAGGAAGAGAAAATTGAACACATGATTTATAGTGGTTCGGCTTATTCCAAGCCTACGTCCACTCTTCCGCACTGACAGCCCACCGGCTGGATTTCACTATGATCAAAAGAGAAGTTACAGCACAGCTTTGCCTTGATTCCACAGTGTAGATGTTCTACCACACCTCCTCAAGGTCTCTCACAAATATAGACTCTCTTTTGTATACAAGTATTCGCTCAAAGGATTTATCTAAACAAATAGGAGCTTCAGACTTTGGAATTCTTCTATCGCTTACACCTTGAACAACTAAGACAGTCTTCCTTATATACTCTTTTATGCCATTATACCCGTTGGCACTTACCAAAGGAATTCCTCCAATCTACCCGTTGGACGGAATCAATTAGGAAGATTGTTCAAGCTATTAAAGGAACGTGTTGATAGCCCATCAATCTGTTCGCCCATACAATCGGGATCTCGGTTTCCATAGCGAGAACCTTCCAATAATATTTAGGCAATCACCGAATCTTCAATTATCGAATCAATCTTCGATCAATCAAAGGACTCCGTTATGTCTTCTCCAGCCACGAGATCTTCTCCAGTTGATAAGGTCAAATCCTCAACGAAACATACAGTTCTAGATAACCTTTCTTCAACGGATTAGAGACTGTCAATGAGGATAGACTTTGTGTCTTGAGTACGGGCTGTCCGGAGGTCTTCAGACTTTAAATAGTAGCCCGCAAGCCTTCGGACTAGACCGATAGAAACGTTTTGTCAACTTCAAAATACTTCAAGAAGATTTCTCCAACAATTTGCACCCAGAACTCACAGGTCGTGAAGTCATAGCAATGGAGAGGGGAATTTGGCACCCAAGGTTTTACAATCACAAGATGGTTTCCAAACAGCCAATGACCATTATCTAATATTCTTTGCATTTCCTCTTCTGAATTGAATTTAAAGACATAAAGACTGTCTTCACGTTGAGAAATTTGTACATGATCATTGCGCTAGACGCACTTTAATGTATTCTGAAAAGCTTGAAAATTAATTGATGGGTCGGACAGAATTTTACCCACTAAGATTGATTTGCATTCTTGCAGCTTCTCTAGAGGTACTGCGTCATCCCAGACGTCCACTTCTTCTTCAGACCAGAGTCGGCCAAGTCTGTTGCATAGCGCGGCAAGGCGGGCATCTTCCTAGTGTTGGGATTGAGTCATAACTGAAAACTGCCGAGTTATAGCAGTAGATGTGACATACAAAGCTCCGAAGAGGTTACATAGAAGAGAGCCCAGTAACTGTGCCACCAAGGAAAGGTAGGGAAGAAATTTGAAGCTCGAAGAGTATATTCGTCAATTGCAATGGAAATACACCGTGGTCGTCAACACAGAAGGAAATGGGCAACTAAATTAACAAGCGAGAAGGGATTGCGGGCGGATAAAGCAGCTACTTCAATGGTGAGATTGGATTCGTCATCTACCGAAATGGGAATGAAATTCTTGGTAGTGAGATGAAAGAAAGAAACTAGGGGATTAGAAGGGGAAACGAGGGTTTGGCTGAAACGGAAATACCCAAAGCCGAACGGAACTCTGCATTTCGAGAGAGAACTCTACATTTTGAGAGAAAGTGTCAAGCCTTGCTTTGATGTCATTTAGCTCTTTGAATAGTAGATTTAGCATTGATTGGGTAATCGTTATTGCATGACTTGCCTTGCCAAGTATCATTTGATGTATGCACATGACATAATTCTAAGAATAATCGACACTCGTCAAAAACTGAATTTGATTAAAAAACTTTCAAAAGCTGCATTCCAATGAATTAACATTTTACATATAGAAATTGATAGTTAGTACGCAAAATTTGATGAAAGACATATTTCATATACAAGTCACGTTACCAAATTACAATGAAATGTGTAATAACTACGAAATTGTGAATCCATGTGAGATAGGAAACAGAATTTCACAAGGTAATCAAACGCAGATAAGAAAAAAAAAATTGAAAAGGTAAAAAAGAACTTGTGAAACTTCTAGGGAGCCATCCATGAAATTGCTCTCTCCAGCAAAACTCGTAGCTAGTTAGAACTTACTTTCAAGTAAATAGAAAGATGACTCATCGTCGTTGTATACATCTGGAGCCACCTATCGTGACAAAATTCCATTAAACCCAATATTCTATAGCAAGAGACAATGAGAACAGCGCCATATGTGAAAACATAATGCATCTTAGATCAAATGAAATCTCACTGTGAATATTTTCTCTTATTTTTTTTTTATTTCCCATTCAGAAAGGAAAAGAAAGATCATAATTAACTTGTATATCGGAAAAAACACACCAACCATCCAACTCGCATCACGTTTTGGGATCAATGTTTCTGCTGGCGATCCAAATCTGAGCTCCACTAGTTTGTCCATTTTAACACTTCGGAATGTAATTATTAATGAATGCTTTTGCTCCGTGGAAAGGACTACTACCGCTTCTCAGCTCCAAAGTGGCAAAACTTCAGAAATTGAGAATGATATCGATGGTAAATGTAATTATCGATTGACATATGAAATACACTACATACACTACGGCACATTATCTTTTTAATAATGTCATATAATCACAATAGAGCTAAGGATATGTTGAAGGTCATTGAAACAAGTTAAGTTGAACATAAAAATACATGTAAGTAATAGGAAATTGTCTAAAACATCTTAATCTTATTACACTTTTGTCAATTTAGTCTTAAACATTTCAATTTTGTCAATTGAGTCATAAACATTTTCACTTCTTGCCAATTGTCTCCATCCGGCTAATTTTGGATGTAAATTGCCAACGTGAATGTTAACTGTGTCACATAAGACTATCGGTGTTGACGAGAATAATTTTTAATAATATTTTAATTTTTATGAATTTTTTTATTATTTTTATAATTTTTCTCTTTTCTCATTTTTTTTTTTTTTTTTCATTTTTGCTTCTTCTTCTTCTTCCTTTTCTCCAATGGCCGGCCATTGATCATGCCTTACTTGCTATAGACGAGATGCAGCTGGGCTAGAGCGAGCCTTAGTGAAGATAACCTGGGCAGCGTTGCATAGGCCAAGGTGTTCTCTCAAGGCATCAGCTGGGCGAGGGCAACACTGAGCAAGGCCAACATGGTTATAACAACCCCGACTTCATCGTCAGGGTCATGAGTGGCGAGGGTTATTTTTGTGACATCACAGGTACATCACCATCCTATTTCTTTTTATCTTTTCATTAAGCACATGCGGAAGCGTACATACAACACCAAGACAACAACAAGTAACCAGGAAACAACCACTTGCAAACACACAATTACATCAGTTATATTTACAAGCCATTTTGTCATGGGTTATTATATTTACAACCATTACATGCTCTCTGCTAAAAAAGGTCAGGGTAAATCTTAACTCCTCTATCGAGATTGTAACTCTCCATACCTACAATTCTGAAAAACAATGGGATAAGTCATGGACTTAGTAAGTAAAACCCATAATTCTCTACTAAGAGGACAGCTCATTATCAAAATCTAGCAGGTACAATACTTGCAATACAATGTTTATGGCAGATCAATGGCAAACTTTTTGCTATACCTCGACTGCATGCAGATGTCCATTATCACATACTACAATGCATGCTTACCTTCAGCATATCAATGAACACATCAACATAGCATATATCGATACTCATAACATGATTCTTTTATAGTCGTCGTAGTTTGACCAAGTCCTCTTGGCTTGACCGAGGCTTCTAGCTTCATGCTAGGCTTCCTAGCTCTATCAAAGCATTCCGACTCAACCGAGGCATCTTGGCACTAGCTCAGCAATGCATCTGGGCTCAACCTAGGCCTCCTGGCTCAACTAGGCATCCCGGGGCTAGCTTACCCAAGGCATCCGAGCTTAAACCCAAGCATCATGGCTCAATAAGGGCATCTTGTTCAATGAATGAGGTATCGCCGTCAACGCTATGTGGCGACAGGCACTTTTTTTTTTTAGGTGCATCATAGTGCATCACATAAGCCGGTTTTTCATCTTTTATGTTAGTAGACGTATGAAGGCCTGAAAGCGTGTTCATTCAAGTGAGTGTACTATGGCTCTTAATATCATACTATATGATATGCCGGGAACGATTCTTGGTTCATGACTTGAGCCACACGCTTATGCCGATATCTGCACCAAGCAAGACTTGGAATCGGCACGCTCCAATGCCGATCTAAGGCCTCATGGCTTGGGCCATTGCGACTTGACATCGATTTCAAGCCGAGCGAACCTCAACCTCGTCCTAGGACATATACACATTCAAGCATAAAAACATTAGCAAACCATACAAAAGAATATTATGACATACACATGACTTACATATGTGAGCACACCACTAAACTCGACAACATAGACTATCGCCCTAATCAAGAGTTAGAGATTTTACTTACCTTCGATGAACCTCGATAAATTATAAGTGACTTCACCAAGAGAGAGCCATCTTGTGATGCGGTGGGCAACCAAGGCCAAGAGAAGGAGAGGGGTGACAGTGAGAGGGCGTGAGAGAAAAAGAAAGAATAAGCGAGAGAGAAGAGATGGGGTGGTGTGTGTGGTGTGGAATTGAGGAGGGGGGAGGGAATGCCTCTATTTATAGGCAAATCTCTTATCGTTACCCTTCCAAATGGACCGATAGGATTTCTTTGGATGGCAAGCCTAGGTTGGTAAGGTTGCAAGGTTAAGGAGAAAGATATGGCAAGCCTAATCCTAGGCCACAGTTGTTCCTTCTCTTATTTGGCCATTTGGGGTTGAGTCATCTTTGTAATAGTGAATATTAATGATGATTATATTAATTAGGGGACACCTAAGCCTTATGACTCAACCTAGCATTAATGCACTACGGTCCAAGAGCATTTAATGCATCCTTATCTCAATCCAAGAAAACTCTAGATGAGCTTACTTGTCAAGTTGAGCGTGCAACCACTTTCCCTCCAAGTTTGGGGCGTGTGGCTCTCCGTTCCAAGGTGAAAACAATTTTGAACAACTTTAGAAATAAATGTCATTACCCTATCAAATTGGCTCAAAAAATTATGGAACTTTAATATGTTGTAGAGAAGACCTTAATTTTTTTCTTTTTTAATGAAGGAAACCAGTCCAATTTGTGCTATGAAAAGAGCAGCAAATCAATGAACACAACCCAACAATTTGCCGGTCAAGCATATCCAACGATGGGAAAAGACCCATTTCGAAATCAAAATCTTAACAAAATTCTTTGAAATTTTTATATGTTCTAGACATGGATGTCTTTAAAAAAATTTGTGATGAAGCATGTCCAAATTCAAAATGGAAGATTTTATAAAAATTCGAGAAAGCAACCTGATTACCGTTTTTCACTATACTAGACAAGTTCTAGATAGTAATTGATTGGGTCTTTATCATTAACATTTTACCTTATAAAAATCTGAAATTTAAGTATGTTATATAGATTAAGATGTTTTGAACAACTTTCATGAAGTAAATTTCGCAAGATTCAAGCTATAAGAAGCTCTAGAAAATTGGAAAGCACTAAAGGTTCAAGTAGTTTCGAGAAAAGATTGGAAATCATAGTCAAAACCTAGGGAGCCCAAAAGGAAGCAAATCTATGGAGGAGAGATGGCACCCTACAAGATCACTTGCTATCATTTCCTTAGGTCATGAGTCACCCTCCCTACATTAATTACTTAGGACACAGAAGCCTTCACACTTATTACCCTCATTTAATGCATTCACACATCTTCACACTTGTTCTGATGTGAATCGTTGCGGAAGGATCGTTCTACGAAGGCCCAGATGGTGCGAATTGCAAACCTCGACCTCCAATCAAACCTGTGATTGGCAACCTCGGTATGAACGTGACCTGTTGACGAACACGTGTCAACCAACCAACATTATAGATGCCACGAGCGAAAGAATTCGCTATCTCGCTCGATAAGTCGAATTGAACGCCACAAGAGAATCTTGATTAGGTCAAGTCCTCAAAAGAACAATAAAAAGAGAACCTCTCAATTCTTTTCCTCAAAAATAAAATATATCTGTCCCCAAAGAAATTTGGCAAATCCTTTATATAGGCTGCCACACAAACCCTAAAAACCAACCCTAAAAATCTAATGCGTTATATTCTAAAATATTCCTATTTTAGAATATTCTTAAACAAGAATATATATAAATTGACTTGGTCAATTATTTGGTGACAAGATAATTAAATTGCACCAAGATTTGATCCAAGGTCATCTTCACGCCAAAGATCACGAACCATGATGCCAACAGCTTGCCTGAATTGTTTGGCCAGCGCTCGAGTAATCGAACCAGTAGGAATAGACAATGGGTCCCTAGCACCTCCTCCTCAATATGACTCGATGTCCACATCATGTTCACACTCATTTTCTAGGAAAAATTGACTAATCCAAGGCCAAGTATCCATGATTAGTCCGTGCTTCTTAAATTACTATGTGACGAAGGTATTAGGTTCAACTTGGAAAATATAAGTTAGAATGCCATCTCATTGAGTAGGAATTAATCAAGTTTAACTGCAATTGATTACTTTATTTGGCCTAAAATTCATGCCTAAGCCGTCGTGATCAGACGAAGCCGAACACAACTAGACATAACCAGCAAAACCAAGTTTGGACTTCTCCTTTACCATGTAAATGGCTTGAAGTTGAGAATGTTACACTGGCGTAGGCAAAGACCAGCCTTACCCAATATGGTCTGGGCGAGGCTAACCCTTGCTAGGCCTCACCTAGGCAAGTGAGTCCTAGCGAAGGCTCCCTTGTCCTATTTGGCGAGGCTGCCCTGGCTTGGGCAAGGACAACCCTTGCTGAGGCTCACCTATCCATGCCTCGCCTATGGGTGGGCAAGGCTAGTTGGCCTGGGATGGCCAATGGACAGCTTGGAAAAAGGAAGAAGTAGAAGAAGCAAAAAAGAAAAGAAAGAAAAAAAAAAGAGAAAAAAAATCATAAAAATAACAAAAATTTCAAAAAATATTAAATTATCATTAATTTTTGTTCACGTTAGATCCTGTAGTCCTACATGGCATCGCCAACTTCCACGTTAGTGATTTCTGGCTAAAATTGGCTGGTTGGACTCAATTGATAAGAAGTTAAAAGGTTTATGACTAAATTGGCAAAACTAAAAGGTTTAAGATTGAATTGACAAAAATGCAATAAATTTAAGACTCTTTAGACAATTTTTCCCATAATTAATTGTATGATACAAGAGACAACAATTTATTATGAATTTATTTTCGTTATTAAAGGAAGAACTTACATGAAAACTTAGAGATTGAGTAGATGAAGGATGATACATTTGTGGATGTGTTTGCTCAAGCAACTCGGCTCTCATCCGGTCTTCCTTTGTCGTTCTAAGAATTGGAATGGCTCCATCAAGACAGCCATCCAAAGCATGTGATCTTTCAAGGTGCTTAACTTGTGCTCTATGTCTGTGCTTTGTTGCGTTAAGCGAAAAGCTACGCTTTTTTTGTCCACAATTTAGTTCATGCAACAATTAGGGATTAAACAAATTCTATAGAAAATCTGGCAAAATTTCATGGAAAATTGCACGTCAGATGGTGTCTCTACTGTCAAACTGGAGGAGGACGAGGAGCTAGCAAAGCTGCTCTGTGTTGATGTTTACGATAATACAGGATTGATTGTGCAATTTCCCCCAAAATTTCACCGCTAAATTAATACCTGAAGATTATGTTATTTTAGTAAAGGGTGGTCGAATGCTAGTTGGTTATATATGTCAATACAATCAATGATCTCTCCATAGATTGTCTATAGTAGTTATGAACAACAAAGGTTAGTACATCGATACAGGTGATAGAGAAACTCCTGCATAATGGTATATGTACATGAGCACACATTGGGACAAAATTGAAAATCAATCAAATTACCTTGAAGGTCTTAATTGGCCGCCTCTCTTGCTCCGAATCTTGTTCTTTAGCATAGGAACCCATAAGAAGGGCAAACTATACAACAGCAAGCAAGGAAATATTTCTCGACCCTATCGTCTGAATCTTTGTGTGATATGATTTGCTAAAGGGGTCTTTATATGTTACAATTCGTATTTTCGGATGGAGAAAGAATGTTCTGGAACGAATAGGTAGGTCATCTCTTTTGACTTTGCATGGAAAGTGACTGGATTATACTAGTTTTGGCATTACTTAATTTGCATTTATTCTTATCCGATATCTTTCTCTTACTACAAAAAAAAATCTCATTTTCTATAAGGAGAAAGAAATCACGCAATTTGGTGCACTCAATATTATAGTAACTATTATCAAAGGGAAATGATTGTTTAACGGTACTGTTAGTTTGGAAAAGAGACGGTCAATCCTCAGTCACACATTTTCCATAAGAGAGAGAAAGGTATGCATTTTGTTTGGCAATTTCCCACACACTTGTGTTGGAAAAAGGGAAAATTTGTGGTTATCTTTGACTGTCACACCATTATACCATCCTGCTAGCACAACTCATTATAAAAACAATCAGGTACTTCTCATTACCAAATTATTAAATGATCTTTAAAATTTACCAAATTATTAAGTAATCTTTAAAATTTCTCATAATCGATTACAAGACCGGATAATTGGATATTCAGGAGATGTATATGTCATAATGAGATACATTTGTAATGAATTTTTAAAATTCAATATTAGAAGTTTTATTTGTTCTCACATTAGATTTGGTATCTGAATTGTCCATGGTGTGTTGATTCTATCGCACTATTTAATCTCGCTGTGTGATCGAGATCAATGAGAAGGCACACATTATTGTCAGGGAAAAAATTGGAAAATAAATTAATAAAATGTTTTTAAATCACTTTCACGTGAGATTCCATTTTTTTGGATAGCTTGTTGTTAAGTGATTGAGGAGCGTTTCAACCTAAAAGTGACCAGGCCATCAACACATGATTAAAGTAATGGGCGTTGTTAGACACTTGACCAATCGGTATCCATGCTAGTGTGCATCGATAATTGTCATTATCCTGTTGTTGATATACAATGACGAATGAGTAATCATAATTGATAAGACTATTGATTGATAAAGATCAATCAGCTATCAAAGTATTGAGACAAAAACACATCAAGTTATGACTGCGAGTTTAAGACACTAGAGAATGAAGTGACTATGATCATGCTACAGTTAACATGCATTTTATGAAAATGACCGCTTGGAAACAAGATGTTGGTGCCATGAGATTGAGATTTCCATAATGGAAGAACATGGACACTAACTGCCGGGAACCGCTCGAGAATAGTTATTGTGATATCCTAAAATTCGACAATTCTCAAGATATATGAAATGGTTATTTCATCAATGCATTAATAGTAGAATTTGCTCTGAACTGATCACTCATAAGTTAACTAATCTATTGAGAGAGGCCACAAAGGATTAAAACGCAAATGACTAGAGAATTCAATCAAATATAGACTGCTCAACCATAAGGATCAACAAAGGGCAATACTACACTATTACAAATCAATTAGTGAATAGATATAAATCGATTCGTTGGAGATACGTAGTCAAATTGCGGGTGATTACGCACGGTTATGTTGCTTGCTGTGAACGACAATAAATTGATTTTCTATTGATCTTGTATTCAAGGTGAGTAATTGATTCCTCGCGATTACATGATAATTGAGGGTTATCCATGATTTGAAGAGGCATAAACGTGGATTGAAAATTATCGACCACGGGTCAAATGTGTGAAAATCCCTGAAAGCCACTCGATAGTTTAGGTCGTATTAAAGTTGCATTTGATTGATTTCAACCATGGATTTTAATCCGATTTAGTGTATCAAACTCTCAAGGATTCCAAGATCAACCTATCAAACGTCAGCTCATTTATCTGCCAATTTATCAGTAAACCTTAATCTTCGGACAAGGATTAGTAGGTCGAGAATTGGAAGCCGAAAAATGAGCCGAGCAAAGCGAAGGCCCAATGGACCTCATGCCCAAATTAAATGCCCAAATTAGATGAGTTAAGCCCAAGTCCAAGTTTGTCAAGGCCAAACCCAAGCCCTATGTACATGAATAGTAACCTAGCCTCTAGAAGCCTAATTTTAGGTTTGCCTTCAAAGTCTTGATTCATTAATACCCTCTAGAAGCCATGATTACAAGAGACAAAGACTTTGGTCTTGCAAGAAGACTTGCCACATTTGATTTCGTAAGTTCTACTTTGATTCTAGTTTTCGAAATTCCTGGACCCTCACTGTTTTCTGATTTTATATAACTTCTTGTGTTTCGAATTTGGAGAAACTTCCTTCATGAAAGTTGTTCAAAACATCTTGATGTATAACATAAATTAGTTTCAGGTTTTTATGAGGTGAAATGGTTGGTACTAGAGCCTAATCTTTTACCGTATGAAAACTGCCCATAGTAAAAACAGTGACCTATTTGTCTTCTCAATTTTTTTATAAATTTTTCCCTTTGGAATCTGAACATTCTACCTTCACAAAAGTTGTAGAGAACATTTATTTATACAATATACTAAAATTTCAAAGTTTTTTTAATGGATATTTGGATGTTGAAATGAATTTTCTTCTACGGTTGTTGAATTTGTCCGACGGACGAAACGTTGGGTTGTCTTTGGTGATTTTCTGCTCTTTATTTAAAAAAAAAATGAATTGGGCTTGGTTTCCTCATGAAAAATGTTACTTAAGATCTCTTCCACAACATATTAAATTTTCATAATTTTTCGAATTCATTTGATAAGGTAATGACATTTATTTCAAAATTTGCTCGTAATTGTTCTTTACATTGGAGGGGAAGGGCCACACGCCCAAGCTTGGAGGACAAGCCTAGGCAATTGCATGGTTGAGATCAACCCTTGCTCCCCAAGCTTAGACTATTGGATGGCCAAGATTTCCTCTTGCTCCCCAAGTTTAGTCAATTGTGTGGTTGAGATCCACCCTTGCTCCCTAAGTTGGAGTGGAGGGCCAAGATGGGCTCTTGCTCCCCAAGTTAGGACTTTAAGTCAAGGAGTATTAATAGGCCAACTTCTTCCCCAATTTTTCCTCTTTTTCCCTCATTTCTCTCACTTTCTCTCTCTACCCCTCCCTTTGGACGAATTTTCCTTCACCCCTCTCTCTCATCTCACACCCATTCCTCTCTCTTTCTCTCTTGATTTGGTTCCCTACGTCGTCATACCGTGCCGCCTTGCCGTTCGCCGTCCCTCAAGCTGTGAACCACCATCACCACCAGACCACCACCAAGCCACCAAGCTTCCTTGGCCTTGAGCTCAAGCCACTGCCACTACCACAGTACCGCCATCGTCATTAGCTCGCTGTTGCCATAAAACCGTGAATTAACTTCCTAATCTTTGATTAGGCTATTAATTGCGTACAAGGGTGGTTTAGATTAAGACTAATGGTAGTTAGTATGGTTTAGTTGATAGGTTATCTCAATAGATAATAAGTGAACTTGATAGTTTATCGCAATAGGTGATAAGTAGATTTGATAGGTTATTGCGATAGGTGATAAGTGGACTTGATAGATTATCAAGAATAAGTGATAATCTATCATAGA
>CM024530.1:22308110-22464506 GCA_014182385.1 Eucalyptus viminalis
CATAATTCTAACAAAATATATTAGACCACATTGCTAGGATGCACGGTCCTACAAACACCCAGTAAGCGCGGTCCTTAACTAGAACAAAAAATGAGGTCCAAACACACTTAAAAGTACCTAAAAACCATTCACAATGATTTTTAAACATGCTTTGAACCCTAGAAAAGAGATCAGAAACTACCCATAATCATGAGCATGTAAGAGAATAATCAAACTAAGCTCACATTCAAATTCCCATCTAATAAATAATGCCCAACATTCTCTTCTCTTTCCTTCAGCAGCTTACGATCTCAAAATAACATGTATGAGCATCATTAGACATGCATGAGCATATATGAACATGTTTTAATACACACAACATTCGACATACGTCACCTATATATCCAATCCGTTCGCATTTAAACATGATGAACATGCATAGTGAATCATAATATGCAATTCAACGTATTAACCCGAATGTACACACAATAAATATGCTAAAGAATATTCATGCAAAGTATGCACGATTTTTCACTTCAATACACGGCCCTAATTAGCTTGTTCACTGCAATTACACAAAGTTGTTGCGAGGAAGACGAAAGATATTATGATGCAAATTATGGCATAGACATGGCTTTGAGTAGTTAATTAAGAACAATTATCAAAAGAAGCGGGAGAAAAGGTCATTCACATTCACATCATCAGAACTCCAAATGGCACGTTCATATGGTTGAAATGCTACCTTAAGTGGGTCTGAATCTGATACTTGAACATCTAAAAAGAAATATGTATACCTCTCGTTGGATCTCAATAACACCCATAGAGGAGTGAGTCTATATAACATGGCCAGCACAAGTTGCCTAGGAAAGTGCACCAAAGAAAATATGAAATCAGATGCTTGGTTAAGAGTATGTCAAGCACAGGCACTATAAACAACATCAACACATCCATTCCACATCTCAATTATTACTACTCATGGAAAGATTAGACATCCTCAATAGTCAACGTGCTATCCGGTAGGAGGACTGAAATACACTATTACGACTCGTTCGAACAAGTTCAAAGACATACTAAAACAATAGAAAGCACAATCAAGCCTTGTTCCAGTAAAAGGCATTGGCTACATGGATACCCCTAATGCAAATGCGAGAGCTAAATTCACTAGTTCACATATCAAACACAGCCTAGCACCTACTAACTTGACACTAAAATTAAAGGAAAAAACCAAATAGCAACTCGAGTAGCCCACTTAAAATCCAACTCCATCTCAAGAAAATCTTGTCCGTAAGTCTTCAGTCACAACGCTTTTAGCATATTGCACAAGCATAAATCAGTAAGAGTCCACACACGATTATCAACCCATTCATTTGCGTGGACACGACAAGTTTCTCCTAACTTCGAGGATCGGCTATATATAATCTATGACAAATTAAATGATTTTGTACACAATCATCCTCTCATAGTTAAGATATAACAATGGAACACTGATGAAGGAACATATTATAGGATGACTTTCTTGGTTTTATGGAACTCATAAGGGGTTTTGATTATACCTTCAATGTGGATGTTGAAGATTATACGTGATTGGTAGCCAAGGCAAGAAGACAAGAAATAACCGATGTTGCAGTGCTTTGATGCTGCAGACGTAAAAGACTCTCTAGGGCAACCCTTGAGACATTCGAGATTGCATTGAAATGGCTCGGGTTCCAAGACACAATATGCTGCACACTTCAACATGCACTCCCTAGATTTGGCCAAGTTGGCACCGATGGACGACCACAATATGAGAGCTACCACGAACATCATCGACTCTTATCTCTTGAATGTTGTTGCCTCCATGGCTACTCACATTTAGAAGGGCCGAGTCTGGCGGCAGGTTATGTGTGCAGTAGTGTAGTGTAAATGCATAGGCATGCATAACAATTTATATCAAACAACACTTCGTTCATGAAAATAAACCATACATTCTTACACCTCCCTGCAAAACAAAGATTAGCAAACACTTTCTCTTATACCTCCCATTCTACAGGAACATTTAACTCCTTAAACATTAGGGACGTACCTGGGATCTTCGCTGCCAAACAAAAACATTTTTTCAAAATAGAAGAGTAAATCAGCCTAAGTTCATTAAGAGCTTTAACTCAAGTCCCTAGCAGAGTCGCCAAGCTATCGCGACCAAAATTTCTAGTGAACCACCTAAGGTTTGACTAATGGATTACTAAGCCTAAACTTAGCTCAAGCTTTCCCAAGCCCATACCAATTTGTGACTTAGGTTGAAGTTCTTAACATGCAAATGATTTTTCAGTTAGGAGTCGCCACTAATCTATTTTTTGTGGGTCGATTAGAAAACCAAGTAAAGTAACGGGAGATTTACTTTACTCCTATGAACCAGAGATTGTGAGTCCGGGGACTTGATTATGTTAGATTTTTCTAACACCCTTTCAATACCTTTCCCTTTTATTTTGAAAAATTATTTTTGCAGGCAGCTTGAATTGATTTTAATTTACCTCTCTAACATGTGAGGTGACCATGCAGGTGTGCAAACCACCAATATAACATCTAGATAAGGCATTGAATAAATTGCAGGACTTATCTCATGGCATTGAAAGCATTTGCAGTATTATATCAGAATTTACATCGACAGTCCTAGATATGATTTCTAATTAACACGCAATTGTTTTTTTTTTTTTTTTCACTTATTTAATGAGAATCATGCTTTATGCAATGTATGTTACTAATCTAACATGAAATGATGACATAATAATATGACATAAACTAGATGATGCAAATGTGATTTTTTTTTTTTTATTTTCTTAATAAGCATGCAACCTATCCTAATATGCAATGACGTGCAAAGAATGCCCTAACTCTAAGTTTTTTTTTTTTTTTTTATGAAATTCGAAATGAAAATTGTCCAATAACTAAATGTGCAATCTAAATTGACCAAATGGCAGGCAACTTCTAATCAAATGGATCTAGCAACAACCATTAAATGACATGCATTTCATGAACCTAATTCTAGAGGACATGGGCATGATATTTTTTTTTGTATTTTTATAAAAATTCGAAATTAAAAATTGCTAAAAACAAAACTCTAACTAAAGCGAGATATTATCTCATTTAAGTTAGGAATAGACCAATCTGAATCCTATCTTAACCTAGAAAATTATCTCGTCATGCAATTTAATCCAAAAAATATTATCTAACCTAGACACTACATGCATTTAAAGAAAACTATTCTATCATGCAACTTTATCTAGGAAATCAAATCTAATCTATATGCTATGCAAATGCAATTTTTTTTGTATTTTTGAAATAAATAAAGAAATTAAAAGATAAACACTAAATCATCCATGGTTATCAAAGATATTATCCATTGTTTGAATTTGGAAACGATATCTAATCAAACTTGATTTTTTTGCTAATAAAATCGATAAATTGATCTTAAGCCTTAAAGATCAAGATATCAATTTTATTCCCACGCAATTAATTATTCCATCTAAAACCTTATAGATAGATGGAGTAAAAAAATCTGTGTGCAGTTGCGAATTAGGTGGTATGTCGGGAATTTAAATTATGCATCAAGAAATATTTCAAATAAAGAAAAAAAAATATAAAATAAGATAAAATAAATCTACCTAATAAAATAAAGTAAATCTCTACCTAAATTTGAATTTTTCCAAAATCCGAACGGTAAAGTGGACCATGATGGAGGCTCGGCTTGGCTCAAGAACGGTGGCTATGGTGGTGGGTCGTCGTCAGTCGGAGGTCATGGTCATCAAAGCTCTGGTGAGAGGATCAGCAAACTCGCGGTGAGGAGGAAGGAGGTGGAGTAGTAGGCAACTTCGCTCAGAGGAGGCTTAGAGCGAGCTCGGATCAGTGTGTAGGGGGGCCAGCGTACGGATCGGGACCTATTGTCTTTGGGGGTCACGGCGTCGAGCACGGCGAGAACAGGGAGGTCGACGAGTAAAGCTGGATGCACACGCTACAGGCATTTGGGCTTGCGGGTCTCTAGGGGAGACACGACAGAAGCTCGGCAAGGTGTAGGCGAGCGATGCAGCAGCAGCAGTCATCGATGGTTGCAGACAGATGGGCTAAGGGCGCTGCAGTGTTGGCTAAGGCCCGAGGAGCCTCGAGGCAGCAACAGCGAGCGTCGGCGACAGGGCTGCACATCGCGGGCGAGATCAACGGAGCGGAGGTGACCGGCGGGTCAGCTATTGGTGCTGGGCTTGCGAAAAGCAGACGCGGGCGGCAAGTGCGGCTTCCAACAAGTAGAGGGCGAAGCATGGCAGGGGATGGACGAGTCCGCTGGGGAAGAAAAACAATGTTCTTACTGTTCTTCTTCTCTCTTTTTAAAAAAAAAAAATTCTTTCTCTCTCTCCTCCTGTCTCCTCATGTCTCCTTACTGTTCCTCTCTCACTCTTTTTTTCCGACCTCTCTCGAAAAGAAGCCCCCCCAACAAAGAAAAGCTTCTCTCTTTTTTATATTAAATTTCTAACCTAAAAAAAGAGAGAAAAGCCCTCATCGACCTTCGTACACAACCCTTTTATGGGTAAAAAAAAAATGCAATCTTTGTGGAATATTTCATCTCTTTTTCCAATTTGCACGAAGATCGTCTATAACCTCTTGAACATAATATTCCTTTGCAAAAATGAATATTCTCCACAGATTTTCAAAATTGCAATAAGATTTTTTCAGATTTGAAATCTCGCAAAGATGAGTCTGTCAAATCTTCTAGAGGATACGGGCAGGGCCAATTTACTTTCTCTTTGTGGCCTTACCAAATTAAAGTTCAGAACCACCAAGTCAAACCCATCCGTCACCACTGGTGCAATGTAAATGCAAATTAAAAATAAATGCACATAAAATTATATGCTATGCAATTAATGAATTTTTTAGGGGTTAAAAATTAATCCCTAATTTTTAATGCAATAAATAAAAAATTAAATAATTGGGTCACCAAAATTTAGGTGTCAACAATACTAATGCCTAAGATTTAGGATTTTTTTTTTTTTTTTTGTATTTTTCCCCTCTTAGAATGTTCTTATGTTCTTGGCCTCTCTCGCAATGAGTTTCGAGAGCTTTGTGACCAAATGTAGTGATATCTTAAGATGAACCAATGTAGCACCTTTATATATGCTCAAAGATTTATTCTAATCCTTGAAGGTGGATGACTAGAAAGGAATGAAGAGGAGAAAGATCGTCCTCTTCATTTATAAGAGGATATACTTTCCATATCATCAAGTCAAATGAGAAGGATTCCTTAATAAATTTCATGGTCCAGCAGAAATGTGTCAATAAGGGCCGATTTGTTAACCATCTAAACGATTGGCCGAGATTCTATTTTTTATTCCCAAGAGTAGTTTTGGAACAGAATCGTGTTTGATAAAATTTTTGTTCCCGAGAACAAATTTCTATTTTTTGTTTCTAGAAGTAGAATTGGAATAGAATCAAGAATAATAAAAAAAGAAAAGTTGATTCTTGTTCCCAGGAACAAACCTAAGAATCAAGCCCTTTTCTTCTTCTTCTTCTTCTTCTTCTTCTTCCCTTTTCTTCTTCTTTATCATCTACCGCCACTGCCACGATTGTCGTCCACCGTCTGCCGCCCAACCTTACCGGTGGCCAGGCGGGCCTCGCCTAGGCCCAGCAAGGTTCGCCTTGCCATCGGCAAGGTCCGCCTGGCCATCGGCGAGGCTTGGCCTCGACATATTTGCTTAGGCCAAGCCTCAGTGGGGTTGGGCAAGCCTCACAATCTGGTGAGGCCAAGCCTCCCCGGTGGCCAGGCGGGCCTCGCCCAACCCCGGTGAGGCTTGCCTGGCTACCGGCAAGGCTTGGTTGATGAGGGCCGACCTCACGCCAACGATGCTTCGGTGAGGTCACCGACCCTCGTTTTGCCGATTTCCGGACCGACGACTGGCCACTTGAAGAAGAAGAATAGGAGAAAGAAATGAAAAAAAAAAGAAGGAAAACAGTAATAAAATTATTTAAAAATTAAAAGAAAATGATTTGGAGTAGAAATTTTGAGCACAGTACCAAACGCAATTCTATTCCAGAATAAGACATTTTAGACTGTTAAACAGCTTAAAATGCTTAGAAATTGTTCCCAAGAACATAATAAAAAAGAATCATTTTTGAACAGCAATTGCTCTCGGGAACATAATCTCTACCAAACGCGCCCTAAGTTGCCATCTATTAGGAGACTTTCTTCTTAAATTTGGATACTTGTCAAATATAATCTCATCAACAAGTTTCTTTTTAAATAACCATAATTTTGTACAATAAATTCACTCTAATCCTTGACAAATTATATGATTCTAGTCCACAGTGGAGCTCCTTGGGAAGCCCCCCAACCGAGTAAAGAAAGATCACTTCTTTTTCCTTTTTTTTTAATTGATTCCTTAACACATCGTGTTATCCTTTAAACGCTTGTTGACGTCCGTATTTTATACGGTTCCGATTATCCATTAACACATCGTGTTATCCTTCAAACGCTTGTTGACATCCAGATTTTTTACGATTCCAATTTATCATTCATTGTATAGGAAATATTAGGAGTGTGAAGTGATAAGGATGAACCCGATCCCCATTCTTTCACCATCAATTCATGCTCTAACATCTTGCCATAACAAAGATTGATGCTTTCTCGCACATCGTATGACTTTGATTGTTTGAAGACACATTCGTAACCAAGCCCGAGAGCATAAAACTCAGTTCACATTAACTTATGGTCCAGCAGATATTAAAAAAAGTTTATTAGTTGTGGAATGAAACCACAAACGTATTATATAACAATTATATTAGAAAAATTTCCAAACTTTAGTTCAATAAAGAGGTCTTCTTGCAACCCCGAGAGCATGAATCTGCGCAAGCTCCAACCTTCTTCGCATTTGCTTCAACTTTCTTAGTGTCTGCATGAGTTCAAATATAAAACAGGAAATTAAAAAAGTCACTTACATCAAGATTGAAATCGATTTTATAACAAGAGCATATATCGAAGTCCGAGGAAATTAAATAATTTAGTACACAACCATCCTCTCTAATGAAAATAAAACAATGAAACATTGATGAAGGAACAAGATTATACAATGACTTTTTGATTTTATAGATCACTTAAGAAGTGACTTTATATCTTCAATGTAAATGTGAAGATTATTACCTGGATGGTAGCCAAGGCAAGTAGACAAGAAACAACCCATGTCACAATACTCGATGCGACATATGTAGAAGACTGTCTAGGGCAAGTCTTGAGACAATTGAGAAAGCATAGAGTTTGGTCAGGATCCAAGACACATAACGCGTCACACTTCAACTTGCACTCCTTAGATATGGCTGCGTCGACACCGATCGACGACCATAGTATGAGAGTCACCACGAACATCATCAACCCTAATCTCTTGGATGCCGTTACCTCCATGGCTACTCACTCCTAGAATATTCTTATGTTTTTAGCCTCTGTCAATGAGTTTCGACAGCTTTATGACCTAGTGTATTGATGTTTTGATATGAACTAGTGTAGCACCTTTATATGCTCAGAGATTCATTATCTTCGATGACTAGAAAGGTAAGATTATCCTTTTTTATTTAACACAGATATGCTTACCATATTATCTAGTCAAAATGAGATGGATTCCTTAAGTTTCATGGTCCAGTAGAAAGGTGATGATAAGTTGCCATCTAGGTGAGATTTTCTTCTTAAATCCAAGTACTTGTCAAATTTAATCTCATCAACAAGTTTCTTTCTAAGAGGCCCTAATTTTCTACAATAAATTCAATTTAATCCTTAACACATTATATGATTCTAGTCCACAGTGGATTTCTTGCCGATATTCCCCGAGCAAAAAAAGTAGAGAAAGGTCCTTTTTTTTTTTGCTTTTTCATGAAGTCTTGACACATCATGTTATCCTTCAAACGATTGTTGACATCGAGATTTTTCATGACCCCAATTAGTCATTCATTGTGTAGAAAATATTAGGAGTGTGAAGTGATAAGGATGAACCCAATCCCCATATTTCCCATTAAAATGACACATTTACGACAAATACAAGTAGAAGCTAAAGAGGAAACCAAAAGATTGCTAGGAATGTGAGATTTGAAAGTGATATGCGTCACACCCTGAAATTTACAAAAAAAAATGATGATGACATGACCATCCTTTAAAAAAAAATGATGATGACATGACCATCCTTTCACAGAAAGGACACGGTCTTAAATATAACCAACGTATTTATACACACACACACACATATACATATATATATATATATATATATATATATATATATATATATATATATATTGATCCACAAAAAAAGGGATTATACTCACCCAACCCAACAAATTATCAACAATTATATTCAGAACTCTCTTAAGCTATACCCAAAATACAACTCTCAAAAGTTCCCCACCAATAGCACTCTCATCCTACTTACCGCTAACCGAGAGGCCTAAAAATATGAAAGACGAGTGAAATAAGTAACCATAACACAATAAGTACTATATATCTTCTAAGAAGGTTTTATACTAATAAAAAATTCGAGGTAAGTACACTATCAGTGCCAAAACGTGTATACGACGCTCACTTTAGTGCCAAAACTTTATGTTTGATCACTTAAGTGCCAACAAATTTGAAAAAGGTCATTTCAGTGCCAAGGCCAATCAATTTGGCTGGAAATTTGATGTGACACTTTTTTATTAATTTTTGAAACTGACATGGCTCGTTACAGAGTTGAGTGAGCATCCAAACAACAAAACAACACCGTTTGGCATCTTTCCCCCAACTTAGAACCCTAAATCCCCAAATTGAGAGAGAGAGAGAGAGAGAGAGAGAGAGAGAGAGAGAGAGAGAGAGAGTGAGAGAGAAGGCATGTCGTCTTCTTCCTTGAAGAACAACACCAGTAGCGAACAACACCAACAACAGCAGCACTAGCAGTGGCACCAGCAACCGCTCCAGCAACAGTAGCAATAGCGCACCTGCAGCGGCACCTTCGACCCCTCATCTTCCTCCTCCTCCTCCTCCTCCTCCGCTCTCTCCTCCTATTCTTCCTGCCACTTCTTACTTGAGCAACAATCTCAGTCTCTCCTTGCTCACCTGGTTGAGCAACTGCGATGGTGGCCAAGCGACGGTGGCCGAGCAACGAAGACAAAGAAACCCTAATTTCAATCCACGTATGAGCTATATGGTGTCATTTTTGGGAGGATGTCAATGTATGATAGGAAAACGACGTCGTTTCTTGAGGAGGATGGAAAACGACATCGTTTAAAAGCCACCACAACTTTAAAAAAAAATAAAAAATAAAAAAGTCATGTAATTAATCTGATTAGAATCTCTCGCTGGTGGCATCAAAGTGATTGTTTTTTCTCTGATTTGGCACTTAAGTGATCCAAAATAAAGTTTTGGCACCAAAGTGAGCGTCGTACACAAGTTTTGGCACTAATAATGTACTTACCCCTAAAAAATTCCATTTAAACGATCATCACAATTCAAGTATTTATTGTCAATTCATTGATTAATTTCAATATAAAAAAAAACCATGTCAATAGTCCATTCCATTAGCTAATCTATTGCTCGATATACCACCATGGTCACGAAACAACTCCTGATGACAAGATGACCAAAAAAAATTTCTTGGCAAAATCTCAACCTACAAAGCTAATGGCTCGGTCCAAAAGAATATCTAGATGGTATGCATAAGCTACAAAATCTTTCATCGGGTTCATAGTCATAGTGAGTATCAAACAACCATCATCTAATACCAAAAATCTAATCTAGAAATCAGTCTTAGACTAAGCAAATAAATTTTTGCAACATAACTCATCCATCATTTCTCAATCATTTCTCAAATCATTTATGAACCCTTCCATAAACCAATTGCAAAGTAGTTACATATATGCATTTCTTCATAATACCTTGCATAACATGCTTTCTAAATATTCACAAATAACCAAGGAGTAGTGTTTTACAAATTCAAAGAAGATAGTACTACCTACCTTGGAATGCCTACAACCAAACAATAAACTTTACTTGAAAAGTCGAACTTACAATCCTAACAAATTAGTGAGAAATAAGGTTAAAATATAGCAACACGAGGTTGTTCCGATCCCATTCAACAGCTGTCGCGACCTATCCCTTGGACAGAGGGAACAGGTTTAGGTGTATTGTCTAAAGGATGGACCTAAAGCCCATGATTAGGCACAAACTCGCCCAAGCCCATACCTCGCATGATATTTGGGTATTTTTAAGAATTCTGCAGTAAGGAGTCGCCACTAGCCTATTGGGGTCGGCTAGAAACCAAGTGAGGCATGGGAGTGTACCTCATTTCCTACACGATCAGAGAATCTAGAGTCGGGGATTTGATTACACTAATTGACCAATTAGTGCCCTTTCGGTACCTAATTTTGTTCATTTTAAGAGTAAAGATTTTTGTTAGGCAGTTTGGATTAATTTTACACATATCCACTAACATGTGAGATGATCATGTGGGTGCGCAATCATTAAAATAATAATCATAGCTACCAAGATCCTAATTACAGTAAAATTGAGCACATGCAATTAAACATAATTAAATATGCAAATTAAATGCGCGATATAATCAATGTGCAAGCAAAAAAAGGCCTAGTTACACTAAGAAAGCAAGACATAACAATTCCTAACCAAACCCTACATTTTTAAATTTTCAAAATTTTTTATATTTTATAAAATAAAAAAATTAATTTTTTTTTATTTTTAAAAAATATTATTTTAATTTTTATAAAATTATAATATATTAAAAACGACCCAAGCCTGGACCGGATCCTCGGGTCGGGTCCAACTCGGTTTGTTGAGAAGATGGCCCAAGCCCGGACAGGATCGGGCCAAACGGCTCGAGTTGGGTCCGGATTGGGCCACGCAACCTAGACCGGCGGAAACCTAGCCAGGCTGGGCTTGAGGTACAGGCCTAGTCTGGGGTAATTTTTTTTTTTTAAATGAAGCCAACAAGCTCGCATGCTAAACCAGCCCAAACCAAACTCGGGTATGCTCAGCCAAAGGATGAGTCAACCTATTCGCATAGGCCCACCCAAATGGATCCCTACCCGGCCGACGACTCAGGTCCGACCTAGGTCGGTGGCCACGACCCAATTCCTAAGGAAAACCCTACCAAAACACCAACCCTTGCCCAACCGGACTCTAACTTGGCCTCCTCTTCGCTGATTCGGATTTCTTGAGCCTTCGAAGCTGGAGATCTACAGTGCCGAAAAGGGGGGTGGTTGGGACGTCATTGGGCAATGACTCGACGGTGGTGACGCGGCTAGCGACGGTTGGAGTTTCAAGTGGAGGATGACGGTGTCAGGGTCTGCGAGGACAAGCAATGTTGGGCTTATCTTGATGACATCGGAGACTGAGTGGTAGCAACGCTGTAGAGGTGTGGCCTGGCGGTGTTGTTGGTGACTAAACGGCGGCAACGGTCAGCCTGGTGATGCGACAGAGCTCGATCAACTCCCAGATCTAATCAAGCGCGATTAGATCTAGGCCTTTGGCCTACCCCCCTGCCTTGGATCTTCCATTTTAAGGCTTCGAGTTCATCCTCCTGCTCCCTCTAGTCTCAGTTGGCTCGACGTCGGGAGCAGCAGCAGCGGGTGTTGTAGGTCGACATTCGGAGGGCAACGACGACGTCGCAGCTTCGGGCTGCGGGGGACAAGTAGGTTGCGGGGGCAGCGGCGGCGCGACGAGGGGGCTCGGGCTGTTGGCGTGGCGGTGTCGCGGCTGCAAGTGTTGTATCGGCATCGGGTTGAGGCGTGGCGGAGCTTCGGCTGCTAGCGTCGGCAGCAGCTGCGTCAAGTGTCGGGGGTCGGCGTTCGGAGCTCCCCTCGGAATGAAGAGGGTGGCGAGCAGGTCCCCTTCCCCTAGAATAAGCCCCTGTTTTGTTCTTCTACTTTTGCTTTCTCTCCCCCGGTCCTGTCCCGGCTCTGCTCTGCCGTGATATTTTTTTTTTCTCCCTCTCCCCCCTCTCTCTACTGTTGCTTTTTCCTTTCAACTTCCCTTGCTCTTGTGCGCGAAGAACGCTAGAGAAAGGAGAAGCTCGGGTCGGGCCACGTGAGGAAGGAAAGAAAAAGGCGGGTCAAGCCAAGGCCGGATCCGGCCTGACCCGTCCCCTTCCACTTTTTTGTTTTTTATTATTATTTTAATTAATTAGTTTATTTTTTTAATTTAATTTTTTTATGTACTTGAAAACACAAATTAGGTGTCAACAACAGTGATCACTTGATAGCAGGAACACGAGCTGGAGCCTGGTGGTCGGTGCCCATGTCCGGATGCCCCATGGCAATATCCATCCTTTCACCCACTGTTGACAATGAGCTTAGGACTCAGATTTTAATCAGTATAAAGGTCTTAATGAATTTTTCTATAATGAAAATCAGTCAAAGGAAAAGGTTTATTTCAAACAAACCATAGGGTTGGTCCAGATTGTTGGATAAGGACTGGGACATTAATGAGACTCGCTTTAAATTATCGTTCTCTATAATTCTCTTTATATCATGTCTGGTCCCTTTTACTAAAGGAAGCACAAACATATGCCCTCTTCTTGATAGAAACGTATGCAAAAAATTGGTGCAATGGAATTGGTATAACTGTCTCATCAATGTATTCATCTTCTGAATGCATAGTTCATATTGTGCGTACCATTGCATTGACCGGTTTTCAATTACATGTACTTGTCTTTGCCATGGATACTGCATGTTGTGAGCTCCGTAATTAGGTTTAGGAATTTGGATATTGCTTATAGTTTGTCTCTACTCTCAACCGAGGATGGTGATTACAGTGAATTATTTGCAATACTTTCTACGATGAGATGTTCAAGCCAAACCCGTCAAGAATGGTTCTTATGGATAGACCTACTAAAAGGACAGCAACTGCATCGTGTTGTTCTCAAAGGAGTCCTCGCCCATGCTTCCTGTTAAAGCCTATGCTTTGTCTTCTCACAAAATGCATGATGAACTCTCATCACTCTGTAGTTATCTCTACCTATCAAGCGGAATTGTACATGCGATGTCAATTGAGGACCATGTTATTGCACAGTTTACTAAGGGTGTGTGATCTAATCTTTCATATATAATGACTATGTTTTGGCTCCTACATCGATTTCTATCGGCAAGGATTGCAAATAAGTTTTGATGCTCTTGATGACATTGTTGTTAGGGAAATCCCTTATGATATTTTGAAGATAAAAAAAATAAATCAAAGGCTACTAACGTGTTTAATGGTTGATTAATAGACTATGCAGATGATAGAACATGTAAATGATATTATCGAAGTCTATACTTAGAAGAACCAAAAGATACACTATGCTGAAGCTGAACTTATTCAAACTGTGTCCATACCTTAACACTAAATATGTTTAGAAGCTGAATATGTTCAGACTTACGTCCAGATTGTAAAATCTACTTCAGAGAGAACAAGACACAAGTTCAGAACGTGACAAGGTCCAAAACAAGCCACAAGTTCATAACGTAGCATATTCAGAACGAAACAATTTGACAAAAACGCAACATAAGCCCCAAACATATAACAACTAATGATCTGGTTTGGATTCTATATCAAGATAAATTTGATTGACTCAATCTAATTGATTGACAATTGGATATTAAAGACAAGAACTTTCTATACGGAGAAACTTTACTTATGGAAACCAAGATTCTGTTTGTATGGGCAATAAGAATCAATTTGAGATTCTACTTTTATCACTCAACGGCTACTAAATCTTCTAGATACAGATTTGTCCAATGGGTGATTGAAAGACGATTCTCTAGATACTATTGAACGACTAGTTTGGAAGTGGAGGAGTATTTAAGGAGATCAAGGACTAATGAGCAAGTAAGAGATGTAGCGTATAATTTATAATTCCAAAGTCTAAGTGACCTTTGATCATGCACTTGTCTTTCGTGAGCTTAAACGTTTTTGATCGTGAGAAAAATACCAAAAGAGTGACTTAGTGAGATAGTGTGATCTATCACTGAGTATTTGCACTCAAAGTTGTAATCTTTTGTTGATTGCATAGTGGAATTTAGCCAGAAGGCTATTAGCGTGGAAGAGTGGACGTAGGCTTGATCTAAGCTAAACCATTATAAATTTTATGTGCAACATTCTCTTTCCTTAACTCTTCATATTTAAGTCTATTGCATACTTACAGGTTATTTCAGAAGTCTATTCCATTGTATAATAGATTCTGAACATCTATTAGAAGTCTGGTGGCTCGTTTATCAGACTCTGATCCATATTCAAACTTTGCTAGCAATTTATTTTATTCTGCATTTATTTGTCAAGACTTCTTTTGAACAACTATTCACCCCCCCCCCCTCTAGGTGTTAATACTAGCACTTTCAATTGTGACTCATATCTTTTTCCATGACTTAGGGTAATTGGTTAAAAGTGTCTATTCATGATCATTCAAGCTCATGCGTATGTGTTTTTGATGTCATCAATGGCTGAAGGGTTAATACATGTTTCAACATTTGATCCCGATTATAGGGATCATGGTTTTCTGCAAAAGTTCTAATAATTAGTATCAGAGCTAGTTATATCTTTGACTTGATGATTTGCATGGGGCTTTTTATTGAAAAAAAAAACAATTTGGGGCAAAATCTGACTAGTGATTTTTGCAAAATTTGGGCAACTCCCCACCCTTCTTCAAATGAGTACTATTGCAACGCCATGGGCAATAAAAGCCATAAGGTAATTCGGCATTATGGTGATCGCCAAAGGAAAATTGCGTAGCAGAAATCATGGTGGTTAGGGTATGCGTTTTGGGGAATTTTGCTTGATTTCAAGCAATTTTTTGTTATTTTCACTGAATCTTGGACCTATGTGGTCGTGCTGGCATGGTCTCCAAAATCCATCACTTATTTTGGTCTGAGGTGGGCTGAAGGAGAATCGGGCGGTGGAAGGCATAGTGAAACGGCAAAAAATAGTGTATGTTCGCACAAGGAAGAAGGTGCATGGATCCATGCGCCCCCACGTGCACCGAATGGCCAAGCATGTGCGCTATGCACCCACATGGTGAAGAGGGTGTGTGCAGCATGTGCCCGACACGGCTACTCCCTCTTTGCGTTTTATATACTGTTTTGCACCCTTTGGTAGCTAAAATTACATTTATTTACAATTTTGCCATTGGTGGCCTTAATTTACTGTTTTGCCCTTCATTAATTTTTGTGTATATTTTCTTGGAAATTAAATGTCTAGAGATCAGTAAGTATTTAATTTATTGAAGATTAGCTACATCTTTGATTATATTAAATTACATACATTAAGAGTATTTGGATAACATATAGTCAAAAACATTAATTCGATTAGTCACCTTAATATTATGAATTTTATCTCATAGGAATTTTCAATATATTAATATGATTAATTAGGACGAAATATCATTTTATCTTTCTTAATTTACCCATGGGGATTGAGGAAAGGAATATAATTTGATAGTTTATCATGAAATAATTATAAATCTATTTAATTTAGAAACTTAGCCTACGAGGCAGTTTTTGATTTTATGTGATTCATATTTTATAACATGTTTTACATTAGTTAAATATGATTTAAATTTATTGGCCTAAAATATATGATATATAAGTTCTCTTTTTAATTATAATGTAGTTTTACGATGTAAGATTAGTTCTAGTATAATTGTTTTTAAGCTAAATGATTATAAGTATACGGTTAGATGAACCACCTACTCTTACTGAGATTAGGACCCAGGCTGAAGTTATTCTTTATGTGCAATTTGCAATGGGAACGGTGTAATTGCCTTAATGTAATATACATAAAGACAACTTTTTATTAGCATTCGTGGTTCGGTCATTTAACATAACAATACCAAAGAATTGCTCAAGGTTATTGATGTGTAATTTGAATCTTCAAAGAAAGCACATGCCATAAATATGATTATGAAGTTCTCATCGTTGAAGCTTAATAGTATAAAGGGTGTGCATGAGCATATCATGAAGATGAGGGAATTTGTAGCTCGGTTGAAGCATCTTAAGGTTAGGATATCAAAATCTTTTCTTGTATACTATATCATGAACACTCTCCCACAAGAGTGTGCTCATTTCAAGATCTCTTAAAATACACATAATACTAAATGGCCAATCAATGAACTTATGCCTATATGTGTTCAAAAGGAAGAGAGCCTTCTCATGGAAAGGGGAGAAAGTGCTTATATGGCAATACAGGATAAGTATAAAGGGCAAGGCACGCAAAAGAGAAAATGTAAAACACATCTCCAAATTGGCATTAAGAAGGAATCTAAGGGTTTCTTCTATAAAAAGAAGGGGCACATGAACAAGGATTGCGCCAAATTTAAGGCCTAACCCAAGAAGAAAGGTAACCCACTCCGATGTATTTGTTATGAATCTATTGATTGATATGGGTCACAACACTTGGTGGATTAACTCTGACACGTTTGAGCGTGTCATGATTTATTTTTAGGACAGCGTCTCATCTTTTGAAGAAATTCTGGTGAGTCGGGAATTTTGCAGAAAAATCAAATTCGGCAAATTCAAATGGAAGAAATTCGGATGGGCTGAGTTAGAGGGATTTTTGGGCCACCAATTTGGTTTATTTGATAAGAATTTGTGGAAATTCGGATGGCCACTTTTATGTGGATTTTTGGCCTTCAAAATGGATGGATTTGTGGAGAAAATGGTGGAAATTCGTATGGCATCTTCAAGGGGATAAATTGGCCACAAAATTGAATTGATTGGCGAGGAATTGGGAGGAAAATTAAGGGAATTCGTAGGGGCTGCTTGGCTGTTGTTTTTGGCCTTCAAATTGGCTTGTTTGTGAAGCTTTGAAGGGGAAAATCACCATTGGTTGATGCCTTGACTTTAGGGGGTAGAAGACTTTCTTGGCAAAGCACTCAAGTGAAAGATATTTGTCTTGGAAACTTATTGGTTGCATGCTTGACTTCAAAACCCTCTTGTCCGCCCCTCCTTCCCTCCTTAGTTGATCGACCAGCCCCTCCCCCTTACTTCTTCTTCTTCGTTTCTTCTTCTTCCTCACTTCATCTTCTTCATTCCCATTACTTGCTGCAACTTTGAACCAAGCCAAAATAGCCAACCCCGCTAAACCAATCGCACGCCCATCTTCAATCTAGCACCAAGTGACCACCTCAACTCCGCCTGCTCCAGCTGTCCGCCTCACATCTCGCCAGCCCCGATGTTCGACTGCCTCTCGCCATCCCTAGCCATCAGTCGCGACCGTCAACCAGCTCCAGTAGCTGCCGTCCGTCCCTGCTCACGCCAGCAGCTAGCCCGACTCGTTCAGCCGCCACGACCTCCTCACGCCAACCCTCAATCCAGCATTTCTAGAACCGGATCTCAGCTTTTGGCTAAGCCATGTTAGGCTGATTTCAACCTCATCCGGCCCTCCTTTGGAGTTGCCATAGGCACGAGATTTCACCGCCATCGCTTCGCCATTACCATGGACCCGTTTTCTCACTAATCTTGTGAATTAACATTCTAATATCTTATTATGGAGTTAACTACACTTAGGGGGATTAGTTTAAGGTTAATTAGGATTATGGTGGTTTAGTTAGTGCAACTATTTAGTTGGTTAGTTTAGTTAGATGAACTAGGTGGTTAGATTAGTTAGTTAGGGGTTAGTTAGGTTATGTAGTTAGATTAATTAAATTAAATTAGTTAGCTTAGTTAGATTAATTTAGTTAGCTCAATTAGGTTAGTCCGGTTAGCTTAATTAAACTAATTAAGTGCATTAGTTTAAATATTTTGCAATTTATTTAATAATTTTTAATTAGCGTAAATTGGACCGGGATAGCCGGTTATCGAATTTTACGCTAATTGTCATGGATGCGTTGATTTGTGCAATTAAGTGCTTGATTGTTGATTTGGACTAGTATTGCAAAGAGTTATTTTTGGGTATTTAATTAGGAAAAATACCAGGTGTCGGGTTTTGACACCAAAAATATTTTATGTACTATATAAAACCGTGGGATTTTTAAATGGGAGAGTATCATGTTTTGTGGATCGATTTGATTGTGTGAGCATGCACAATTATTTTACCAGGAACTTTTAATATGAAGAAAATAGGCCAAGTCCATTATTAGAAATTGCAGTAATTGAGTGCAAAGCACAATGTTCTTGGTCAAACATGGATGTGCGTGTGATCACCTAATACCCTTATGCATGTTTAGGTTGCCTCTAGGTGAATTCTTGTTCTAATCGGGGTTTAGGGTGTTGGCTCACTAAGATTTATTCTCACCCCGTCGTGGTTTAAATATTTTTAAGTTCCTAGTGTGGAGAACCCAGAGCCCAAGGTTGAAGGGTTCGGAGCGTAGGTGGCTTAGTAGTTTCTTTTTTGGAGACAAACGGGTGTGTATAAACCTGTAGGTTAACCTGGTTTGTTTGTAAAGCATGTTTTGTGAAAATTGGTTGTTCTGCTTTTCTATCCCATGTTTGTTGTTGTCCGGGTAGACATTTAAATTCCGCTTCCACATGTGTATAAAAAGAACGGGTCAGCGACGCGTCCTGCGAACGTCGCAATTTTAGTTGACCACCGAAAGATGTTTGCGTACTCAGGGTTCCAAGTGTGACATCCCTGCCTGAAGTGGTATCAGAGTTGGTTAGTATCTGGAGTGATAAGGTGTGATGGGTCTTGGGATAGTTAGTAAGAAAGACTTTTTCTTTATGCTGAAGCTCGTGATTGATTAGCTGATTGGTAGATTGTTTTGTGCGGGTCGCTCAGTTTTCTAATTCTGTGGAATTGGAAAGCAAGTTTTATAAAGAGTCTGCAGTATGAGTGATCGGGAATAGAGGACTCCTAGGAAGAAGAGTATTGCGTTAGTCACTCGGGGTAGGACGCTGACTTGAGTCGGTATCCAAGGAAGAGCATCGGCTCATGCCAGCGCGAGTGTTAGAGTATCGCCGCCGGCTGGTATTGAGGGTGTAGCAGCACCTGGCGATCCCAGAATAGACAGGATCGTGCAGGTGCTCGAGACTTTGGGAAATCTGGTAGGGCATCAGGCCCAGAATCAAGCTGCCGATGTCCGGTGGAAGGTATCCCATTCTGCCCAACAAAAAGGGTGGGGTTGGGAAGTCAGCACCTAACTAGAACGGCGCATGTCGTTCCTATGGGAGAAGACATAGATCGGCTTCGTGTTATACCAGGACGGGAGCTTGTTTTAGGTGTGGCGTGTTCGACCATCAGTTAAGAAACTGTCCGCACAAGTCGATGGGACCACAACTGCTACTACCACCGCATAGAGGAAGTGCGCCATAGAACACACCGCAGGGTACGATAAATAAACCTCCAACACAAGGATGGGCGTATCCTGTCACCCGATGAGAGGCAAAGGACACATCAGTCATGGTCACAGGTACGGTCTCACTGAACAACCATGTTGCTTATGCTTTATTTGACCATGAAAGTACGCATTCATTTCTTGTTGAGCAGTACATTAAGTTGGTAGGGTTGAGTCCAGAACCATTGGGTGCAGTCATTAGTATATCCACCCCGTTAGAGGATAAGGTATTGTCTATAGTAGGTTGTCTTAGTTGCAAGTTGGTTGTTGGTGAGTGAGAGGAAATGATAGATCTGATTGTGCTAGTCATGTATGATTTTGATGTGATCGTTGGCATGGATTAGCTCACCAAGCAACGATCTACAATAGACTATTATCGTAAATCGATTCAGTTTAACCCGTTAACGGGTGAAAGTTTCGAGTTTATTGGAAGTCAGGGAGAACCCTTGATTACTTTAATTTCATCGCTTGAGGCAACTCGTTTATTAGAGGTAGGTTGCCAAGGCTATTTGGCAACTGTCATGGATATGACAGTTGAGGATCCAAAGTTGGAGGACATTACTGTGGTACAAGAGTTTTCGGAAGTGTTTCCTCAAGAATTACATGATCTACCCCTAGAAAGGGAGATCGAGTTCGTAATTGAGTTGGCCCCTGGGACAAAGCCAATCTCTAAGGCTCTTGACTGTATAAGTTGTCAAAATTGAAGGAACTGGAGGTGCAGATGCAGGGGTTGTTAGACAAAGGATTTATACGTCCCAGTGCATCACCTTGGGGAGCACCAGTTCTGTTCATGAGGAAGAAAGATGGTTCATTGCACCTTTGCATCGACTATCGACAACTCAACCAAGTGACGATTAAGAACAAGTACCTGCTACCGAGGATTGACGCCTATTTGACTAGTTACAGGGAGTGTCAATATTTTCTAAGATCGGCCTGAGGACAAGATACCATCAGCTGACGATCAAGAAGGAAGATATACCAAAGACGGTGTTTCGTACACATTACGATTATTATGAGTTCATCGTAATGCTGTTTGGTTTAACCAATGCCCTAGCCGCGTTCATGGATCTGATTAATCGAGTGTTCAAGGAGTATCTAGATCAGTTAGTGATAGTGTTTATCGACGACATAGTGGTGTACTCGAGAAGTTCAAAGGAGCACAAAAGACATTTAAAGACAGTGCTTCAAATTCTACGAGATCATGGATTGTACGCCAAGTTCAGTAAGTGCGAGTTTTGGTTGACTCGTGTAGCTTTCTTAGGTCACGTGATTTCTGGTTAAAGGATTTCCATGTACCCAACCAAGATTGAAGTAGTGATCAATTGGTCAAGACCGATGATAGTGACAGAGATCAAAAGTATCTTGGGATTAGCAGGTTATTACAAATGATTCATGGAAGGATTTTCTACAATAGTTATGCCTCTAACTTAGTTGCTAAAGAATGAAAAGAAGTTTGAATGGACATATAAGTGCGAGCGTAGTTTCCAAGAGCTTAAGCAAAAGCTAACTACCGCACCCGTGTTGACAACTCCGTCTAGTCCTGGAGGATATGAGGTCTATAGTGATGCGTCATTTCAAGGACTGTGTTGCGTTTTAATGCAGCATGGCAGAGTTATTGCATACGCGTCTCGTTAGTTGAGGTCTCATGAGTTGAATTAGCCGACGCATGACTTGGAACTCGCAGCAATTATCTTCGCCCTAAAGATTTGGAGACAGTACTTGCGTGGAGAAAGGTTCTAGATCTTTACCGACTATTAGAGTTTAAAGTACTTATTCTCTCAGGAGTTGAACATGAGACAACGTCGTTGGTTGGAACTTCTCAAGGACTACGACTGCAACATCATGTATCATCCCGGAAAGGCTAACAAGGTCGCGGATGCATTGAGTCGGAAGTTATCGGTTGCGCAAATGGTGATTAAGGAGTGGATCCTACTCGAAGGAGCTTGAGATTCGATTTTTAAATTTGAGGTAGACCACCTTTCAGGTCTTATGGTCACCCTCAGAATTAAACCAAAAGTGCATATAAGAATCAAGACGTTGCAGTTGACAGATCCTGAGATCCAGAAGATTCTATAAGAAGATGCAGAAAAGAAGAAGGCTGACTTCCAGATTTCTGAAGATGGGATACTAAAGTTTCGTGGAAGATTGTGTGTACTTGATGATGCAGAGCTTAAGGAGGAGAAATTGTCAAAAGCGTATCGTAGCAGTTACATCATTCATCCAACCAGTACAAAAATGTATCGAACCTGCGTCAACACTATTGGTGGACCGGTATGGAGGTGGATATTGCTAGACATGTCGCCAAATGTTTGACGTGTCAGCAAGTGAAAGCCTAGCATTGCAAGCTGGGAGGACTTTTGCAACCTCTTGAGAGGTTCCCGAGTGGAAATGGGAACATATCACAATGGACTTTGTGATGGGATTACCAAGGAGTTAGCAAGGTAATGATTCGATATGGGTTATAATTGAGAGATGGACGAAATCCGCTCACTTCATTGCTGTACGAAGGGACTTTGCATTGGACAGATATGCTGAATTGTACGTGCGCCAAATAGTCCGTCTGCATGGAGTATTAGTGACAATTACATTTGAATGAGATTTGAAGTTCACAGCCACTTTTTGGAAAAGTTTACAGACTGCCTTGGGAACGAAGCTACAGTATAGTACAGCCTATCATCCACAGACGGATGGCTAATCTGAGAGGACAATTCAAACTCGAGGATATGTTGTGAGCTTGTGTACTAGACTTCAAGGGAAGTTGGGAGAAACAACTTCATCTAGTTAAGTTCGCCTACAACAACAGTTATTAGTAGAGCATACAGATGACGCCGTTTGAAGCGTTGTATGGCAAAGCGTGCAGAACTCCAATTTGTTGGGATGAAGTCGAAGAGCGGAAAATTACCGGCCCTGAGTTAGTTCAACAATCAGTGGACGTTGTTAAAGTCATTCGAGAAAGACTTAAGACCGCTCAGAATCGCCAGAACAGCTACGCATATAAGCGGTGAAGATCATTGGAATTCCAAGTTGGTAAACACGTCTTCCTTAAAGTGTCACCAATGAGGGATACTTAGCGCTTTGACAAGAAAGGGAAGTTAAACTCGAGGTACGTTAGTCCCTTTGAGATTCTGGAGCGAATAAGGACTTTGGCGTATCGTCTTGCATTGCCGCCAAGACTAGGCTTAGGTGTATGATGTCTCCCACATGTCAATGTTGAGAAAGTATGAACTTGACCCGACCCACATGCTGACATGAACAACAGAGTGTCATATGTGGAAAAGCCAATTCAGATCATGGATCGAAAGGAGTAAGTGCTACGTACTAAGACGATCTCTTTGGTGAAAGTGGTCTGGCAACACCATGGGACAGAAGGAGCTACTTGGGAAAGCGAAGAATTGATGAGATGACAATATCCCCACCTTTTTGAAAAAGAATTGTAATGATTTAAATTTCAATGACAAATTTTTTATAAGATGGGAAGAGTTGTGATATCTTGAATTTTCGACCCCATCTCGATAAAATGAAATGGGCTTTTCATCGACGCACCTATGGTCCTTTTTCTCTAAGCTGATCACTCACGAGTTAACTAACATATTGGGTGAAGCCGTTAAGGGATACACTCGCAATAAAATCCCTAAAAGCTACCCGGTAGGTTGGATTGTACTAAAATCGCATTCGGTTGATTTTAACCACAAAATTGAATTCGGTTTCGGGAATCGAACATTCAAGCGTGTCACAATTTATTTTTCAGACCTCGTCTCATTTTTTGAAGAAATTCCGTCGAGCCGGGAATTTTGCGGAAAAATCAAATTCGGCAAATTCAAATGGAAGAAATTCGGATGCGCTGAGTTAGAGGGATTTTTGGGCCACCTTTGATAAGAATTTGTGGAAATTCGGATGGCCACTTTTATGTGGATTTTTGGCCTTCAAAATGGATGGATTTGTAGAGAAAATGGTGGAAATTCGTATGGCAACTTCAAGGGGATAAATTGTCCACCAAATTGAATTAATTTGTGAGAAATTGGGAGGAAAATTAAGGGAAATTCGTATGGACTGTTGGGCTACTATTTTTGGCCTTTAAATTGGCTTGTTTCTGAAGCTTTGGAGGGGAAAATCACCATTGGTTGATGCCTTGACTTTAAGGGGGTAGAAGACTTTCTTGGCATAGCACTCAAGTGAAAAATATTTGCCTTGGAAGCTTATTGGCTGCATGCTTGACTTCAAAACCCTCTTGTCCGCCCTTCCTTCCCTCTTTAGTTGATCAACCAGCCCCTCCCCCTTGCAATACATCTCCTGCTTCTTCTTCTTCCTTTCTTCTTCTTCCTCACTTCATCTTCTTCCATCCCATTCCTTGCTACAACTTTAAACCAAGCCAAAACAGCCAACCCCTGCCGAACCAACTGCACGCCCGTCTTCAGTCCAGCACCGAGCAACTGCCTCAACTCCGCTCGCTCCAGCCGTCCGCCTCACGTCTCACCAACCCCGACGTTCTGCCTCTCGCCGTCCCTAGCCACTAGCTGCGACCATCGACTAGTTCCAACTCGGCATCTAGCAGCCGTCGTCCATCCCTGCTTGCAACAATAGCCAGCCCAAGCCATTTAGCCGCCACAGCCTCCTTGCGCTAGCCCTCAATCTAGCCCTTCCAGAACCGGATCTCAGCTTTTGGCTAAGCCATGTTGAGCTGATTTCAACCTCATTCGAGCCTCCTTTGGAATTGCCGTAGGCACGAGATTTCACCGCCGTCACACCGCCGTCACTTAGGATTCGTTTTCTTGCTAATAAGGTGAGTTAACATCCTAATCTCTTATTTGGAAGTTAATTACACTTAGGGTGATTAGTTTAAGGTTAATTAGGATTATGATGATTTAGTTAGTGTAACTATTTAGTTGGTTAGTTTAGTTAGATGAACTAGGTGGTTAGATTAATTAGTTAGGGGTTAGTTACGTTATGTAGTTAGATTAATTAGAATAACTTAGTTAGCTCAATTAGGTTAGTCCGGTTAGCTTAATTAAATTAATTAAGTGCATTAATTTAAATATTTTGCAATTTATTTAATAAATTTTAATTAGCGTAAATTGGGCCGGGATAGCTAGTTATCAGAGTTTTAAGCTGATCATCGTGGGTGCGTTGATTTGTGCAATTGAGTGCTTGATTGTCGATTTGGACTAGTATTGCAAAAAGTGATTTTTGGGTATTTAATTGGAAAAATATTGGGTGTTGGGTTTTTACGCCAAAAATATTTTATATACTATATAAAATCGTGGGATTTTAAAATGGGAGAGTATCGTGTTTTATGGATTGATTTGACTATGTGACCACGTACAATTATTTCATCGGGAATTTTTAATATGAAAAAAAATAGGCCAAGTCCATTATTTGAAATAGAAGTATTTGAGTGCAAAGTACGATATTCTTGTCCGAGCATGGATGTGCGTGTAATCCCCTAATACCCTTATGCGTTTACACGGGGTAGTGAACCCGTCCTAATGCATTTACGTAGGACGATGCCTGATTAAGTTCATATGCCCTTGACAACGGACGCCTAATCGTGGTAGAGGCCGGACCGATGCTCCTTATGGAATGCCGTCCTGATGCGTTTACGCGGAACGAGGCCGTGCTCGATGGGGTGAGACGATGCCTGGTTATGCCGGATGACTGCCAACTATTGAGTTGGACCTAACTGATAGGTTGTAATAACTAAGACACGTGTGAGTGATTGAGATAGTCGCGCCTAATTATGGGATAAAATTGTGTGGCACGAAATGGGACGTGTCATAACGGTTTGACCTTATAATTGGAATCACTGTGAATAATTGATGAATATTATGAGGTGTTACAGTTATTGAATGCATTTATTGCATACATATGATATATGAGATGTACTAATGTGCAATGAGGTGTTGAGGCGAGGCAAGTCCTATATAGCGCATGTTTAGGCTGCCTCTAGGTAAATTCTCATTCTAATCGGGGTTTAGGGTGTTGAATCACTAAGATTTATTCTCATCCCGTCGTGGTTTAAATATTTTCAGGTCCCTAGTGTGGAGAACCCGAAGCCTGAGGCAAAAGGATCCAAAGCCTAGGTGGCTTAGTAGTTTCTTTTTAGGAGACAAACTAGTGTGTATAGACCTGTAGGTTAACCCGGTTTGTTTATAAAGCATGTTTTGTGAAAATTGGTTGCCTACTTTTCTATCACATGTTTGTTGTTGTTCGAGTATATGTTTAAATTTTACTTCTGCATGTGTACAAAAAGAAAGGGTCGGCAATGTGTCCTGGGAACGTCGCAATTTTAGTCAACCGCCGAGGAATGTTCGTGTGCTCGGGGTTCGGGGCGTGATAGAAACCAACGGGAAGTGAATAAAGCATCTACTCGGAAAACAAGATGCATTCACATGGAAAAGTTATTGGGACATGTAGATTAGTTCTTAATAATAATTTTTTTTTGAATTTAGAAAGAACCTTTTATTTTTCTAGTTTCTCTAGGAATTTAATTTTAGTTTTGAGAATGGTACCATTGGGATACTTCTTTGAATTTTCAGGTTTAACATTCGGTTTATCATATAAATTTGAAATTGTTGGGAGTGTTATTTTGTTTGATAGTCTCTTTCAAATTAATTTACAAGACAATGTTATTTATAATAACATGCATGTTCATGATAATGCTAGCATAAAGCGACGTATTGTGAATGATGATTCTTCTATTTTGTGACATCGAATATTAGGACATATCTTCATAGATAGAATTAAGCGATCAGTAATTAATGGACTACTTGATACTTTAGATTTTACTTAATATGACACTTGTGTGGACTGTATGACACTTGTGCGGAGTACATAAAGGGAAAGCAAACCAACAAGTCAAAAAAATGTGCCAAGAGGAATACGGAAATATTAAAAATCATACATACAAAATTTTGTAGTCTAGATATGGACTCAAATGTTCAAAGATACTTCATCTCTTTTATTGATAATTATTCACAATTCATATATATCCACTTGCTTCGTCATAAGCATGAAGTGATGGACGTCTCTAAGGTGTTTAAAATGAAAGTAGAGAAACAATGCGGTAAACAAATTAAGATTGTAAGATTAGATAGAGGTAAAGAATACTATGGTAGATACACTGAATATGGACAAGCACTTGGTCCCTTTGTGAAGGTTTTTGAAGAACATGGGATTATTGCCCAATATACTATACTTGGTTCCCGGACTAGTACGATTTGGTTCCCAGACTAGAATGGTGTAGTAGAAAGAAAAAACCAAACTTTATTGGACATGGTGCATAGTATGCTTAGCAGCTCTAAACTTTCTAGGTCTTTGTAGACTAAGGGTTTTAAAACAAAAGTGTACATATTAAACCAAGTTCCGACAAAGGTTGTTTCTAAGATGCCTTTTGAGTTATTCAAATATAGGAAACCGACTTTACGACATGTATGCATTTGGGGATGCTCGTCTAAAGTAAGAATCTATAATCGACAATAAAAGAAGTTAGACCTAAGGACTATAAGTGGGTATTTCATTGAATATCCGAAAAGTCCAAGGGATTCAGGTTTTATTGTCCATGCCACACCACTAGGTTTGTGGATCGAAATACGCTAAGTTTCTTGAGAATGACCTAATTAGTGGGAGAGATCAATTCAAGGACCTTGTTTCTTAATACAATCATTCGGATAATCAACCTTCTATTCCAGGTATTGGATTGGTTGTTGTTTACAATGCCCCTTCAATTCAACTAGTTGTTGAACAACCAATCATTGAAGATCCATAAGCTACTAATATTGATCCAATAGATCTAGCTATTCAACAATTACTAGAAACTGTTGAGCATCTAGTAAGACGACAGACTTCTCAAGAGAATGTTGATGCAACATTAAAAATATTTACTAGGATGAAGAAATTAGCGATCTTTAGTGACTACATTGTGTATCCACAAAAATTTGATTATAAAGTTGGAGCTAAAATGATCCTAAAATGTTTTTACAAACTATGAATTGTGATAAATTCAATTTGTGATACAATGCCATGAAAGAAGAGATGAGTTTTATGGCATCTAACGAGATTTAGGGTTTAGTTGATTTGCCTAATAATGCAAATGCTATTGATTGTAAATATGTCTACAAAAATAAGAAAGAGTCATTAGGCAACATTGAAAGATACAAAGCCAAACTCATTGCCAATGGATTCACTCAAAAGGAGATGATCGATTAAACAAAGACATTTTCTCCTGTATCTAAGAAAAATTCTCTTCATATTATCTTGACATTGGTTGCTCATATTAACATGGAGTTATATTAAATGGATATGAAATCGGCGTTCTCCAATGGAAAACTAAATAAAGTGGTTTACATGAAACCATAAGGATTCTTCTTTAGTGATGTTGAGCATTTGATGTGCAAGATTAAAAGTCTTTATATGGCTTGAAACAAACATCCTACCAATGATATTCGAGGTTCCACAAGATTATCTCTTCATTTGATTTTATAGAAAATATCATGAATCAATATATATACCAAAATGTCAGTATGAGTAAGATTTGCTTTATTATCCTATATGTGAATGATATTTTACTTGTAACCAATGACAAGAGGTTGCTACATTAGGTGAAACAATTCATCTCTAAGAGTTTTGACATGAAGAATATGGATGATGCATCTTATGTCACTTGCATAAAAATCCATAGGGATAAATTTTGAGGTATATTAGAATTATTTCGAGAAACCTATATTAATAAAGTCTTAGAGAGATTCCAAATGAAATATTGTTCATCAAGTATAGCACCTATTGTGAATGGTGATAGGTCTAATATGAACCAATAGCCCAAGAACGATTTTTAAATGGAACAAATGAAGAACATTCCTTATGCTTCTCCTGTCAGAAGCTTGATGTATACTCAGGTTTGCATCCGACTTGGCATTACCTTTGCTATGGGAATATTGGGAAGATACTAGAGTAATCTAGGTATGAACCACTAGAGAATTGCAAAGAATGTGATAAGGTACATTCAAGATACAAATGGACACATGCCTATATAGTTGGTTACTCGAATTCAGACTTCATTGGCTGCATTAATTCCCGTAAATCTACATCGGGAAACATTTTATGTTTGCTAGCGGAACTTTGTCTTAGAGGAGTGCAAAACAAACTTCCGTTGCCACTTTCACTATGGAGGTAGAGTTTGTTTTCTATTTTGATACCACCTCACATGGTGTGTAATTGAAAAGGACGCGTGAACCCCTAAAGTGCTATAACTTGGTACAAACTAATACTTAAGTACCATAACTTACGAAAATAACACTTAAGTGCTAAAATCGGAGATAAATTAATCACTTAAGTGACACTCCGACCCAAACGCTAATGCGTCAATTTTCCGACGAAGCAAGTGCAAAACGATGTTGTTTTGGTGCGACGTAGTAAAAAAATTAATATAAAAATTAATTAATTTAGTTTAAAACTAAATTTATTTAAAACATTTAAAAATTAAAATAAATTATTACAAATATTTAAAAAAAATTAAAAAAATTAATTTAAAAATTTTAATTTTTTTTAAAAATGATAAAAAATTAATTAAATTAATTTTAAAATTTTAAAAATAAATTTTTTAATATTAGAAAAAAGGGAGGCGGTGGGAGGCGGCGCCGCCTCCCCATTAAAAATTTTATTTTTAAATGTTTTAAATAATTTAATTTAATTTTATTAATTTTATATCTTTTTATAAAATTTTTAATTTTTTTAAAAATTAAATATTTTAAATATTTTTATTTTTTAAAAATGTTTTAATAAATTTAGTTTTAAACTTAATTTAATTAAATTTTATATTTTTAAAATTTTTATATATTTTTAAATATTTTAAATATTTAAATATTTAAATATTTTTATTTTTAAATGTTTTAAATAAATTTAATTTTAAATTTAATTTAAATAATTTTTATATAATTTTTTATCACATCAGCACCAAAATTTAACGTCATTTTTGCATTGTCTGATCACGTCAACGTGCAAAATGATGCCGTTTTGCACACGTTTTGCCGAAAATTGACACGTTAGTGGTTTTGTTGAATTTTAGTCGGAGTGGCACTTAAGTGATTAATTTTTCTCCGATTTTGACACTTAAGTGTCACTTTCATAAGTTATGGCACTTGAAGCGTTCTTTTGCCGATTGAAAAGTTTCATATTAAGGCTTAAAGTTGTAGATTCCATCGCTTGGCCATTGAGAATATTTTGCGACAATTCAATTGCAGTTTTCATGGCTAAGAACCATAAAAGTAGTAGTTGAAGCAAACACATCGAGACATCAAATACTTCACCATCAAAGAACGTGTTAAAGAGAAAAAGTCGTCATAGAACATGTAAGCACTATGTCACAACCTATCATCGGGTGAACCATTTAGGGTTTGGCTAATGAATTACTAAACTTAAACTTAACTCGGATTCTCCCAAGCTCATATCAATTCACAACTTAGGTTTAATTTTTTAGCATACAAATGAATTTTATCTAAGAATCGCCACTAATCAGTTTATAGTAGGTCAAGTAAACACATAAGTAATAGGATAATTTTGTTATTCCTATGAATCAAAGATTGTGGGAACGGGGACTTGATTACACTAGATTACTATAATGCCCTTTTAGTACCTATTGTCTTTTATTTTCAAAAATATGTTCACGCAACCATTATTAAACAATTAATGAATCAAATAAATTGCACCAAATGAATTAAACACACCAAAGCAAGCAATTATTTTTTTTTTTGGGTTTTCTCTTATCTTGAATTTAAAGCCTATATGACATGCACAAGCTATTTTTGTCTTTTTATATTAAAATTCGAAATAATAAAAAACCCTAATTAAACTATCTAAAATAAATAGTTATCTAATCTAGTTTAGGGATTAATTAGACGTAAACCCTATCATATCTCAAAAAACTTTTTTAAAGATGCAACATTATCTAAACATGCAAGCATCATTTAGGACCCTATCTAAAAGAAAATGCTATTTAGAATCAATTATGATATATTCTAGAACTATCTAAACATGCAATCCTATTCAAGCTAGGCAATATTAACTAGAAATCCTATATATTCTAACATGCAATCTAATCCAAAAAAAAAAAAAAAAAAAATGCAATCCTAATTTAGGAAACTAGCCTAGACAATTTGATCTATTTTTTTGGGGTATTTTCCAAAACATGCAATTATTAAATATAGGCATTATATTCAACCTACTCAAGATATTCGTCGAGAATTCACATAAAGGGTTAAAATAATTGAAAAAACAATATATTGTCTCATGGATTAAATTAACAATTATTCTAACCTTGAACATCACAACATGTGAGAAAAATCAAAATAATTGAAAATTTTATCCGAAGTTTCACGGATTAAATTAATAACTATAATAATTTTAAAGTTAAAACATCATCAACGCGCAAAAAAGATCAAAATAAAAAAAAAAAATTATCCAAAATCTTAAGGATCAAATTGGTAATTATAATGATTTTTTGCCAATAATATTCTATTGTATAATGCCTAAAGTCTCAATAAAATCACTAGTAGCATCAAATATTCTAATTTAGGCTATAATATTGAGTTGAAATTTGGTTCAAGAAAATTACCTTGTTCGAATTATTTGCTTCCAAAACGGGACCAGCGCGAAGAATTCACAAACGGCGGCTTGCATCGAGATAGGCTTAGCGGCAGCATGCTCACAACCAATGAACCTGCAAGAATAGAAAGCTCGCGGAATCGACTCGATTTAGACGAGCGGGAACCACGGTTGGCGTCAGGGGGTTCGGACGGTATACACGGCCAAGGTGGGACTGTCTCGTTGTGGGAAGGCAATCACGGGCGGCTTCGTGGGCTTTGGACACTGGTAATTCTTGGTGTGGCCTTCTTGGATCGATACTGGAAACTGACAACAACAAAAGTCAACTTTTGTCTGCTTCCTTCCACAGGGTGCTCTTCAGTTTAGTCTTTCTGGCGTCAATTGTAGCCCCTGGTGCCCATGCGAGCGATCGTTGGAATTGTTATATCGGCTAGCTGGCATTTGTTGGGTCCACAGCACGACCGTTGCTGACGGTAGGGACGCAACAGCGGCTCGCGGTCAGGCTTTTCGCGGCTTTGTGGAGGCACCTCAGGCGCGGCAACTCAGGAGGGAGGACTGGCGGACTTGCCTGGGGACAGCGAGCAGTAGTAACGCCGCCAGTGGTTGGGCCCATCGTGGAGCAGCAAGAAGGACGCGTCTCGTCGTGGACCCGGGAGTGGCAGTGGGCCTTGCAATCGTGGTGCAGCAGGGACGATGGTGTGGACGGCGGCAAGAGTGACGTGAGCAAGCAGTGTCGTTGGTGGCTGAATAGAAGTGGGCGTTGAGGAGCGGATTTCGCCGGAAGAAGGGGGCAGCAGCGAGTTGCGGGCGTCGGCAATGGCGTTTAAAGACCCACCGAAGAAGAAGGCCTCCTTTCTATCTCACGTTCTCTCTCTCACTTGTCCTTTCTCTAAGAAATGCCCACCCCCCCCCACCCAAAAAAAAAAAAAAAACCCTTCTTCCGTCAAGACGTCTTCTTTGTCTCCTTCTATAATGTCCATTCCTAAACCTCAAAACAGAAGTGTGAATATTCGGGAAGATCCTCCGATTTCTCCATTTCTCTTTCTTTCATGTTCTGTCTTTACACCACAGAGAAATATTCCTTTGTTCTTGATCTTCCACGTTTTCGAGCTGCTACGAATCTTCATGAATGATCTCTTTTTGACGAAGAAGATCTCCCTTAATATATCAAGTCCACTTTTATATGTGAGAAAGCTTATTCTTATTTGGACAAATATATCTCCTCCTTCCCTTTTGCTTGACTGAATATTACCTTATGTCAAATCTTTTCCTTTCTGAAGTCATTGCAATATTCTCTTGATAATGCAATATCCTCTTCATATCATACAAGCTTTAGCCATGATGTGAAAGGCATAACGTGATTCTCATCCATGGACTTGGCCAAATTTGTGGGCTCAATAAAATTCAAGGCTAATCAATTAAGTCCATTTGTCGTCAATCCAATGCAAATGCAATTATTTTTATATGCAATACAATTTAATTTAATATTTCTATTTATGGGCCAAAATTTATTCCCTATTTTTTATGCAACAAACAACTAATTGGATCGTCAAATTTAGGTGTCAACACACTAAATTGATGATAGCTAATCCTTTAACTAAATGAATGCCACCAATGAGTTATAATGATAATGTAATCAAAATGGGCATTGGTCCAATCATTTAAATTTTTCTTTACGTGAAAACATTTGTGAAACTTTTATTCGTTTGTGATATTTTTCTCAATACAGTTGTATACATTCAATTATTCTAAGCCTAGAATAAACATAAGGTTTATTCACTATGTTATAGTATCACATATGAGGTGGTGAGACATATTGTGATACATGAAAGATAATACTCATTCTAAGAGGACTTATCAACATGATTTGTGTGTTTTATTTTCAGCATGAAGTTTTGTAGATTTGGTTCACAATTTCATTCAATGAAAATTGGGATCAAGTGGGAAAATGTTATAATTTTATATAATATGATCCCAAATTCTGTTTAAAATTGCCTAAATTAGATTTCATCGAGGATTTATTATCCAAATCTATTAGCCAATAAATATAGAGAATGTCCATATCTATTAGGATTTGTAAGGGCATATAAATGGGACATCTAAGTCAAACCTTCTCATTATTCTTATTATTCTAATTATCTGATAATTGGAGGGCACACTATCAATGTCGGGAGGGTAATTGACTAGAAGTGCTTATTCATGATTGTTTAAGCTCATGCATATCTGTTCTTGATGCCATCAATGGCTGGAGGTCAGTACAAAATTTACATGTATTCACATTTGATCCCAATTATCAAGATCATGGTTTTCTGCAAAATTTCTAATAACTCTTTCGTACATAGTAAAACTTTGATAGTGTGAAGACACATTTGTGACCAAACGAACATGGTTTTATTCTAAAGGCTACCTTTTCTTTTATATTTACATATCATAATCTAAATTTGGATAATAGAGCGTAGGCTCCTTTTCTCACAATTGAAATTTTGTATAAATGTACTTCACTCATGGTCAATTAGATAATAAATAAATGTGTTGGCATGAGTTGATTTGTAGGAGTGATACGTATAGAAAGTTAATATTTAGCCTAATAGGCAATTGTTAGCCTAGTAGTATTTGTATATATATATGGCTGTGTAAACACAATTTATATAGAAAAAATGAGCGATGGTTTTCAACATGGTATCAGAGCGAAACCCCAACATCCTTCACACCGTTTCAACTAAGATCAGATCACTGCCGCGGCATTGGTTATTTGTGCTACCGCTGCACCAACCAGACTAGATCGCCGTCGCAACACTGACTCATGCCGACTCATGCTGTTGCCACGTTGTTTTTTACCTGACCAGGAATTCCTTCTCGGTTGTGAAACAATTGTAATTGACAACCACGACAGATCTAAAATATGTTACATTATATTTTCAATGGGGATGCAAAGATTATTATATGGATGGTAGTGAAGGCAAGAAAGGCAAGTAGACAAAAAAACAGCCCATGTCACAATGCTTCGATGCTGCAAATGTAAAAGAATCTCCCCGGCAACCAGTGAGACATTCAAGATTGCATTGAAACAGTTTGGGTCCCAAGAAATAGTAAGCTGCACACGTTAACGTGCATTCCCTAGATATGGCCACGCCGGCATTGATGGACAACCATAGTATGAGAGCCACCACAAATATCATTCACCCCAATCTCTTGGATGTTGTTACTTCCATGGTTACTAACACCTAAAATATTCTTAGCCTCTCTCTCGCAATGAGTTTTGACAGCTTTGTGACCTAGCGTAGTGATGTGTTGAGATGAGTTCCTGTAACACCTTCATATACTCATAGATTCATTATGGTTGCTGAATGAGTAGATGACTAGAAATGAATGATTGTCCTTTTCATTTAATGAGGACATGCTTATCATATCATCTAGTCGAATGAGATGGACTTCTCACCATATCAAGTCCAATTAAAAGGTGACAATAAGTTTATATTTATTAAAGAATTTCACCTTAAATTTAGGTACCTGTCAAATTTAATCTCATCAACAACTTTCGTTAGGAGGTCCTACATTTCTAACTTTGACAAATTCTATAGTCAATTATCCTACATGGCATAACTAGCGCTACCATAAATATTTTTAAATAATATTTTAACAATATTTTAAATTTTTTATACTTTTTTCTAATTTTGTTCCTTTTTCCTTTCTTTTTTTTTCTAGTGGTTGACAAACAGCCACTCACAGGGGTTGGCTATCAAGGGATAGCCTTGCCAGACATGGCGAGGCCAAGCCTCACTTAGGCCATCATGGCCACACCAGGCGTTGCCTTGCCCTTGCTGACCCTTGCCTAGTGAGGCCGCCATGGCTTAGGAGGGAGTCAGCCTCACCGAGCACCACCTATAGCTAGTGGCCATTTGTCGGCCATCAGCAAAAAGAATTGGGAAAAAAATCAGAAAAATCATTAAAAAACATTCAAGATATTTTTAAAAATGCTCACGTTAGAACTAATAATGTCACATAAGACAACTAACTAATCGTGTCACATAAGACAACTAGCATTCTGGTCAATAATTTCTAATCAAAACTGGCTAGGTGAGATCAACTAGCAAAAGGTAAAAAGATTTATGACTCAATTGGAAAAATTGAAATGTTTAATATTGAATTTGTAAAAATATAAAAGGTTCATGACTTTTCGAACAATTTTGCTGAGCCTAGACAAGTGGCTGAGACTACTCCTCTTAAGCTTCTTCTTGATCTTATAAAGGTCGTAGAGCAGCACCAATGCTGTGTAAATGCCATTGTGTCGCTCTTCCTCTTCTTCACATTTTGAGGCCTCTTTTTAGGCTCAGGTATCTACGTCTGAAGAGGATAGAATCAGTAAGACGAGGCATAACACGCGAATTGAGGGGACGGAATGCATGCATAGCAATATACGCCCGTTGACACTTTTCTATCAATGTGGACAAATTATCAAATGTTCTAATTGTTTCTCCATTAGAAAAAAGAAAAAGAAAAAGATAAAAAAGAGACTGTTTCTGGATTTGAGCCTGTAATCATGCAAGATGCAACACCCTCTTAAATGATTTCCCATGGGCCGATGGTGGCCCACGGCCCCTCGATCCAAAAATTTCCATCAAGCGAAAGGGAAAAGTTAAAAAGAAAAAAGAGTATAAATATTATATAAATGAGCAATTTGTGTCTCGCCGCTGGGTATGACGGTTCTGTATGTCCTCATGTGACGACTTCAAAGAAAGAAAAACATGAATAACGCCCATAGGCCGCGTAGATTATAAGCTATTTGTCATACGGGACGATCCGTTCAAAAGATACGCAAGACTACGTAATCTGTTGTCAAGGTGAGATGAACCGATGAAGTTCACATACCACGTGGGTTCGAGAGAGGGAAACCGGATACATTGAAATCTTCGTTCAAACTATTGCCAATTTTTGGCATGGAAGGACACTCCCTGGAGTCAATATAACCCACCATCACAAGATCCCACCCCCACCTTCGCCTGGAATAGGGAAGTCCAAAGGACATTTCAACATCACTTGCTAATTTAAGGTTTGCTAATATTTCTAGGTTAAGAGCATGATACATCCCCCAGGAAACAAGCCAGACTTAGTTCTGTATACCAGTCAGGCGGCGCTCCCTGTACTTAGCAACATTGGAGATGGCTTTTAGCGGTCGCATTCCAAGATATTATTCCAGAATCGGAGGCCGATTCAATTCCCTTTCGGTGCAAAGGTGTATGGATCCTCACTGCACAACCAGAGAGATAAATAGTCTTGAGTCTCTCCCCTAGACAAGCAGAGAACTGCCTGAGTTACAAACAACAACGAAAAGAGTCGCAGATGAAGAGGAAAAAAGGATAAGAGGCCTCTTTCCCTTTTCGTCGGCAATTGTAATGTATATAAATAAAATATAACTAAAAGCACATGCATCGACTAATCTAAATCAAAGAATTGAATTTCTACTCTGAATGAAGTTACAATCAAAATGAAAGGGAAATTATTCATTATATACAAATCCATGCCCTCCAACACCTTGCTGAGGCATCCCCCGTCGCGGACATGCCTCTCTTCCCCTTGAGAAAGAGCAAAGCATTCCAACCGAGTACACAAGTATTTTTCATTCGTTCTTTCTTTTATTACCTTCCTTTCGTACATATTAAGAAGCTTCAGTGCAACTAAAGAGAAGGGGCAGTCACAGAGAAGTGTGTCCACCATCCACTTGTATTTGCCCAGAGAGACTGAGAGAGCCTGAGCAAGCAGAGCCCATTCAAGAGTCAAACACTCCTTTGACAAAAACTATATGACTCTAAATTTCTAATCTGCATAAAATTTGCGTTCATGCCCACATTTCTGATTTCTGAGCGCCTTTATAACTTTTTTTCTTTTTGACACTTGTAGAAACTCCGCTATCACCATGCTGTAATTATCAAAAACTACTTAAGAAAGCAACGTTCTTACCTTAAAATCCGACGCCAGCAAGTTTACTGAGACATCTCATCCCCACATAAGGCCTGATACCTGGCTCTTAGCAAAAAGATAGCGAGAGGGGCAGACTGGCCAGACATGTTGCAGCAAGGTTTCCCATGCAAGGTGGGGTTGCCGCGGATTTCCGATCCTCTCTATGGCTAATCTCCTAAGAAACTTTCAATTATCAAACAAAAGTAGTTCAGTGGAGACCTGATTCTGTCCTTTTTCACTCGTTTCAGCAACATCTCCAGCCATCGGAGCTTTTCTCCCCCTCAGGCAAGCACTGTATTCCGCGTTTTTTATAAACGGAACACAAGGTGGAGCTTGAGTTTGGCAAAGATCAAAATACAAAGAGGACAAGCAATTAGTGATCTCTCTTCCACATTGGTCCAGAGGAACCCTGCTGCTTCTTCTGTGCACCGTATTGCCAGGATTCTCTTGACTGTCACCCACCTGATCAACACCTTCCAGTGAATTCTCCACAGGTGGCTTAAGAGGCCGGAAATTTCCATTCCTAGAGATTAGGGATGCTGGCAACTTCTCATCATCTTCCGGTGCCACCACTGACCTGGGCTCTATGTTTGTGTCTGTCAATCTATGCCTCGACCCACATGACCTCAACCCCCTTGAATTCAAAGGAGCCTTACCTGGCAGGGGAGCTAGAGTCGGTCCTTTGGGTATGTAGAACTCTTTGGGGACAGAATCCATGTCCATGTAACAATTTCTGGCTTTGGCATCATCAATCAATGCAGCCCAGTCTTCAGACTGAATTAAAGCACTAGCATTTCCCACTACCTATTAAGATAAGAGAAAATATTGGGTGGTCCGGGACCACCACGTCAGCGTGGTCCCCGGCCACTCACGAGATGCCATGTGGAGGTTTGGGCCCCACTTGTGTCTTCTGCCTTCTTCCCCTCTCTCTCTCCTCTTCCTAGCCTGCCGATGCCCTCTCTCCTCCTAGCCTGCACGCTCTCTCTCTCCTGTCGAGCATTTATTGCGGACGTTTTTCTCTTTCCTTCGTTTGAGAAAGAAAACGCCGTTCGGACGGAGACTCGGAACATTTCTTTCCTTTCGATTTTTGAATCTGAAATTCTCTCTCCGCGCTCGTTCCCCTGCCGTCGCCGATCATCAAGCGGCCGTTCCCCTGCCGTCGCCGACGAACCACGCATACGGCCGCTGCTACTCGGTGCTCGCTCGCTTCTCTCTTCGGGCTCGTTGCTGCTCCGTCGTTCGTTCCGCCGTTCTGGGTCGCAGATGCAGCACGCGGAAGGCTCGGAGGCGAGGTTGCTGGAGAAGCTAGTGCCGTACGCGCGCGCGAGGCCGACGCCCCTCCGCCGGTTGCCTCCGTCGGCGTCGAAGTCCGTCGCCGACAAACTGAAAATTTGAATCTGAAAATTTCTCTCTCCCGTGCTCGTTGCTGCTCCGCCGTGCATCAAGCGGCCGTTCCCCTGCCGTCGCCGACAAACCACATTACGGCCGCCCCTGACTCCGACGCCCCTCCGTCGACCCCGACTCCGACGCCGACGCCCCTCCGCCTCCGCCTCCGCCTCCACAGGTTGCCTCCGTCGCCCCGACTCCGACACGGACGCCTCCACCTCTGCCTCCCGCGGGACGTCGACGACGACTGCCGAAGAACGCGGCCAACTATCCTGTCGGTCCTTTCGGCACGAAGGTTAGCCTCATAGAGTGGATTGTGAATCCGAGATGTGCATTTTATCTCTTCGACATGTGTTCTTACTATGAGATGTGATTGTTTGTGTCTATAGACTGATCTGTTTACACTTGGAGTGCATTATTGGTCTCATGCTGCTTTTGATAGTTGTATTTTACTTATTATGTAATCATTGTTCGTTTGATGCGCTACTGAAACGTCTCGCGTTTGATGTTTATATATGGATCTTCACGCTGATGAGTTCCTTTCCATATTGTCGAGACGTTCAAGTCGAAGACTGCGGTTATAGGCACTTCTAAATGTTTGAATGGGAGAGTTTTTTTGGTTTTTCGACAATGTTGGATTAGTTAATCGCTATACGTTCAAATGGTGCGGATGTTTTGTCTTTTCAGTTTCTGAATGAGCGCTTGCTGTGAACTCATGCTGTCACTTTGCATTCAATTTTGTCGATCCAGTGAAACAAAGTGATAAATACAATTGACTATTTTTTTTCCCTATTCGGTAAGTGCTTATCACAAGATGAAATCATTGGCTCAACAGGACCGGTAAAGCTACATTGACCAATAATTTAGATCGAAACAGTATAGAATTTTTGGTCAATTATGCATTGTGAAAGTGCGATTTGGAGGCTTTACGTGCATTGTTATGATATTGGTCGATAAACAGAAAATGCAACTCAAGACGGGAGTTTATAAAGTTGTAGAGGCATGTCGCTTGGTGGCTGATTGTTCAATTGCTAACCAGTGCAGAATCATTAATTGCTCTCCAGGAAATCCAGGCTCCTACCTTAACTCGATAATCAATGGTAAACAGCTTTCGTTGGTTGTCAAACTTGGACTCGCAAATGAACAATCAGCCACCAAGCGACATGCCTCTACAACTTTATAAACTCCCGATCTGAGTTGCATTTTCTGTTTACTGACCAATATCATAACAATGCACGTAAAGCCTCCAAATCGCACTTTCACAATGCATAATTGACCAAAAATTCTATACTGTTCTGATCTAAATTATTGGTCAATGTAGCTTTACCGGTCCTGTTGAGCCAATGATTTCATCTTGTGATAAGCACTTACCGAATAGGGAAAAAAAATAGTCAATTGTATTTATCACTTTGTTTCACTGGATCGACAAAATTGAATGCAAAGTGACAGCATGAGTTCACAAAGAAGCGCTCATTCGAAAACTGAAAAGACAAAACATCCGCACCATTTGAACGTATAGCGATTAACTAATCCAACATTGTCGAAAAAACCAAAAAACTCTCCCATTCAAACATTTAGAAGTGCCTATAACCGCAGTCTTCTCGACTTGAACGTCTCGACAATATGGAAAGGAACTCATCAGCGTGAAGATCCATATATAAACATCAAACGCGAGACGTTACCGTAGCGCATCAAACGAACAATGATTACATAATAAGTAAAATACAACTATCAAAAGCAGCATGAGACCAATAATGCACTCCAAGTGTAAACAGATCAGTCTATAGACACAAACAATCACATCTCATAGTAAGAACACATGTCGAAGAGATAAAATGCACATCTCGGATTCACAATCCACTCTATGAGGCTAACCTTCGTGCCGAAAGGACCGACAGATAGTTGGCCGCGTTCTTCGGCAGGTCGTCGACGTCCCGCGGAGGCGGAGGTGGAGGCGTCCGTGTCGGAGTCGGGGCGACGGAGGCAACCCGTGGGAGGCGGAGGCGGAGGCGGGGGCGTCGGCGTCGGAGTCGGGGTCGACGGAGGGGGCGTCGGAGTCGGGGCGGCCGTAATGTGGTTTGTCGGCGACGGCAGGAACGGCCGCTTGATGCACGGCGGAGCAGCAACGAGCGCGGGGAGAGAGAAATTTTCAGATTCAAATTTTCAGTTTGTCGGCGACGGACTTCGACGCCGACGGAGGCAACCGGCGGAGGGGCGTCGGCCTCGCGTTTCGCGTACGGCACTAGCTTCTCCAGCAACCTCGCCTCCGAGCCTTCCGCGTGCTGCATCTGCGACCCCAGGAACGGCGGAACGAACGACGGAGCAGCAACGAGCCCGAAGAGAGAAGCGAGCGAGCACCGGAGTAGCAGCGGCCGTATCGTGGTTCGTCGGCGACGGCAGGGGAACGGCCGCTGATGCTCGGCGACGGCAGGGGAACGAGCGCGAGAGAGAATTTCAGATTCAAAAAATCGAAAGGAAAGAAATGTTCCGAGTCTCCGTCCGAACGGCGTTTTCTTTCTCAAACGAAGGAAAGAGAAAACGTCCGCAATAAATGCTCGACAGGAGAGAGAGAGCGTGCAGGCTAGGAGGAGAGAGGGCATCGGCAGGCTAGGAAAAGGAGAGAGAGAGGGGAAGAAGGCAGAAGACACAAGTGGGGCCCAAACCTCCACATGGCATCTCGTGAGTGGCCGGGGACCACGCTGACGTGGTGGTCCCGGACCACCCAATATTTTCTCATTAAGATAAAAAGACACAAAAACAATCAGAATCTGTCCCTGTAAGTTGACAAGCGGACAGGACAGGGAGAGAGCAAAGAACAGAAATGTAAAAGAACAGAGTAGGTGAACCCATACCCATAGAGCTCTCCTAGCACGAGTTAGAGCAACATTCATTCGACGAATATCTGCAACAAAGCCAACTCCATGGCTAGAAGCACGAACACGCGACATTATAATGACATCACGTTCTTGTCCTTGGAAAGCATCAACGGTATTGATATAAATATCCTTCCCTTCTTCTGAATTCAGAACCTCCTCAAACTCACGTTGAAGGCATTTTAACTGCAACTTGTAAGGTGTAATTATGCCCATGGTAATCTTCCCCATACCCATAGATTTCAGAGTTTTCTGTAAATGCTCATATATACGGAGACAAAACTGTGCTTCGTGTATATTTTGGTAGGAGACAGAACCACCTCGGTGGGATTCCCGACCATGTGTAATATCGTAAAATAAGTAAGGTCTTAGCAATGGATCCCTGTAATATACCTCATCAGGTAACTTCACTACACTTTCACTATCGCTTATGTTAAATTATGTCTCGAGTTTGTGTCCATGTACGATACCCGATCCGTACAAAATATTTACATGCTGAAATAAGAAAGAACGTGCGCGGAGCATTTGATGGCGCAGGATAGGAGCCGAAGAGATCCCGCCCATTTTCTCCGCTTCGCGTTGGAAATAAAGTCTTCAATCCATGGGATTCTTCTCACTTGTCAGCATGAAATCTGAAGGGGTGATCGTCCAATTCTTCTACGTCATTAAATGCATGCACATGGCCATGTGCATGCATGCTTGTAGAAGAATAAAGTTGGTCAGCACTTGTAGGCGCCGAATTCCCTCTTTACGGTTTCTCATTTGTGGGCTTCTATTGTTTTTATTGATAAAGAAAGAGGGATGGCAGAATAAAGAAAGAGAGAAGGCAGAAGCTATTCTAGGTGTGTCAGTGCATGATGGTCATACGCTTGCTTCTCTCCATGAACAAGAAATTTGAAGACTGCAGCCCACCTCATTTCACGGATCAATGGCACACGTTGTTGACTCTCCTCTGCCTCATTAAATGCTTTGCCCATGCACATGCATGATCTGCATGCATGCCTACAAATAAGGTGGGCGTTCGGTGCCGATTGTGGGCGCCTGCGCTGCATTTAATGAGACCATTTACTTTAACTTCTTTTGTCTTGTTTTCGTCCCTTCCACCGATAAAGGGAGAAGACGTCTGGAGCTCGAGTGTAGCGAAAAGAAAAAGAGCTCGGCAGAAGAGCGAGAGAAAAGAGCTCGAGAGAGAGTGAGAGGCTTGAGCTCCGAGAGGTTTGTGCGGAAGTCGAGTCCAGTGAGTGAGTTGAGTTGTTAAACACCGTGGGTATCGGGTATAAAGTAGGGCTGGGAAACACTTGAGTATATATGTGATTGTAATCCTGTAATTCTCCGATTTATAGTGGATTGATTTGCTGGCTCTCCCCGTGGACGTAGGTTCTGACATTCGGACCGAACCACGTAAATTTCCGGTGTCCTTTTGTTTCTCGTTTTATTTCGATCGATTTCTATAGCTCCCGACATAATTGCAAATATACGATCCGCTTCCGCTGCGACGCTGATTCATTACAACAGCTTAGGTACCTGGAAGGGAAATCACGGATTTGTGGATGCATCCTATACTGAACAGACAACAACATTGTTGGGCATCCAGCCTGTTGAAATCTCTCAAAAAGGCTCCTCTGTATAGCAGAGTCCAAGCTGTTTTGCTGATCACAGTGGCAGGAAGCTGCTGTGGATCCCCAACCAGAACACATCTAGCAGCACCAAGAAAAAGGGGAGGAAGGACTGCCACCTCACTGGCCTGTGCTGCCTCATCAATGACCACCATATCAAAACCATGAGAAAGGCGAGAGAATAACTTTCTACCACTGCTTGAAAAAGTAGTGAAGACAATCTCAGCTTCATTGGCATAACTTGCCTCAAGACTGGCGCGGGCCTCTTCCAAATTAAAATTACTACCAGTACAAAACTTTACTTCTACAATGAGGATGCGAGACATCTCAACCAGCACTTTGTCCCTGTTCTCAACTGCTTGAGCAAGTTGCTTGAGCAATGCATCACGATTCTGGTCCCTTGCCATCAAAACATCAGGATCCACACCTACAGATCCTTGAGAACGAATAGCAGCAGCTGCACTGTTGAGTTTCATTTGAATTTCAGCTATCTCCTGAGAGAATTGAGCTTCACTACTTCTCAATCTGTGCAACCAGGCATACACCTCCTCTTTACCCATGGCAAGAAGTTGCCCAGTTCTCCTTTCAACAGAGACGGCCTGAGCTGCACGTGTTTGTGAGTCTACTCCAACTCGGGCTACATCAGGTTTATATATCCTCATTTCCCCATCAATGAAACCAGGATCAAGAACACGAGCCAGGAGCTCATCTGTTGCTGCATTGGAAGGAGCACACACTAACATTCTAGGCTTCGGGCAGAGCTTTGGAAGAGTCCGAAAAAGACTCTGATCCATGCTCTGAAGAACTTCATCAATTGATCCAGTTGCATTATTATCAGAACTGCCCTCGCTAGGTTGCTTGTAGCTTTCAGGTGCCAGTTTCTTGAGCAATGAGTTGTAATAATGTTGATACTGAACCAGATGGATCACATTCAACATACCCCATACAGTATGTGTCTTGCCTGTACCTGGAGGGCCTTGGACGAGAGTGAAGGGCCATGGTTCCTGCCTCTTTGTTGTCCCACTACTTGTACCGGCAGTGCATTGCAGCCCACTGTATTGCTGACAGTTGGGGTCCATTAAAGGTCCCATTTAAGTGTTCTGCAAACTTCTGAGTGAAGCACTCCGGCACGGCAGGGATCTGCTGATCATAATTAGGAAACTGCTCAGGACTAGGCTGAAGTATCGCTATTTGCATCTGAAAAGGAGAGATTCAGTTAGACATTATTTAACCCAAGTGAAATGCAGTTATATTGAAAAAAAAAAAAAAAAAAATCCAGCTGTACCTGCAAATTAAGGCAATGAAATGCATGCAAAGAAATATACTCCCGTTGAGTGGTAGCAAGAGAGCCCAGGACAGTTAAAAACCAGATGCCTCTAGGCTGGATTTTCCTTAAGATGTGTTCTTCATTGCCCTCACTGAAAATGTCCATTAGGAGAACACAATTAGACTTAGTACATGGGTATGACACAACATAGATAATATATAGAAAAAATTCCATTCAAGGGAGAATAATCTAATGCTGAATACAGTAAACTTAACCTGCTGGGATCATAAGAATTGCCAACATAGAAGTGAAGGATTGCTCCAGGAGGGTCACGAGTATCAATATAGGCATAAATCGCCTAACCGTACCAGCCACACGTCCAGTTATCTCATGCTCGTCCCCCTCGCCATTGACAGAGAAATTGTTTCTTTTGGATCTGAATGATCCAGGCCTAGGGGTTGAAAGGACCCCGACATCCCCCTCCTTAAACATCCATTTGCACTCGTTTACTGGAAGGACCGTCACATCGTACCATCCTGAGAAACAATTTAGTCAGTACATATATACATACAAAAATGTGTGCATGTGCGTGCGTGCGTACGTGCGTGCGTGCATGTGTGTGTGTGTGTGAGAGAGAGAGAGAGAGAGAGCCATAATTAGTACGTTTACCATCTTAACTTTCTACAACCTATGATGCCTGAACTGCTAAAACGAAGCTTAGTAAAGAATAAGACCATGCAAGTGCTAATCTTCAATTGCAAGCACACCTAATGAGCATAAATCCATCATGGAAGAGTAGGTGCAAAAGAACTTCAACGGAACAAAAGCTAGGTCAGAGGTCCACAACATCTAAATCCAGTACAAGAGCAGCATGGTTTATGTGGACTTTCTCAGATGAATTTTTTGTGCCTCATGCCTACCACACAATTCCTCAAAAAGTTTTTACTCTAAGAATACACAAGGCCATGCATTAATGATTTCACATCTAACAGCATCCAAATGACCGACTTAAGAAATCCTCGATTTCTAGACAGACTATTAAAACGTCCCACTGGGTAAGACAGAGAATGTTTCTTAAACAACAAATTCACAAGACTGAAGCATGTATGCCAAGTAAAAACCAAATGCTTGACCTGTTAAAGAGGTACAACATCCAATCAGCCATGGACAGGCCTACTCGCTTTCAGCTATTATTTAGGTCAATCAATTACAGAGTCTGGCCTAAAATAACAAAAGCACCACTGCTGCAGCAAATGCGCAACATGCTTTACATAATGTGATTCCACTTCAGACAGAACCCTTTTAAAATGTTGGCTACAAAACGATGTTGTACATAAAAGGAGTGATATGGAAATGATAGATGTGTAAAATGTCCTCAAAACTATGCAACATAAGTTCCAAATTCCTGAAAAAGAAAACACCTCCAATTTGGCAAAAGAATTATTACCTCTTTCCCTCCGTTCGATATTCCGCACTCGAACCGTTACATGTGTATCTCTCGAAATTGTTTCAGTTAACTCCTCCCATGTACTTGTAAAGCTATGCACGGCATTCCTCAAAAAGTAAAGGTTCAAATACTCTGATGTACTCTTCTACAGACTCAAATCGACCGGGAAGGCACTGTAGATCAGTCTCCCCTGGAACACAAGAAGCCACATCACCTTTTACACTTAAGAGAACCAGCAAGGAATCAGACACATAACTAAGCTAATTGAAACAAATATCATCACCTGCAGAAAAAAACAAGACAGTATAGAGTAATAAAAGCTGATATCACCATCTGCGGTATGATTGCATACAAATGAAAGAACATGCATTTGGACCAAGATATTCTGGGCCCCTTCCAAACTCAAACACATGTTCTCAAGTGCTGCAATATGCAGGTAAATGAATGGATAATCACGCAGGAGTCTCATGCCAACCAAAGAAAGGGTTAGAATTCATATGTGGAAAGATTAACTCTAGTCTGGATCTCAGATCTCACATACAGGCCAAAAACTCTCTTGAATAGGAAATATCCAGATCCGAATCACTTCAATAATTGATGAAACCCTAACATCCAACTGACTCTCATACTCACCACGTGTTTCAAATTACAAGTAACGACTTAGCCTTTAGCCACCCCAGTCCAATCATCCCCATTATACCAGTTGAATTGGGTTGATTTCAGTTTGATCTGGTTTTGGTCAGAGATGGTTAAGTAGGCAAAGACCAGACTTGACTATAAACTGATTTCCTGCCCAACCAGCCAAAACAGCCCCTTGATTTTAACTGTAAACTTTACAGCAACCTTGCACAAAAAGAATGAACCTTCTTGGTTCTTACAACGTGCTACACAAATGTCTAAGTAACAAGCATGGCCTTTCATGGAAGCCCTACCCTTCTCAGTGAAGCTAAAAGGCAATGATGAAAAGTCAGAGTTTTGATTGCACAGCACAATATGCCCTTTTGATGTCTTTCAAGCATTAAATTCATCAAAATAATATTGGAAAAAAAGTTATCCAAAGGAATGAAACAAATGCATCGTAGCATCAGCAAAATTTTCCAGCGCACAGTGACCAGTTTTTAAAAAACATGAACAGGAAGCATGGCTGATGTTATTATACCAGGTTGTTGCCAAAATTTCTCATTGGTCACCTCACGTATCAGACGCTCAACTGATGTATCTTGATAGGTAGAATTAATTATCGTTTGCTTCTTGGGGGCAAGACGCTTCTTATTCACCGACTTTGAATCCAAGGAGATCTGACTGATTAAACCTCGCTTCTTGTTAGGAAGTGGAGAACTTTTCGGCTGTCTTGGATCCATGGGTTGCTTCCAGGAACTCTGCCTTGAAGGTCGTGACAATTCAGCAGGTGGGTCATTATTGTTAATCAGTTTCTTAGGCTTAGCAAGTACTCCAGCATCTACATCACCATTGCATTCGGGCTTAGAATCACTCTGCTCAGCAGTATTGCCTCCTTCAATAGCAGATACATCCACTCTTATCAGGTCCTTAGATATGGATTGACCCAAGTTTTCGACAACGCGTTCAGAAGGAGGAGGAATAGTTCGAGTTTCTTTCGCAGAACGAGTGCTTTTAGTTGATGAAAAGTTTGGTGGCCTTGGAGTTGAAGTCTTCATTTGTCCAGCTTGCTTTACATCTTCCAGATTAAAAACATGGTCTGTCTGTTGCGCTTCTTACCTAGCATAGCTTCTTTATGTTGGTCCATCTTCCTCTTTCCAGGATTATTTGCACATTTCAGAGCATAGCTCGCCTCAATGCCTTTGACTTCTTTTTGTTTCGTACCTACACTAGCTTCCTCCAGAATACCATTAGAAGAATCTATTTTAGCATTGCCCTCGACATTGCGGCTGTCGTTGCTTTCATTATCATTAGACCAGCTGGTGCAGAAGCTGAATTCTCACCCTTAACACTTTCAGAAATTTTGTCATTGCAAGAAACAATCTCATTAACCACCCCTGAAGCATTAGAATCCTCCAATTCAATCATTCCTTTTCCTCGTGAAGCTTTGCCTGGTTCATGCAAACTGCTAGATCTATGTGGATCAGCAGCGCCATCATCATCCAACCATTCACCTTCTTTTCTCTCAACATTACGACCTGACACAGAGTCAGAAACCAACAGATTTACTGGATTCTTCTCCTCTACATCACTCAATTTTGATGATGAGGAAGCAACGGAATTCCTATCCCCCGCATTCTTCTGCTCAGCACAACCCAGCTCAGGGACATGAGCAGCTTTGGGACGAACAAAAGGTTGAAAACCTGACACAGATGATGCATGTGAGAAAGCATTATTGTTGACAATAATTTGAGGAACTACTGATGACACAAGCAAGGCGGAACTGTGAGGATTTGAAGATGGAAGAGCCTTCTGCGGCGGCATGCTGACAACACTGTCATTCTCTTCATCATCCCCTGGAGGAGGTTCATTCAGATCAAACATGGGCCTTCCCCGAGATGTCATCTCGTAGCAGTCTATCAAAGAATTCTAGGTATTGTCTTAACCATTCTAGAGTAGGCAATAGCATCTAGGATATTGAAAAGCACAACCAAGTATAATCATAAAGCACATAAGCATCATATTATTGTCCCTAAAAAAAAAAAAGAATAAAAAAAATGAAGAACCCTATTGTAAAGCCCTAATTGTCCAATTTTAGGTTTCAAATTCAAGGATTTCTAATTTTTCCTGAATTTTTTTATTTTTCTTGGAATTTTCTGAATTTTTAATGATTTTATGAATTTTCTGATTTTTTAAACGTTTCAATGTCTTCCTGAATTTTTAATTTTTTTATTATTTTTTCTATTTTTTTAATTTTCAATTTTCGTATTATTATTATCATCATATACGGGGAACGGGTTCGGACCGGTTTACGACATCCGGCCTGTTGATCCGACCCAAACCCGGATCTGATGCGGTCGGATAAAAAAAAGAAAAATTTCAATTTTTTGTTAGTTTTCTTAATGATTTTTCTCCTTTTCCCCTGCACCATCTTCTTCCTCAAGCCTTCTTCTTCCCCGAACATGAACACCTGCAACTTCGTTTTTCCAGAACCAAAAGTCCCGAGGCCACTTCCGGTCGTCCATCCCTACAGGCGCCTACTTCCGCCGGCCATCTACTCCGGCGACCGTCCGAAATATCGGTCTCCCTCTCCGGCTTAAAAGTGAGCTCGCCGAACCACCTACTCCTAACCAATACGTTTCCAGCAAGACAAATAGGACCAAAAAAGCAGCAGAAGCAAGGATTGAGAGAAGCAAACCCAACTTAGAGCGACCTTAGAGAAACGGGCTACGCATGAACGATTTCGAAATCCCTCTTAAGCATTTTGGCGAACACAAGACATGCTAATTTAACAGCGGTTTTCAGATCCACTTTCCGAGCGATCCTCGGCCTAACGACAACACATGCTCTCACATCACCATTACCCAGGACAGATTACTCTCACATTGCCGGGATTTTTACGAAATCGTTGATCAATTCCAGAACCTCAGTTTTGGCCAAAACAAACTAATGAATCACAGGCGGCTGCGCGTCTTAAGTGGGGTGCCGTAGGAGTTGGGTCCCCGCGCTAATACTCCCCCAGGTTTACGTCGCCGGCTGCCGATTGTAGGCGGTTCCCATGTTGCCAAAAAAAAACTAATGAATCACAGGCGGACGACCGGCGATGGCAAGACGTTCCTTCCAGCTCACTCTCTCCCTCTGGCTCGTCCTCTCGCTCTCTCAAGCTCTCGGACCTATCTCTCTCTCTCTCTCTCTCTCTCTAATTTTCTCGGGCCTCTCTCTCTGTCTAGCTTTCCCTCTTTTTCCTTCGCCGAAGACCAACCCTTCTCCTCACGCACTGAGCAAGCATGCTCGAATCTTTTTCCGTTGCGTCCTTTCCAGCTCAGCAGCCTTCTAGAAGGTTTCTCTCGGATATGCTTCCGTCACGGACTCCTTTCTCATCCCTTGCTCACGGGCACTTCTCCGGTACCTTCTCTCCTCCTTGCGTCACCCGTCCCTCTCGTGCCGGTCCTTACTGAAGAAAGGCTGGAGGGCGGGCTGGACTTTTGCCTTGTTTTCTTGGTCTCTAGTGGGCTCACAGAACATAAGAGAAATGGGCTCAAAAGAGAAACCATAGGATGGGCCAGATGAAAGAAGGGACTGGCCGAAAATCTATTAAAGGAGTGGGCTGGACATGCCGGCCCGCTCGACTTCATTTTTTCTCTTTTTCATTTTCTTATATTAAACTTTTGCTATCTCTCTCTTTCTTTCTTTCTTCTTCTTTTTTTATATCTCATTTTTCTCCTTTTATTTGTATCTTTATATTTTTGGAAAAAATGGACATTTGAAACGTTGATAAAAATTCGAGTGTCGATATTTTTTCCTTTTTCTTTTTCCATGGGATTGACGACTCCCATCAAATCTCAGCAAGAGTCGTGATGCCCTTGCTGACTACAATGATGGCATCACAACCCTCGTCGATGGGCTAGCAGGGTTGTCGAATCTCAACCAATGGAAAAATAATAATATATAAAAACTTCATAAAATTTAAAAAAAAAATTTATAAAAATTGTCCACTTCAATACCTACTATGCCACATAGAGATCGACATCCACATCAATGACTTTTGGCCAAAATTGGTTGGAACTAGTAAATTGGTAGATCATCGAATGTTTATAATTAAATTGACAAAATTAAAATGTTTAAGACTAAATTAGCTGACATATAATAGATATATAACTTTTTGGATGATTTTTCTTGATTTTCTCACTAGGGTTATCGATTTCAAAATGAGTAGGTTATTAATTTGGAACCTAGAACCTATCATCTTAGAATCGCTTCCTAATTTTTGGAAGAGGAACCAAATTGATTAACCCTAAAATCAATTTGGAACCAAAACAACCAATTCCGAGAATCGATATGAGAATCGATCTACCTTCTTCTTCTTCTTCTTCTTCTTCTTCTTCTTCTTCTTCTTGTTTTTTGTTTTTCTTTTTCTTTTTTCGAAATTGGGAACCGAAAGCTGCTTAGCATTGCATCTCGTAATCTCATAAATAATATTAGGGCAATGTACTCCTTGGGTGGAGCTATATGTATAGGCGGAGATATGTATGTGGGATCGAATATAGTTATTTTTTTAATTTCAATGAAGCTCTATTTATTTTACAAAAAATATATAATATAAAAATAATTTTTCCAAAGATCATTATTTTTATCATTTGAAAAAAATAGATAATAAAATTTATCATCGATAATAATCATATCTAAATATTTTCCCAAATAATGAAAATATTTTATGTTTAATTTTTTTAAACAATATAAGTGATTATTTTTAAATATTTTTAAATAAATTATTTTAAAATATTTAGTGACTTATCAATGCATGTTAGGCATATAGTTAGGGTATTTAGCAAGCAAATAAACTCTAGTATTTATTGCACGAACCCCGGAAATTTTCCGGGTCCGTCTTGGCTTCCAATTAGGTATTATGGGCCTAAGTTGGATTTTTAGTATTTATTTAATAATCTTCGTAATTATTTAATTAATTAATTATTTTATGGAAATTAGACCGAGATAGCCGGTGACCGGAAAATTATGCTGATTACTATGGTGCAATCTTTTTATTTATTCGAGTTTTAAATTATGTTGAATTGAATCAATTGTGATTTTAGGATTTATTCCTAAATTAATTAATTAATCTTGGTTATTAATTGAAAAACAACCGAGCGTCAGTTGACAGCGCCAAAAATATTTTGGTGGACTACAGAAAATGGTGGGATTTATGGAAAGAAAATTATAATATTTTGGCTAAGGCCGACCGTGTACCCACACACGACTATTTTATCGGAAATGATGAAAATGTTGAATTGATATCGGCCCACGGGCGATATGTCAGCTTAGCAGAGAGCAGTATACCGATATACTATATCATCCTACGGGTCCTGATATGGCAGCTTAGTAGAGAGCAGTATACATTATTAGCTTAGAGTGAGTATTGTCGGTATACTATATCGGCCTATAGGCGATATAGCAGCTTAGTGGAGAGTAATATACCCGATCATCTCAGAAGCAAGCTATACTATCTATTTATTAGTTTAGCAGAGAGCAGTCCTGATATGAACGTACTTAATAGATAGTATGAGATGAGCCGACCAAAAAATGGTCATGATGACATGTAATCGACTAGGTCGATTGATCAACGATGTGATCCATTGTGGTGAATTGATTAATTGGGTGCCTATTTGAATTGTGTTCAATTGTAGGATGGAATCTTATGCTAAGATAAGTCCTCTGACTCGTGTTATGCTCAGGTAACCTAAGATGTATTGGCCTTCTAATCGAATCTTCGGTGGGTAGAACTCGCTGAGATATAATCTCACCCCGTTGTAGGACAACATTTTAAGTCCCTAGATGGTAGCACCTCCACCTCCTCGTCATCCTATGCATTTTGGTTTCCCCGAAGAAATTACTGAGATAGGATACCACTTCCCTATACACCCCCACCTAGAAGGATTAGAGTATGTTCTGGTAAAATCCCAGGTTTGGGTTGACATGGGTAAAAAAGACCCGGTGCCTCATGAGTATCGATCATGGTATCGTCACTATCATGATGGGCAAAGAGAGGGTCCTATCCTAGAAGGTGATATACCTTTGTTTGTTCTAGAAGCAGTGTTCGGGAAAGGGACGGTAGATCCTAAGGATGGGTCGATAGCGGATGCCAAGGATCCCAAGTTTGAGGGCAATCCTGAGTTGCCAGTATACTCAGTTGGAGGTGCTAACTAGAGTGAAGAAGAAGGGGAGATAGTCGAGCAAGAGGAGGAACCGGAAGAGGATCAGGAGTGGAAAGAACCAGAGGAGGAGCTTGAAGAGGAGTTCATGGAAGGGGAGCTGAGGGAGAGGAACTTGAAGAGGAGCACCCTGAAGAAGATCCCGAAGAGAAATCGGAAGAAGAGGATCTAGAGGAGGATCTAAAGTATGACCCGGATAAAGACTGAGATCATATCCTATTTGCAAACTCGGGTTTTTAACTATTTGTATGATAGATCAAACTCCTGTAAATAGTATCGTGTTATATACTATCAGGTTTGATTGTATAAAAGTGTGGTTGTGATTTTTCGATTGTGAAAGATATAATCGTACTTTTCTATCCCATTATTTTATTATCTAGGGATTATTTATATGCTTTCGCTTGCATACTAAAATGAATGGGTCAGCGATGCGTCATAAGACGTCGCTATTTAATCAACCATGTAGGGATGGACACGTGTATGAGGATTGGGGCATGACAGCATGTCTGTCAATCTATCCCTTGACCCACTTCACCTCAACCCAATGAAGTGCGTGTATAATTAATCCAATGAATGATCTCTTACGTGGCAATACTAAGAAACTCGATCAGTAGATGTATGTCAGTGCCGTGTCTTAAAACACAATAGTTCCTTTTATTTATGGGTATAAAAATTTGATCGGAAAATATTTCTCGAATAAATATAAGTATATTGTTTCAATGAAAATTTTGTGTCTCGCCCTCCTAACCTCAAATTCTCTGTCCACCATTGGCTATTGATAGTTGATATTAAAGAAAGAAAATTAGGGATAATGCCTAGAGGGGCAAATAATATAAGCTATTTGTCATACACTATTCATGTACAGGGATGATTTGTTCAAAAGATACTCAAGACCTGTTGAAGTCTTGGTCAATAGATACAACATTAGGCCTATCCAAATGGATTCAAAACCCAATTTTAATAACCCAAAAACAATTTGCGTCCAAAAAAATTTCATAGGCCAATATAATAGGCCTACAAAATAAAGATGACAAAATAAATGGATCATAAATCGGTCCATTATAAACCCATTAACAACTCACTTACTTTTCCAACTTAGGTTATATCACATATTAAGGGTGAGCGGCTTCGGATTCTGTATAGATTCCATCTAGAATCCAAAACCTACTTATTAAAATAGATTTAAGCATATTTTATAATTTGAAATCTATCTTATCACAGGCTTTAGATCGATTCTAAGGTTTACCCAGGTTCTGTCTTTATTATTTTTCCTGAGTGCGATGCGACCGATTCTATTTTTTCCACTAGGATTAATACCTAAATCCAAACAAGAATTTGGCCACTAAAAACCAATAAGATTTATCATTATTTTTCTCAAGTAGACTTGGGCCATGTTTGATAATGCTCTCAAGAGTAGAAATAGAACATAAACGCGTTTGATAATTTTTTATTCCCGGGAACAGATTTCGAACAGAAACGAAAAATATATATAAAAAAAATTGCTTCTTGTTCCTAGAAACATGTTTCTCGAAATAAATTTAGAACATAAACAAGAAACACAAAAAATATTGTTTCTTGCTCCCAAGAATAATTCAAGAAACAAGTTTTTTTTTTTCTCTTCTTCTTTTCTTCCCCTTAGCCGATCGATGGCCTTAGTAATGGCCAGCGATCGACCAAACAAGGCTTTGCTACCTCGATGGAGCCTCACTAGCCATGGTGAGGTCACTCCAAGCTCACCAACCATCGGCGAGGCCTTGCTTAGCCACGATAAGGTCCTCGCCAAGCCACGACAAGGCTCGGGGGGACCTCATCGATGGCACCTCGCTAGTGGCCGGACGGGTTCCCTCGAGGCTGGTGACCTCAACAGTGCTAGCATTTGTCATGTGGATCTTGCCTCCCCGGTCCGCTTTTGTCCCCTTCTCTCATTCTCCTTGGCCTCTTTCAATCTCTCTCCACTTTATGTATACGGATTAGGGGTGAGCGCAGTTCCCGGTTCCCTTTTTCTAGAAATAGACAGTTGCCGGTTAAGGTTTGGGTTAATACCTTAAAAAACCCCAAACTGGTACACTTGTGACAAATTTACTTCAAACTATTTTTTTGACCATGAAAAACCCCAAACTGGTACACCTGTGACAAATTTACCTCGACTAGCTATAAAAAAAAACCCAAAACTGGTAAATTTGTGACTAATATACCCTCCGAAAAATTAGATTAATACCACAAAAAAATCATAAAAATTATAAACTGTGACAAACAGAGTGTAAAATCCCAAATTAATATACTAGTCAATTGTCACGTGTTATTTAACTTTATAATTTAACTAAAACTAACAAATGGTAAATTTGTCACAAGTGTACTTGTTTAGGGTAAATTTGTCAAAGGTATACCAGTTTGGGATTTTTGGTGGTCAAAAAAATAGTTTGGGGTAAATTTGTCACAAGTGTACCGGTTTTGGGTTTTTCAAGGTATTAACCCTTAAGGTTTAAAAAAAAAAAGCCTAAATCAACGGTCTCTTCTCTTCCCCCACGTGATTTTCCCCTTCTCCTTTCTTTTTCTCTCTCTTTCTTTTCTCCCATTTTTCCTCCTCACGTCACTTCCTCCCCCTTTCTTTCCGAGAAAATATTGGCTGGGTTTTACCCTCCACGTAGGCGGTGGGTAAGACCACTCAGCGATCGACACGTGGCGCCACGTAGGCGAAGGCGTCAGGTGTTCAAAATTTCCGCGCACCGCTCCTTGGCCCACCACTCTGACGCTCTCTCTCCTCTGCTCTCCTCTGCGACATGTCCACTCGTCCTCTCTCTCTTCTCTCTCTTTCCCCGTTCTCCCCGTTCTCCGTTTCGTTTTGCGAGAGAACAAAATCGCAGGGCTTCTCTCCGAATGCTCTTCCCCTCGTTTGCGCTCTCTCCTCTGCTGGTTGCCCGCGACGCCTCCTCCGCTGGTTGCCTGCGACGCCGACGCCCTTTCCACCTCTCGCGACGCCTCTGCTCTCCTCCGCTGGTTGCCCGCGACGCCGATGCCGACGCCCTTTCCACCTCCGCCGACGCCTCTGCTCTCTCTCCTTGCTGGTTGCCCGCGATGCCGACGCCGACGCTCTCTCTCCTCCGCCGGTTGCCCGCGACGCCGACGCCGACGCGCCGACGCGACGGCGCGCCGTTTCCAGTGAACTGCGACACCGACGCCCCTCCGCCGGTTACCTCCGTCACCCCCAACTCCGATGCCGACGTCGACGCAGCCTCCGCCTCCGCCCCTGAACCCGACTCCGACGCCAACGCCCCTCAAGCGGGTTGCCTCCATCGCCCCCGACTCCGACGCCGACGCCGACGCCCCTCCACCTCCGCCTCCGCCCCCGACGCCGTCGCCGACGCCCTTTCGCCTCCCTCTCGCGACCTCTCGCTCCGCTCTCTCCCTCTTTCCTCTGCGGAGCGCCCTTGCTGGCCAACCCCGACGCCGACGAACCCCGATCGCGTTTTGGCCTCCCTCTCCGCGAACGAAGGTCGCTCTCTCTCTCTTTCCTCCGCGAATCGCCCCCTGCTCCTGAACGCGGACGCCGCCGATGCCGACGCAGTGCCGCTCCCCGCCGTCACCTTCCCAAGCCCCACCGATAGGCACCCCATTGGCGACTCTCGTACGTCCGTAGGTTCGTTTTTCTTTTTTCTTTTGAATTCCACTCGGTAGAATTCATGTTAAGGTTTATAGTCGGATAAGGATGGAGCACATTTGCATTAGGATTCCACTCGGTAGAATTCGAGGAAGATTCGAAGGAAGCAGGTAGACCTTGTTTTTATTCAATAAGCAAATCTGTTGGTTTTCTGGACAAAGAACTTGCTGCTAATGGGTTTACTAGAAAAGAGCAAGATGATATGGACAAGGTATAGTGATTCACGATGATTTGCAAATCGTTAACATTGTGTTGTCCAACTGCTTAATTCGGTGTTAGACCTAGTGGCTGACCATAATTGATTATTCTGGTTCATGCTTGGACCACTTAGGAGTGTGCCTATTTAGTCTTATTCCTTCCATGGATTTTACTCTTTGTCATTCTTGGCTTCTGTCGCTCCTTTACTCACGATCATCTTCATTCTCTTGCATCTGAAAGCCAAAATAATATCTCGCCAATTGCCTGCATTGTGGCTCCTGGCTTTGCATGTTTGGTCCTTGATTGGAAGTGGAAGTGGAAGTACTTCGGTAGTATTTTAATTTTTGTTTTCTGTTTTCTTGGAAACGTGTGAATGAAAATGAAAATTCTCTAACGGGATGAAAAATGGGAGTATATGCTTGTATTCCATCAAAGCTGTAAAATAGAAATTTTCTTTTTCCTTCCAAAGATCTGTGCTTTTGTTAGAATGAATAAATACTTGATACACCAAAATGTCATTTTCAGCTTTGAACTCTTTTTTCATTCATAACATGCTTTCCATTGTCGAAGATGGAGAAAATGGAACTTTTTTCTAGGTTGCTTAGGGTGCGTTTGGTAACGTTTCTACGTTTAAAAATTGTTTTGGAACATAAATAAAAAAAAAGTGTTTTGTTCCAGGGAACAATTTTTGAACAAAAAACGCGTTTGGTAAATCCGTTTAAGAAATATAAAAGGAATAGAAACACGTTTGGTAAGTTTGTATAATTTTTTTATTTCTTTTATTTTTTTAATATTTTTATTTTTATTTTTTATTTTCTTTCTTATTTTTCTTATTTATTTTCCTTTTTTTATTTTTTATTTTTCTTTTTCCTCTTTCCTTTTCCTTTTTCCTTTTTCCTTTTTCCTTTTTCCTTCTTTTTGGGGTCGGCCAGGCGGCGGCCTCGCCATGGGCGCGCGACGGCCGACGAGGGGCCGGCGGCCTCGCCCGGCCACGGCGAGGCTCGCCGGCCCCGGCGAGGCTCGCTGGCACTGGGCGAGCTCGGCCTCGCCGGATCTGGGCGAGATCGAGCTCGCCCGCCAGCGCGAGGTCGGCCTCGCCGCGCCGTGCCGACGGTGACCCGAGCCACACCGTCGTCTCCCTCCACCGCATCGGCAACCGCGCTCGACGCCTCCTCGCCGCCACCGCATTGGCGACCGCCCCTCCGCCTCACGCCCGATCGACGCATCTGCAGGTCTCGAGCCTTCGTTCGCCACCGCCGCATCAGATCTCACCGCGCCGTGACCCACGACTTCGAGATCCGCTCGATCGTCGACCCCGCGCCGGCCCACGACTCGACCGGCCGTCCTCGCCGCTCTGCTCGTAGACGTCCGCCGCTCGAGACCCCACGGCCGAGCCCCGCACCGCAGCCGCCGTCGCCGCCCAGCGACCCGCGACCCAGCTACGTCACCCACTCATAGGTGGAGACGCTTGCAGCGGCTGTCGGTGCCGGAGAGGACGACGGTGGAGAAGCCGGATGGTCTCGAGACAGAGGCGGCTGTCGGCGCCGGAGAGTGGGAGGCGCCGGAGAAGACGACGGTGGAGACGCTTGCGGGAGGAGAGGGTCGCAGCAGGAGAACACAATTTTGTTCCTTTTTTGTTCCTCAATTGTGTTTCAGAAACAAGAAACACAAATTTTGTGTTTCTTGTTTCTGTTTCTTTTTTGTTCCTAGGAACAAAAGAACAAAAAAGGAACAGAAACGCACCCAAATGCGTTTCTGTTCCTTTTTTGTTCCCAGGAACAAAAAAACAGAAATTTTTGTTCCTGGGAACAGAAATAGGGTGCAGCCAAACGCACCCTTAGTGTTGCTAGTTAACCATGTTCTATGTGAGCTCAAGAACGTGTCAAGTGGAATTAAGGGAAAATGAACCTTTTTGTGCCGTTTCTCTACATCAACAAGGCTCTCAGTTAATTCTGTCATGCAGCATGGCACTTTGGATAAGAAAAACTCTAGAATGGGTTGTCGGGAGACTGTTCTATGCAAATGATGCTTATATTGCAGACTTGTACAGAAATCTGTAGATTGCATTGTGGGGTGAAATTTTGAAGGAGCTAATTGGAGCCTTCGAAAATGCGAGTTTTTTTATTTATGAGGTGAGAAAGAAGCGGGAAATGCGATATTTTTTGGTGAGAACTGTGATGGGGGGCTATTTTAGTATTCTCTCGGAGCGTTCTCGTCATGCTTCGATGAATTTCTTGGTGGTAGTTTTAGGTGAGTCAGGGAATGGCATCTGTTGCTGCTAGGGTTAGAAATGACACTTCTGATGTTTAAGTTTATAGATACATCTGCAGCAGGTATTGCTTTATCTCTTGTACGTGCGTCTGCGGCAGCACCTCATCAGTGCCGCCTTGCAAAGGTAATCCTTGTCAAATATTCAAGTCATAGTTATGCATGCACCAGCGCGTGGCCTGCACAAGGGCTGTCTATCTGACACTGCATTCTTCTCTTCTTGTATATTACTAGGAAATGACGTGATTGATGAGGATGTAGATATAGTTGGCGGGAATGACGCTCCAGTTTCATGCTTCCCTCCAGTAGAGATAGAGAAAGATGCGGTGCATAGAAACAGTAAATGCAGTAGTTCCAGTAGCTCCAGTACTGAATCGGGGTCCTCATCAAGTGGTTCGCGCCTCTGCAGATCTTTTTCTACTTTCTTTTTTCATAAAGTTATACTTTCTCTTTTGGAAGTTGTATTGTCTAACTGTATGGAGCACATCTCTTTCTATAATTACCAATACACAAATGCTAGGGACATCTTCTGCTTTTCTAGTCCGCATCATAATCTGATTTTGTATATTTTCAATTTTTTATTTGTGAAGTTCATACTTCTGAGGGCACTTTATTTTGAACTTGGTCGTTGAATGCACCAAGTCCTTAAGTGCTGATCACTCTTCTTAGTATTTGCATATGAAGTGTTTAAAGTTCTTAAGTCATCTGCTTTGTTTGATTGCCTTTGTTATCAATTGTTCAGAATAGTAGAATAGAATAAGAAAATTCCCAGGTTCTTTGTGTCAGCTTCGCCTGTTGCCTGTCATGATCTCTCTCCAGGGTTCATTTGATGTCCTTCGAAGAAGGAGCCACAAGTGCTGCTATGGGGAGTTTTAGTTTTCAATATAATGGCGGAAGGACTCTTCATTTTGGTTATATGCACGCAAATTTGCCTGTAGAGTGGTCAAAATTGGGGGATCTGGGCAAGATCTGCATTATATTTCTGATTTTTTTTTCTGTAGTACCTATTTCTAGGACAATAAACATTTTTCTGTAAAAAATTGTATGAAAAAGAGAAATATGAGAACTGGTTTTTTGCACCGCTTATTCAGAAGATGTGCACATCATATCTCATGGTGTACACCTTTTTAAAGTTCATCTCATGTTTGCTGAAGGGTCTGGGTGATGATGTTCTATGTAGTAATTTAAACCTGCCAAATTTATTATTAGTTTTAAACTGGATTTTAAATTTGGTTTATCAGTTCTTAAGATTAACTTTACCCGGCAAGTCCCCTCAAATTTGCACATGATGTTTTTTTAAAGTAGTTTCATACAAGGTTTGCAAGTAGACATGCATGTAGAATGGTATATGTGCTGGTGTATGCTTAACCATCTAATTTTTTGAAGAAATGGGGAGTGGATCTCTTTGCATGTTTTTCATCATTAGTAGTGGGTCAGAGTCATGCTTTGACTCAAGTATAACTTTGTCAAATCGTCTCTCAATGTGTAGTGGCAATGCTTTGTCTGTCAATGTGTAGCAGCAGTGCTTAAGACTGTGTAGTTGGTACAGCTATTAGCCTGGGCATTGTTTCATCATCATTAGCCATTTCTAGGGTAGATGGGCATACATGGATTTGGAACTAGCCTTTGTTATAAGCCTGTAAGCTTTTGATGTTTAATACAATGTTCTTGAATTGCAGAACATTATGACTTTTCTTGATTGAGCTCTCATATCTTTGCACTTGTGCCTGTTTCCTACTCGTCATATGCAGACTCAGCTAGTTCATCCGCTAGTGAATTAGATCCTGCTAAGGTTTCTGGACCTGTCAAGGTGGCGAAGGTAGATATGCCAAGCTTAGGTGCTGTTGTCATGTTGCATGACTGAGGTTCTGGTTCGTATGTTGTCAGCTAACTTTATGCAAATTATTTCTCTTACTTCAGGAAGGCATGGCTAATGGAGTAAGTGATGACCAAAAGAGTACTTTTCATGACTTAGATACTGGTAAATTTAAGTTCAGATTGCATTTTGGTTAAAAGGTGATTCACTTTGTGCATCCATCTGGACTGATGAATTAATAACTGACCTTGTGTTACTTCTAGCATCTGTTGATGGGATGGATCAAGTTGTGCAAAATTCTCAGCCCAATTCACTTCCCTTAGAAGCTGATGTTCTGGGAGAGGGTAAGCATGATCATCATAAAGATAATTGTATGCTGTACCTTATGGGGGCGTGATCTCACACATGGTGCTGTAACATTATAGAGGAGAGTACTCCACCTGAGAGGCAAGTCTCCCCTGAGAAGCGTTATCGTGCAGCACTTTTGAGGAACCGATTTGCTGAGACTTTAAAGCTCGAGAAAAGGCTCTTGAGAAGGTTGAACACAGTGCTTGATGCATCTTTTCTGTGTCTACTTTGTCTAGATACTTGATATTTATATTTCTGGTTTTTCCCATCTTAGGTTGAGAAGTGGGATCCTGAGAAGTTACGAATAGAGAGAGAGGAACTCGAGAGGCGGGCAAAAGAAGGTCTCTTTTATTATATACAATCATCGTCATTCAACCCAAAAAAAAGAAAAAAGCTCTTTACTACAATGGGTCTCCTAAATTTTTTTCTTTTTCTACTAATCAGAAAAGGCTAAAATTCAAGCTGAGGCAAAGGCAGCAGAAGAGGCTAGAAAAAGCTGAAGCTGAAGCTGCAGCTGAAGCCAAGAGGCAGAGGGAGCTGGAGAGGGAACTTGCTCGTCAAGCATTGCAAAAGGTGAGTGCACACCTTGCAGTTTCCTGGACAAGGTTTTAAAAGGTACTTATCTGACAAGTCTTGGTTTCTGCAGATGGAAAAGACAGTTGATATCAATGAGAACAGTCAGTTTATGGAGGACTTGGAGATGCTTCGGGTTCCTCATGGTGAGGAATTACCAAACTTCTTGGAGGAGGCAAAGAGCCCAGACTGTTCAGAAGACCATCTGGGTAGTTTCAAACTCCAGAATTGTAGCAATCCTTTAGAACAGCTTGGCTTGTACATGAAGGTTGATGACGAAGATGAGGATGAGGAGAGTGAGCCGCCCAAAAGTCATCCGGTTCTGCCGCCGCCAAATGACGTAGAGGACGGGGAAATTGATTGATGAGAGAATCTTTTTCCCATATTCTGACACTAGGAACTTAAATCCTTTTAAGAGGGACTGGAAAGGAGTTCCTTTAGGAGGAATGAGACAACTGGGGAAATCTCCTTCCTTCTTAGGTGACCGCCTAAATTGGAAGTGCCCAATGGATTGGGGGAACATACTGCTCCAGCCTTTCTCAAAGAGGGTTGGGAACTTCCTTCTTTTGCTTTGAACATTTGGCGACTGAGGTTGGTGTTATCTTATCTGTGGATGGTCAGCGACGCAAAATGTGGATTTGGAAGGGAGCGTGTACATATAGATATTTGGAGATATTGATTCCGATTCATTGAAATGGAGCACAAGCGAAAGCAGTAGGCTTTTCTGATGGACGCCCAGGATAGACTGTTATAAAGAAGGGCAAAAGAAAGACGGGAGGATAAGTTAGAGAGAAGAGGCAGTCTTTCCTTGTATAAAGGCTCCGGTTCTGTTTGCACGGCGTAAGTGGAAAGATCAAATTGTTTTCTTGCTCTGCCACACACAGAAAAAAAAAAAAGAGAAAGAAAGGAAAAAGCAAAAATTCATTCTTTTCCTTTGTTTGTGTATGTTCCGATCATTCCTTCATTCAATCTGCTTTTTCAGATGAACTATATATGTCCAAGCATGATGCACTGATTCTTTTCATCTGATTTTTTTATTCAAACTGCCTTTTAGATGAGGCAATACCTTTTTGAATGACTTTTCCAATGAAAATTCGAAGTGTCATCAGTGTTTTCAATAAATTACAACCTTACGATTCGTGACGTCCTTCAAATGGTAGTAAGTTTTCACGACTTCTTTGTATTTTCGTAAATTTTGAGATCGTAACTTTCCTAAGAAGTTTGGCTTTTTCATCCTTCCCATTTATGGTAAATGATATAATTTATCAAATCCTTCCAACGTACTTTACAAAGATAGGGGTGTTTCTTTATGGAACTCTCAAACTTTTCTTCATGCTTCTTGTCCTTGCTTAGCAAAGGCTAGAATGCTCCGTACACAACGGCTTTTAACTCGAGCTTCGGTCAAAAATAGGAAAGATAACATGCGTTCCGCTGTACAGACTTTCCACTATCCAACAATGGCTACATTAGTCCTCAAACATACCCTCATCTGATATTCTAGAAGATTCAGTCCCATTAACAAGAGGCTGGTTCTCAAAACTAATGCTCGGGTCGCCAAGGATGCTGTAATCAAAATCCTCGTCATCGTCGTCCTCATCGTCTTTATCGCTATCTTGATCCTCGAAATCTTTTTGCATCTCTCCTTTTGATGCGGCTTCTCTCTGCATCTTTTGCTTGATGGCATCTTCATAAGACATTTCATACCACACGACACCCTTGCCAACCATGGATTTGTTGTGGGCGTCCGTCATCCTCTGTTGCTTGCTTTTCTCTGAGTTCTCCGGTTCGCCCCAATAGTCATATCTATATAAAGGGTTTGAAGGATCGTATTGATCCTTGCCAAAGTAACCGCTGTCTACATATCTCCCTGGCTCTTCCAGTGGCAGGCCCAGGGCTTGTCGGCTGTAAAATAACGAGCCTTGTTCAGCTAACATTATCAGACAGCATATTTTGAGTATCTTAATTCCAGGAACAAAGTTCTCTGGCATTTATAGAGAGAATGAAAGAAAAGATTCTCCGCTGATTTGGTAACAAAACATTCTCAGCACTCCAAAAGGACAGGAACTAACAGCTTTCAGAAAAACTTGCTTTCTAAACATACTATATAAAGGATATCATCATAGCCATTCCCTTGTAATGTTTGCAAGAATTTCGACCAGCTAGACAATCCTATTCTCAGTGAAGGATATTAGCATGCATTGTATACAGTAAGATGCAGTAAGATGCCCACAAGAAAATTATAAGTCACACGTATGAAAGTAAAGGCTATCAATAGGTAGATAGTGACCAAAATCATTTTGCTTCATTTGACAAAATTTGAATGAACTAAGTTTTCCTTTCACAAAAGCAAACATTAGTCCCTTTCATGGACCGTTTTTATTTCTTTCCCTTTTCTAATTGCAAACTGCAATATTGAACCATTTTGTCAGTGCAACTGATTTCTTTTTCCTTACCCTTTTATGACAAATAGTAAAGCCCAAAGCGAAGTGGCACATTGTAGGAATAAGAGTACCAAACATGTGCTAAATTCTGTCATTCCTGGAAATCTGTCAATGGCAACATACATGGCACGTGGAATCTTTCACATATTACGTGTGATATAAAGGAAAAAAAAATTAGATTGGGTGATTGCATCCTTTTATGGTTAGTTTTGTTTCCCAAAATGCCCAGTTAGTAAAGACGACAAACGTCAAACAATTCGCAATTGGAAACATAAATTGGATTCAATATCAAAAGAGTCAAATATGTTATAATGACATGGGATTACCAGCTGATATCCCTGATCAAGGCTTCTCTTTCTTCAAATGACCGACGCCAATGCATCAAGTCATACTCATCCATCTCAATATTTCGCCTGAACTTGGAAATTTTATAAGCCTCTCCCCTTTCTTCTGCTTCTTTTCTCATTTTCTTATGGAACTACATGTAGACAGAAAGCCAATTAACAGATATCTCATAAAGTGACTTGGCAAACAAAACCAGAGAGTATCATCTAAATCTGGACAAAATGGGACATATGCATACAGTGACTAAAATTTCATATGAACAGTACTTGAGTAGGGAAGATACAATCTGTGCAACAACAAAGCAATAACTAACCTCACGCTCAGCTAAAGCTGCTTCCAAGTCAAGTTCTCTCACACTAGTTTTCTGCCCAAAAATACGAGGCAACATCAGAGAAATCACCAATTATAAGATTGATGTATCTTAAACATCAAATAACCTACAAGAATAACTTTTGGTATTAAGGACTTCTTATAGTAAGCCTTAGTATATTCAACACTCTTCTCTTCATCATAATCATCATCAACCAACTCAGATAATTTTTGGTTTTGGTACTTCTCAGGATTGGCCTCCAAATCATCCAAAATCATTTGCTCAGCGACATGTATCTGCCACAACTGCATAAAGCCACACCACCCCAAATATTGTAATAATGACAATTCACTCATGAGCAGGAGTGGCATTTGAAAGACCGCAGACTTTTGAAGTTTAGTATAAAGCTAACTAAGCTATCAGTACTTTTCTACACTCATTATAGACCATGAAGCTATGGTTGCAGTGCATAACAAGGGTGAAAGGTATGAAAAGAAAACCTCATTGCATAACAGAATAGTTGAGTGAAAATGAATATATTCAATCAGAATTTTAGAAACATTATTTAGTGTTGAAACAAATGCCAATGACTTTGGTTACTCGCAAAGGAAATTTCAACCATCTTGCACACATGAAGGACATCATTGTGTTCATTGCTTGAGTTTTGGTAACAAAACCCAAGGATCAAGTTAAGAAAGTTTGTCCAGAAGGGTTAAGCCCTTAGAAGACCTAGAGAAGGTCTTTAAGTTTTTGCCCACAAACAAACTTGTGAGCCACTAGGGTTTTCTTATTTCCCTTCCTAACATGGATAGGCGCTTAAACCCAATTACCTAACATAAATGACAAACGCATAGTCCAAAGTGCACCTAATTGATTCTCACCTCCAAAAAGGTAGGAGTCATGAAGGTAGACACTTAAGTAGCAGTCCAAAATTTGTTGCCTTAGGATGTACCCCCTCTCTAGTCTTTTAAGTACACTTGGGACCTCTTGTTTGCCATATATTTGTGATTAATTTGTGTGTCAATATGTATGCAACCTAAAACCAAAAACTTGAACAAAGAACCATCAATATGGAATCCATTAGCAAATTTTTCGGAAAAAGTTGCCATTCTGGGGAACGCTTGCCATGCGTTTTATATAGGAAGTTAGTCAACAAGTGCCCTTAGAGAATAGATCAAGATATACTAAATGTGCTTTGCTAATACCCGACGATGGCCTACAATACAAAGATGATTTAGCAATTATGCGATGGTCACTTGTAAAGAAGACACTTCATATACTGTGGCTGGAATTTCAACAGATGCATTACTGCAAAAGAAAGATGAATGGATCTTATCTACACATATACCTTATCAACATAAGGGTGATTTGATAATAGAGGCTCCTCTTCAGGTTTTGCTCCTGGGTCTTTTCTAGGTATAGGAGGTCTTCCACAATCACGCTGCATATACAGGAGCAAAGAAAAAAGATGGAGGTCATTAGAACTCTATAGACTGAATCCTTTCTAGCAAAAGGTCCATAAACAATAAAAATGATTTATGATCACATTTAAGTACGTGCCTTGCTTGCAGCGGCCAATTCCATCAGCTCCAGCTGTTCATCCTCCATAAGCTCCATGGATTCCTTGGCAATTCTGCGAGCAGTGGCCTTCTCCACTGCAGCTTTTCATCTCTCTGCTTCTTTTTCTCAACGAAGCTCTTCTTTTTGTCTCTTTTTCTCCGCCTTCCAAACAAAAAACCAGAGAAGTTGGTAAAGAAAAGAGAAAAGAAGAGATGCTGCTTAACCAATCAAATAAAGCAAAAGAAACTAACTAGTTAAAATATAATATCAAGCTCAAATACTTACCTTAATAGATTCTTTCTGTAAATACTTATCCCGTCGCTCTGATTAACGCCTTTGCTCACGTAGCAATCTCTCCTCCTCTCTCTGCTGTTCACACATCAACCTTTCTTCTTCCTTCCTTCTTTCACGATCAAATCTTTCCATCTCTTTCCTCATTCGTTCCACAGACTGCAATAGAAAAATACAGGATATCAGTACATGCCAAAGTTTTCTTCACAAAGCTTACATATCCTTAACAGTCAGCACAACTCTTCAAAAGATTGAAACCTTTGGAAGATGACTACATCAACGAGTAGCAGCAAATAACAAATTAATTGCACACAATCTCCATATGACAAGTAATGACCAACATATTAGAAGGGGTTCCTCTTTCTGTACAAAATTGCATGTGTGGCTTTTCTTTTGATACGGTAACTGACTATTACATAAACATCATTACAGTAACTGACTATTACACATATTCTGCAGCAAAATAGCCACCTATCTATACTTCCAATACACAAAAATCTCCTTTATCTTCCCTAGCGAAATATGCTATAATACGAAGTCTTAAACTCACACCTTCCTCCAGCCCCTACATGCTGCTGAATTCTTCCAAGTGCACTACCGGGAGCTTAATTGTTTTTGAATTTTGGAATTGTGAGATGACCTTCCACCTTTGTCCTTGTAAGAATTTCTAGAAGCAATGGTCTTCCCTCCTCTATGAACAGCAGCAATTGCTCGCCGTCTCTGCTTGTTCAGGCGCTTTACCAACTCAGCATCATTCGCATTCTCTTCACTTTCATCCTGCACCAGGTGGAAAAGAAACTCTCATTACTGAAGCTAACAAGAAAGAGCAATAAACAACGATAAGTGATGACTATGGAAAAACTTCTTTAAAAAACTTAAGTCACTTTTCATTTTCAATAAACTACAGATGACTCACTGATAAACACATGTGAAAAAGCACCAAACACAACAATTAGTAAACACTATACTAGTCCATTATCCCCTCGAAAAAACAGTTGACAGCAACACAATTACTCAAGCTAAAATCGCATGTATTTATCAGCAAAAATTTCGAGAAGCAAATTTACGAATAGCTCATTTTTGTAAGTTCAAACAAGTCCAAATTCTGAGCTGCTAAATTCAAAAGACCTCAAGTCAGAAACTTACTTGAATTAGCCATTCCATCAGGCGCCATTAAATGGGATTTTAAAGGAGAACATAGAGAGATAAGTTCATTTCACAGATAGCTGGCATCTTTCAAAGCTTATTCATCATCGTTGTCTATGAAATTTGTCACAAGTACAGAGACTAAACACTCGAGTATAGTCAGAGGTTCTCAAACAAGGAACCCAAGCCCAAAACTATCAAAATGGGCCTGAGCATCATAGAACACAACAAAGGTAGATCGAACTTCAAGATATCTGCAAGCCAGAATGTCTTCAATGTGATTCATATTACTCAACCTTCATGCTTATGTTGATAATCAAAAGTGCTGTCACGCACTATCCAAGACTACATAGCTAGTGGGCGAAAGCCAGACCTAATGCCTAAAAAATTTCACCATATATACTTACCTCATTGAAGTATCCCTCACACCAAGGTTTGCTGAGTTGTCCTTCACATCTTTGTCTATTTTCTTTGATTTCCTCCTCATTTCCTTCTACAATGTGCCCTGGCTGGTCATACAAATAGCAGGAATAGGATATAATATTGAGTAAGTCAACACATTAGACTTTAAAATATATTTTAAGGTGGATCTCAGCTGACTGCCAGAAAATTAATACTGCATCCTCCAGTTAACCATCCAGGAAACAAACCAGGAAATTCTCATAAACGAATATATAAAACATGACTTCATCTTATCCGGTGAAAAGTCACTCAAGTGCTCCAATAGTCTTAAAAGATCTGCCCAGTTTTTGAAAATAAAGCACAGCGAACAACATAGCTTCCAGTAAAAAGAGGAAATCTCATGCCTTAATGTTATAGGTTTCACAAAGTTTCAGCAATGTTGATTTTCAGGCCTATCACAGCGAATGCTCTGATACTAGTACCTGATCCAGCAGATGCAAAGAGTCAACATCACTCATGATTGTTTCATCCCTTCCAGCACTATCTTCTTCATCATCATAACATATATCCTGGTCCTTTTCTTCTTGACGAACTATATCAAAGGAATCCAATAAGAGAAGGTTAATATCGCATCATGGACAATGCACACTTACAATACTCAATCAATGACACGCTAGGGATGAACTTTCGATTAATGTGTCAACTAGTTGCACAAAATTCTCTAGGGCAACATGTAATTGGTTCCAGAAAATTTGTATATGCTGTTTTCATTTACATTTCAGAATGCGGCAGCTTCAAAAACACGTTTGGAAAGACACTTGAAATTATTTTACAACTTCGACAATGGAAAGCATGTTATGAATGAAAAAAGAGTTCAAAGCTGAAAATGACATTTTGGTGTATCCAGTATTTATTCATTCTAACAAAAGCACAGATCTTTGGAAGGAAAAAGAAAATTTCTATTTTACAGCTTTGATGGAATACAAGCATATACTCCCATTTTTCATCCCGTTAGAGAATTTTCATTTTCATTCACACGTTTCCAAGAAAACAAAAAACAAAAATTAAAATACTACCAAAGTACTTCCACTTCCACTTCCAATCAAGGACCAAACATGCAAAGCCAGGAGCCACAATGCAGGCAATTGGCGAGATATTATTTTGGCTTTCAGATGCAAGAGAATGAAGATGATCGTGAGAAAAGGAGCTGACAGAAGCCAAGAATGACAAAGAGTAAAATCCATGGAAGGAATAAGACTAAATAGGCACACTCCTAAGTGGTCCAAGCATGAACCAGAATAATCAATTATGGTCAGCCACTAGGTCTAACACCGAATTAAGCAGTTGGACAACACAATGTTAACGATTTGCAAATCATCGTGATACACTATACCTTGTCCATATCATCTTGCTCTTTTCTAGTAAACCCACTAGCAGCAAGTTCTTTGTCCAGAAAACCAACAGATTTGCTTATTGAATAAAAACAAGGTCTACTGCTTCCTTCTGAATCTTCCTCTGAATTCTAAAGAGTGGAATCCTAATGCAAATGTGCTCCATCCTTATCCGACTATAAACCTTAACATGAATTTTACTGAGTGGAATCCAAAAGAAAAAGAAAAACGAACCTCCGGACGTACGGGAGTCGCCAATGGGGTGCCTATCGGTGGGGCTTGGGAAGGTGACGGCGGGAGGCGACGGCGTCGGCATCGGCGGCGTCCGCGTTCAGGAGCAGGGGGCGATTCGCGGAGGAAAGAGAGAGAGAGCGACCTTCGTTCGCGGAGAGGGAGGCCAAAACGCGATCAGGGGTTCGTCGGCGTCGGGGTTGGCCAGCAAGGGTGCTCCGCAGAGGAAAGAGGGAGAGAGCGGAGCAGAGGTCGCGAGAGGGAGGCGAAAGGGCGTCGGCGACGGCGTCGGGGGCAGAGGCGGAGGTGGAGGGGCGGAGGCGTCGGCGTCGGCGTCGGCGTCGGCGTCGGAGTCGAGGGCGACGGAGGCAACCCGCTTGAGGGGCGTCGGCGTCGGAGTCGGGTTCAGGGGCGGAGGCGGAGGCTGCGTCGGCGTCGGCATCGGAGTTGGGGGCGACGGAGGCAACCGGCAGAGGGGCGTCGGCGTCGCGGGCAATCAGCGGAGGAGAGAGAGCGTCGGCGTCGGCGTCGCGGGCAACCAGCAAGGAGAGAGAGCAGAGGCGTCAGCGGAGGTGGAAAGGGCGTCGGTGTCGGCATCGCGGGCAACCAGCGGAGGAGAGCAGAGGCGTCAGCGGAGGTGGAAAGGGCGTCGGCGTCGCAGGCAACCAGCGGAGGAGGCGTCGCGGGCAACCAGCGGAGGAGAGAGCGCAAAGGAGGGGAAGAGCATTCGGAGAGAAGCCCTGCGATTTTGTTCTCTCGCAAAACGGAACGGAGAATGGGGAGAACGGGGAAAGAGAGAGAAGAGAGAGAGGACGAGTGGACATGTCGCAGAGGAGAGCAGAGGAGAGAAAGCGTCAGAGTGGTGGGCCAAGGAGCGGCGCGCGCAAATTTTGAACACCTGACGCCCTCGCCTACGTGACGCCACGTGTCGATTGCTGAGTGGTCTTACCCACCGCCTACGTGGAGGGTAAAACCCAGCCAATATTTTCTCCTTTCTTTCCTCCTCTATCTCTCTCTTCTCTTTCCCCCTCTCTCGGCCGAAACCCCCTTCTTCTTCTTCCTCCTTGCTGGCTGCTGCTTCACCCACCACCACACCGCCGCCCGACGCCCTACTCACCACCACCTCTTCGCCACCAAACCACCACCACCCACCACTCGTCCGATGAGCAGTCTTGCCGTTGAGCCTGACGAGTTGTCGCGCGGTCCGCGCTGCCGCCCGCCGCCATGAGCCACCGCCGCCATCCCCAAGCCACCGTCACCACCTCTTGCCGCCACTCACTCGGCCGTTCGGCCGTTGTTGCTCCGAACCGCCACCACCTCTGCCCGAACCGAGCTCTTCCCCCCTTGGCCGTGGGTTGAGCCGCGACCACTGCCGTCCTCACCGTGCCATTGGTGCCGCCGTTGGTGCCATGAGACTCGTGTCTTCATCGCTGCGTGGTCGCCGTCGCTGGACCTCCCTCGACACCGCCGCTAGACGCCGTCACCCCCTCGCGCGCCTCGCCGCTCAACCGCTTGTTGTCGACGCCACCGTTGGACGCCGCTCGTCCCCCCGGTAGGGGCTGCTCGCTTGCTCAGCCGCCCCGATGCTGCTCGCTGCTCGCCCAGCCGCCCCAACGCCGCTCGCCGCTCACCCAGTAGCCTCAAAGCCGCTCGCCGCTCGCCCAGTAGCCTCAAAGCCGCTCGCCGCTCGCCCAGTCGCCTCAAAGCTGCTCGCCGCTCGCCCAGCCGCCCAATCAGTCTTAACTCCACACCTCTTCGCCTCCACCTCCACCTCCAGCTTTGTCGCACCCCCACTCTCTCTCTCCTTCCGCCTGTCTGGTAGGGGGCGACACGGGACGAAGTTGGAGACTCTGGCGGGGGCCTACCGGCCGATGGACGGCGAGACAGTACGGTTGGATTTATCTTAGTAATCGAGCTGTTAGCTTGTGTGTAGTTTGCATTCGACCGTAGACATGTTCGATGTGAATGTGCAAGTCGGAATGACTGATGCGGTTCGTTCTGATGACAAATTTCCCTTTTTATTTGTTGGGGGTTTCTTTTTCTATGCTTGCATTGTTGACAATTGGTATCCATGCTCTTGGAACAACTCAAGTGATTGTTGTATGCATTGTGTTCAGATGGAGGATAACAAATCCAAAACTAGATCTTCTTTTGGAGATTGTCTGAATCATACACATACAGTCTTGGACAAATGATTTTGGTTTTCTTAGTTTGGCTTGAAAACCGATGTATGCAAACAGAGTTAGAAATTTCTCTTCCATTTCAATCTGTGCTAAGACTTTCTTGTAGCATATTGAATCCCTCTGTGCAATGTGTAAAATCAGAGCTTGGAGATGAATTTGGTTTTTCTAGCAATAAAATGTAGTCTGACAGTCATTTCTTTTTATTCTTTTTTTATTTTTTATACAGTCTCAATGTAGGTCTTTTGCATTTAAGTAACTTAGCTTACAGTGAGCTGGTTATCTTTATTCCCCTAGTTAAATATTTGAGATGTGGTTCAACATCCTTTTCCAGTAACTTAGATTGTTTATATATTGTAATTACACCATAGCCAAGTTGATCAGATGCAGCCTTTCTATATGCTTTTTTCAGAATTTTCACATTAAGAAGTAAACAAAGATTGCTGCAAGTATACATGATCTTTATACAACTTTGTCCTTTGAACTCTCTCTCTCTCTCTCTTTTATTTTTATATTTTATTTTTTAATTTGGTGACTGGGAGATGTATATTGAATGAATTATATCTCCAGCATGTCAATGATGCAGTCCACTAGTAATTTTTCCTCAAAGATCAGTTTATTTGGATTCTTAGCTTGCAAAATGTTTTTGTAGGACGCATGACAGTTGAATTTAACTTAAGTCATTTAACTCGATCATGTTATGTTCATGTTAATGACAAGTGGACCATATTGCTGGTTGGTTTTCTTCAAAATGCTGGAGCTAGGTTCCTCACTTAGTACTGTTGAAGAGTTCATTACTTTGACTTAACAAAACCCACTAGATCAGGTTGATGCTAAATTCTTGTGATTGTTCAGAAATTGGACTAAGAATGACGAAAATAAGATCTATATATGTCTCTAATATGTGGAAGAACTCATTTTCTATGCAAGGACATGAAGCCCTATCAGGAATCTATTGAAAAAGCAATTATTGTTCTGCATTATTCTTCTGTTAGATTTTGTTCCCGTAATTTAAGAATTCACCAGTCCAACATACTCAGGATCCATATGATGCTCTAGTCAAGCAACTTGATAGCAGTCATTTCCTATTCTTCATTACTTTTGTGTACAGATGCTAATCTTCGTGGTCATTGTTTGATGTACTAAAAAGTTGCATCGTTTGTCACTGAGCTAAGGTTTGAAGCTTCAGGGTATTGTCAGGAATCTTGTATCCTCCATTCTAATCCATTTGCTTTTGTTCTGGACATGTAGGTGATACGCAAAGACTTTAAGTCATCAAATGTATTACTGGACGAGGACTTCAAACCAAAGCTTTCAGACTTTCGGCTTGCATGAGAAGGGCTAACAGCTGACCGTACTCACGTTTCAACTGCTGTAAGTTACACTTAAACTCATTCTTGATCCCCTTTAGCCAATTGTTTAGAGGCAATAAGTGTTCTTCTATAGAAGACTTGGTAACATTTGTTAAGCTAAAATTTTTCATGGTGCTTAGATCATTTGTTGTCTCTTTTCTTTCTCGTTATTCAAATCTGAAAATGAAAAAAAGAAAAGAAAAAAGAACTTGTTGGAACTTAGAACCTAAACCGACCCTAGGTTCTAAGTTCTTGGTTCTGACGGGTAGGTTCCTAGGTTCTAGGTTCCAGATGGAACTGAATCGGAATCGGGAACTGCTCACCCCTCATACGGACTTGACCAGACCACCACCTCCCCAGCCCACATGCTCTTCACACTCTGCAGCAACGAGAGGCTCCATAGCAGACCCACCCCTTCCGACCAATTTCACCCAGGTTCTCCACAGTTGCCCCACCAACTCCTCCTCTCCAATCTTGAATGGCAACACGGCAACACCCCTGCGAGCTCCCAGTGATAGGCCTAGACGGGGTGAGCAGTGAGCATGAGGCAGAGAGGCAGTCGTGTGCAGAGGCCATATGCAGGGCTGCCAAAGATTGGGAATTCTTCCAGGTGGTGAACCATGGGATTCGCCAAAGTTCGACATGAAATTGTTGTTTGGTCATTTGCTGCTTTGTCTCTCTAGTTCTTAGAGTTCTGTACTTCCATAATGCCCTATCCTGTTTCGTTAGGTTATCATCTCGAGATGATCGAGAAAAGGAGGTGCACACAAAAAGAAAATCAAAGTGGGAAATAGCAGGGTAGTAGAAAAGTGAAACTTTGGCAACGCTAGATCGAAAAAGTCAATGTATTTTTTATCGAAAGTGCTTATGTGTACACGATAGAAAGCTAAGAGAGAATAAAGACTAGTGGCTAGAGGCCCCTCTGCTCCCAATCACATTTCTCTCTTTCCTCAAGTTACCTTGAGAAAGAAACAATGCGGAATTATTGATTTATTGCTTCTCTGAGACTTTGTGGCTTGCTGCTAATCATCTGGTTGCAGAAGAATCTAGGTCATTACTAATGGTGATCCTGACAACGGAAGGATAAGTGCGATAAGCACGTTATATCTCTTCCTCTGCTTACTAGGAAAACTTGCACAGTGAAAGGTGTATCGTCTAATTGCTTGATAATTGACAAGCTTCTGTCGATGACCTCTGTCTATATTTCCTTAAGCCTTCATGTTTGCATTAGCTTGAAATGGTTATGACTCAGTACTGTAATGTATTTCTTTCTGTGCTTCTTCAGAAGCTCATTGCTTATTTTATCCAACCACCTGATTTTGCTCGATGTTTTTGGTACATTAGGTGCTTCTTGGAGATGTAGGAGCTGGACAATCTGGCTTAGTACTGCGGTTTGTTAAAGGCCAATATGTTAAATTTCAGGTTCATAAAACTCAATTGTTGATTTATGAGGTTGATTTTGTTTCTTTCTATAATAGTTGCTTGACTTTGAAGTACTTCTGATGTTGTAGGAATCCACCACCAGCGCTGCCTCCTTTTCTCAGACTTTGGCTGTAAATGATGCAACTGTGAAATTTGAGATCTGAGATACTGCTAGCCAAGAGAGATACCACAGCTTGGCTCCTGTGTACTATAGAGGAGCTGCTGCAGCAATCATTGTGTCTCATGACAAATTTAGTAAGCGAAGCTAACAACAAACCAATTATGGGCTCCAATGTTGTATTAAGTTGCTAAGTTGACAAATCTTTGACTGTAGCAAGAGATCTTATTGCGAAGTAATAGTTTCCACTACAAGAAAATGGATGTAATATTGGCTTTATTTATCTGTGTCGTTGAAAATCTATGTCCATCTAAGAATTTAGTGAAATTAATCCTTACAATTCTGCATCTGCTTTGGTGCTCTGCAGCTCAGTGCTTTCTTGTAGCTTAGATGTTTTCGGAGCAAAGTGACAATACTGCTTTTTGCTTGTAGGCATCATTTGAGCGAGCCAAAAGTGGGTGCAAGAACTTCAAGCACAGGGTAGTGATAAATCTTTTTTGCTTGACTTCTCCATGTTATAGTTATTTGTTTGGCTTTGCTGTTGGTTTGCAGAAAAAGTGGTTTGCTTGTTATCCTTTTGCTTCCCCCTTTGGGCTTTGAAATACTCGAGTAAGGAAGAGTTCGTTTTACTTGGCCTCTGACCATCAATTTCTCCCTTTGAGATAGCTTTGTAGAGCAATTTGTGATGTTGCTTGCTGTTAATGTGTGTTTGAGCCGTCATAATGTTCTCAATAGTCTTCGTATTGCAGCTTCTCTGTTTTGTAATTTGTGTTGTTGCTTGCTTATATTAAATATGCGTTGCTTCATATTGCGTGCAATAAGTGGTATGCAGCTTTATTGGACTTCAAAATTGGACATGAAATTGTTATTTGATCATTTCATGCTTTGTTTCTCTGGTTCTTGGGAGGTCTACATCTTTCTAAACCTCCAGAATGCCCTATTGTGCTTTGCTAGGTTATCATCTCGAGATGATAGTGCTAAAGAGGTGCAGTGGGGGAAAAAAATCAAAGTGGGAAAATAGGAGGGTAGAAAAGTGAAATTCTGGTAAGGCTAGATTGAAAAAGTCGATGTATAGTTGATCGAAAGTGCTTATGTGTATACAATAGAAAGCTAATGAGAAAATAAAGATTAGGGGCTAGAGGCCCTTATGCAATCATTTTGCCGTATCACTTCTCTGTGACTTTGCAGTCTTCTGCCAATCACCTGGTTGCAGAAGCATCTATTACATCACTAATGGTCATCCTGGCACCGGAAGGATAAGTGTAATGAGCATATTATATTGTTACCTCTGCTTACTTAGAAAACTTGCATATCATCTTGTTGTTTCAAAATTGCAGGCTTTTGTTGATAACCTTCATCTATATTTCCTTAAGCTTTCATGCTTGCTTTAACTCGAAATGGTTATGATTCAGTATTGTGATCTATTTCTTTCTGTGCTTCTTCATGAGCTGATTACTTATTTAATCAAACCCTCTGTTTTTGCTTGTTTTTTGTTCATTAGGTGCTTCTAGGAGATGTTGGAGCTGGAAAATCTAGCTTAGTACTGCGGTTTGTCAAAGGTCAGTTCGTTGAATTTGCGGTTCACAAAACTAGAGTATTGATTTATAATATTCAACTGATTTTATTTCTTATTGTAGCAGCTTGACTATGAAGTACTTCTGATGTTGTAGGAATCTACCATTGGCGCTGCCTTCTTTTCTCATACTTTGGCCATAAATGATGCTACTGTGAAGTTTGAGATCTGGGATACAGCTGGCCAAGAGCAATACCACAGCTTGGCTCCCATGTACTATGGAGGAGCTGCCGCGGCAATCATTGTGTATGACATGACAAGCCTAGTAAGTGAAGCTAACAACAAACCTATTATCGCCTCCAATGCTGTATGATGTTGCTAAGTCGACTAATCTTTGACTATTGCAAGAGATTGTCATGCAAAGTAATGGTTTTCACTACAAGGAATTCATGTGATATGTGAATCGGCTTCTTTTGGCTTCCAATTTTAGCATTTCAAAAGACGTTCATTTTCTGATAATGGAGTTTGCATATGCTGGTCCTCTACTTTTGATTCTTGGGAACCATCAGCAACTTTCCACGTACAAGTTTGTGTCCACAGGAGGTCATTACATATTATTTAATTGATATTTTGCTCCCAAGGTATGAGTTCTTCGTGGAATTATCAAAGAGCAAACCAATTTATCCTTCTCTAGGGGCCTAGCTAACCTTTGTTGGGTTGGAGTTGTGATTAATTGTTTGGTCTTGGTTGTGAAGGTGCTTCTTGTACTTGCCGTGTATCAAGGCAGGCGGCGGCTTATAATAAATTCAATGAGTAGAATTCTTGTTTCTTAAGACGTTGCATATTGGCAGTCTCACATCAATGATGATAATGTTGGTAGTCTCACAATTGTTCTGTTCTTTGATATCAGCATTGCATTTTAATGATCTTGTGGTGTCACAAGTGAGCTTGTTTTGAGTATATCTCTACTAGAGGCATACTATAGTGTTGTCCTTTATGTTGATGTAAACTTCAACTGTCTTCAATTCTCTTTCTTCCACAGGATATACCTGAAACTGGTTGTTGATGTATTATTCTAATCATGGTGCATGATCCAATTTTCCTTCTTATATATTATCCCATTTTTTTGTGGTCGATCTTGTTGCTGTGCACTCCCTAGCAAAATATTTACAGGATAGTTTTACTTGGAATGTCCACTCTTTAAGCATACGGTTGGGGAAAGGAGGGAAGTCCCCTATCTCAAAAAGGGATTACTTGATTTATGCCTTTGCATGACATTACTGGTTCCTCTTGCTAATTACTCGTGTTACCCTTATAATCTTGCTTTTCTTTTTCTCTCTGTTCATATTTACCAAAGTGTAGGCTTGTATGTGGAGGTGAGGCATTGATCTGACTGTTTGTATGACAATGACATATACTGTGTTCAAATATGGTTCTATTTTTCTACCTTGCTAAAGATCCATGTCCATATCGGAAGACTCCACCTGTGCGGTTCTGCATTTGCTTCTGTGCTCTGCAGCTAAGTGCTTTCTTTTGGCTTAGATGTTTTCCTAGCAAAGTGACAAGACTGTTTTCTTGCTTGTAGGCATCATTTGAGCGAGCCAAAAAGTGGGTGCAAGAACTTCAAGCACATGGTAGTGATTAAATCTTTTTGCTTAGCTTCTCTATGTTATGGTTATTTGTTTGGCTTTTCCGTTGGCATTCACGTTTATCTATGTTATGGTTATTTGTTTGAAAGGTGGAACTTGATGATTACTAACTCCTAAGGTGGAAACTTATAACTATTGCAAATCGCAGGCATCAAAATGACATTATTTGATTTGTTTAGATAGAGGGAACATAGAGAGAAGGATGAGTGTCTCCATTGATTTTTTTACTATCTGAGTTGACTCCACTTCAAAGTGGTCATTGTCATTTACGGGGATGACTGACATTTTTGGAGCTCAATTGAAAGAAAAGCTATGTATTAATCAGCCAAGCCTAACCTTGTCGAACTCAGTGTCAATAGGCAAGGCATGAGAAGAAGTTGATTGATTATGCAATGGCACTGTTGACAATGAGCTTATGGCTCAGTTTTTAATCAGTATAAAGGTTTTAATTGATCATCTTTATAATTGGTATCCGTCAAAGGAGAAAGTTTATTGGAAACATACTGTGGGTTTGGTCCAGATTGTTGGATAAGGACTGGGATGTTAATCAGACTCACTTCAATTATAGTCCTCTATAAATTGCTCATTTGTGGTCCCTTTTTACTGCAGGAAGCACAAACATATGCCCAAGAACACGGTCTCTTCTTTATGGAAACGTCTGCAAAAACTGCTGCAAATGTCAACAACATTTTCTATGAAATAGGTATAACTGTCTTGTCAATGCATTTGTCTCGTGAATGCATAGTTTATATCATGCACGCCAAACTGGTTTTCATTTACATGTACTTGTCTTTGCCTTAGATACTACATGCTTTGAACTCCGTAATTAGGTTTAAGAATTTGGATATTGCTTATAATTTGTCTCTGCTTTCAACCATGGATGGTGATTACAGTGAATTATATACAATACCTTCTACGATGAAATGTTCCCGCCAATTGTTGTGGTGCACATTACTTTGTCGATGCCATATAATTTATTATTATTTTTCATGGATACAGCTAAGAGACTACCAGAGTTCAGCCAGCACTGAACCCATCGGGAATGTTTCTCATGGACAGACCCGCCGAAAGGACGGCAGCCGCATCGTGTTGTTCTTGAATAGCCCTTTTGTCCGCGCTTTCTGTAGAAGCCCATGACGTCGTCTCTCCCAAAAAGCATTATGAATTTTCGTCAGTCGGAAGTTATCTCTGCCGAATTATCGCGTGGAAATGTACAAGCGATGTCAATTCAGGCCCCTCTTATACACAGTGTTACCAAGGGTGTGCGAATGTAATGACTATGGTTTGGCTCCTGCATTGGTCTCTACCCGTGAGGATTGTGAATCAGTATCGATGCTCTTAATGATGTTCTGACTTAGGATCCTTGCGGTGGTAGGATCTTGGTGTGTTGGCAATTGAGGTTTCTCAGCAAAATTTGCAACTCTCTTTTCCATGTTTTGATGGTCGAGAATCTCTCGTTTAGGGCAATCGCCTTTTGCTTTCCTCAAAAGCTTAAAAGAGTGGTCACGGAGATGATGATGTAATTGTATTAAGATATAAAACCATATAAACAATGCACATCCGCGATTTAGTTTCCTATTCTGATTCGCATAAGCTTTCACCATAAAATAGGAAACCTTGAACTTCATTCAGGTCCAAGATTAATGAAATATCATTTAAAGAACACAACACAAAGTATTTATCTCTGAAGTACACCTTAACGCATGTATATAATATATAAGAACAGAACGGAAAATTTCATCTATTATCATATATTGAAGACGTTAGAATCAGGCTTTAAAGAAACGCTCAACAAAAATTAAATAGCAGCAAGATTCCATCGCTACTATTCTAGCTCTAAAGATCGAAGTTTTTTTACTTGGTCACCTAATAAAAGAAATAATAATTCAAGTTCAAATCTAATTGAATGATATGGTGGTCACTTGATTGATCAGTAGTCAGGTTTCACAAGATGCTAATTCGCCTTGCGAAGAAGGCTGAAATGGAACTTGCTAGCAATAGGATCTCAATGTATCCTGATCTCATCGCCTTCCGCCAAACCCCTCCGCTGCACGAACTCCTTCATCCAACACCCTTTTAGGACGTAGGACCCCGACGATGCCCAATAAGCAAACACCAGTTGGTGCTCGGAGCACGTGTCCGCGTCCCACACCACGACGTCGGCACCCTTGCTGCTCTTGACTCGCCTCGCTCTCTCTTCATCCATGCATGGGAGCACGTGGATTTCCACACCCGCCTGCGGGATCAAGAGCCTCCATTGGTGGCCAAGATCGCTCTTCTTAAGCGTCCTCTTGATCTTATAAGGGTCATAGCGCAGCACCAACTCCGTGGAAACGTCCCCGCATCTCTCTTCCTCTACTTCACATTCTGAGGCCCCTCTCTTTTCCTTCTGGCTTCTACAGCGCTTCGCCTTCTTCTCCACAATCAAAGCTCCGTCGTCAGTGAGTGAGCCCGTGGACTTTCGCTCCGGTCGGGCTGGAGGGGCACTGAGTTCCTTCGTGCCCAAGAAACCCCTTGTTGGATCCGGCATGAGGGTAAAGAAGACGCGAGATGGCACCACCACTGCAGCAGACGAAGTTTCTCCATCCTCTTCTTCGTGATTCCTCTCGTGGTCGTGCAGATAAGAAACGCAGGACGAAGAGTCGATCAACGGCGGCGGCATGTGGACCTCGCTTCCTAGGACGTTGCCAACCAGAGGCGATTCCGGGGCGAAGGAATCGATGAGCTTCATGGTTTTCAGGTCGAAGAAACAGGAAAAGGTGCTCCGCAAGAACAACAGAGGGCAACGCGGTGCAGAGAAATTTAGAGAGAGAGAAAGAGAGAGAAGAACGTTGGAATTAAGATTAAGACGACGAGGACTAGGAGGTTGGAGAGAATATATAGTTTACCGTTGTTTGCTGTTGGAAATGGGATTAGGAGTCCCGGTTTGGATTAGCGTACGTCGGGGATTATTAAAAAAGGAAATAAATCCAAGATTCCAGATTGATTTCCTAACGAAGATAGCCTCTTTTTTACTTTTCCGTAAGGGATTGAAGGACAAATTCATTAATCTCCACTTAAATTTTCCCACTAATTGTTTTTTCTTTTTTCAATAATAGAGAACCGCATGGATTTGTGATTGTTTTACTTATTCCGGTCAAATTATCACATTTTAGGAAATATATAGTCTTACATTACATGCGCACGAGTACTTGTTACCATGCGCTTTAAATCCAACCTGATTTAGGAAATACTTTGTAGTTCCACTTAATTCTTTCTAATTGTAATTCGATCACTTTGAGCAATCCGTACTGGTCGCATACACACACCAATTTTTGGGTTTTGTCTTAATAAAAAATATCCTGCAAAAAGAAACAATAGCTATTTTATTAGGCACAAAAAAAGTAAATACCTTATTTTAGTTAAGGAAAAAGCTATCAAAAATCCTAAATTATACTCACTGTGATTCATTTATCTTAAATTTTTTTGTGACAAAAAAACCCGAAACTTATACTTAAGTGACATTCCAAATTTTTTTATGATACCAAAAATCTTAAATTGCATATGCGCAACACATTACCTCAAATCAAGTTTGGGCAAGTATATTACATAGGTTCAAATTTAAAAAGTTTAGGGTACCTCAAATTAAGTTTGGGGCAAATATATTACATAGGTACAAATTTGGACTTTTTGTTTTAAAAAAAAGTTTAGGATAAATGTGTTATATTTATCATAGTTTAGGGTTTTCAATTGTTTTTTTTTTCCTTTTAGGTATGGTTTTTGCATGCTAATCTACAGAGATTTGAATTTGCAAGGAAGTTCTGTCACCTAAAATTTATAATTCCTTTTGAATTACTGATATATCTTACTTGAATTCTTATTCAAATAAGTAAATTGAGGATTTTAATTCCCATGTTTTGATGTTAAAAATTGGGAGGGATGAAAATAAGATGTAAAATATATACAAGAGGCACCAGAAACTTGATTCTCATTCAAACCTCAACCGGGTCCAAATATCAAATGGGAGTGGAGTTACTAAATTCAAAAATTGTACGACTCCCTAAAAGAGACTAATGCTAGCAATATTAAAAGATTCAAATACATTTAATGTTGCAAATCAGAGAGAAATGCTAGATCTTAATATAAAATTGATACACTACTATTATGAAGTGACGAATATCAATTGGGTATCAAATAAGTGCCCACTTAAAGTACGGCACGCATCAATACATTGGTCTTAATATATTTAGCACTACTCTTAGGGGTTCGTTTGTTTTATTGGAAAATATATGATTTGGAAAATATTTTTCTAAACATAATTGATTACATTGCTTGGAATAATTAGGAAACAAAAAAAGTTTTCATTATCAACAATAATTTATGCATAAACTTCTCGTAAACGATGAAAATAATATTTGTGTATACATTTTTTTGTAAACAATGCGAGTTATCATTTTTAGGAAAATATTTTCCAAAATGTGGATTTTCCATTAAACAAACAACTCTTAAGTTAATCTCAATCTTTCTAGCTTCCTAACTCAAAATGGTATTAGGAAAAACTAATGCATTTAGTGCTTCAATTAGGACAATCATTTAATGTTAATTATCCACATCATGGTTCAAGATTCAATAATGGAGTCTGGAGATACGTGTCTTTATACTTAACTCAGGTTTATTTAGATTTTTCTAGAGAAAAAGGAATATATAGAGTGTCAATATTCATCTTGCCTCGTGCTCCACGCGAGACAATTTTTTTCACTCGAAAGCTTAAATAGAGCTTAAGTAGCATATTTCTTAACCATTGCCTAATTAGCAAATTTGTATTTCATTACTAATTGGCTGGATAATATTTGTGTTTTAAAATAGTTAATTAAAATATTTGTTCCGACATGCACCATAGGAGTTAGCATCATGTTGCTCAATCCACAAGCATGCCCAAAAGCAAGTATTTATTCTGAATACCAAATAAATCATCTAACAACTTTAGCATATCACTTCGTGTCTACTCTTAACAATAACAAAATAAGAAATTTGGGGATATATTTTTCAATCAATTCTACATCTTAAGTTGTCAATTTGCAGATCATTTCATAATGTGGAAAAATCATACATTTGTTTGAAATTGTGTTTTATTTCCTTAAAAAAACCATATATTACAATTGGCACATCTAACCCCAAATCCAGGTTACTTTTTATACATTGTCGCATTGTGCACAACCATTTTTATTCTGGAAATAGCAAGTGTCAAAAAATTGAAACCACTAAGAGACCATCGTAAACTTAGGCTCCGTTTTGTTTCCTAGAAGACGAATGATTTAAAAAGCATTTTCTAAAAATGATTACTTGTTTCAATTAAAATAATTAGTCAATGAACATATATTTTTGTTACCAATAACAATTTATATCTAAACAATTTTGTAGACGATAAAAGTATCTTCCATTCGTTTTTTTTCGAGAATGATAGAAGTGATTATTTTTAATAAAATATTTTTAGATCGTTCATTTTCCGTGTAACAAACAGAGCATGAAATTGTCTCTCTTTTTAATTTTGCAAGAAATATGTTGTGTTGTTGCATTAGGAAGTAAAATCGCTCAACACATGCACAAGTACAATTCATTTTCCTATTCTATTTCGCATATGGATTCACCATAAATGAGGAAAACATTGAACTCCATGTCCGAGATTAATCAAAGATTATCCACCAAGCATCCCATCCAAAATATTTCTCTTAATCCAACCATAATTAGGAAACACTTTGAAGTTCAAGCGCCTACTTCACAATTAAAACAAACTTCTTGGTCTTCCACACTTCTAATTTCTCATTGTCTCTTCAGAGAAAATAAATAACATGAATCACGAGAAAGCAAAAAATAAAACCATCGAGATGTTCGATTTCTTCAATTGCAAATCTCATCCAATTGCCATCGATCACTCACCGCCGGCACCATCAGTGGTCTCTTCATCCTGGATTTTCAATGTTACCCCCGCTGATGATGGCGAGAAGAAGGAGAATCGGAGCCAGGAAGAAGTTTCATCTCCATGTTCCTGGCTATCCTTCAACTCGTTCCCTACTCAGACCTGCAATTACATTCAAGAAAGTTTCTCTTTCTCGGTCGTGAACAACAGCGGCGGCAACCTGCGTTGAGATATTGATCCCGCCCCACTTCGGAGAAGCAAGCGACAAACAATGAAGAGAACATTTGGCACGAATGGATTGCTAAGAGTTGAGTGATTCATGGATCACCTAATCTTAAAGAGTAACGATGCATGACCCAAAAGTCCATTTCAATTGCACGCTACCGCATCATGGAGATTGTGATCATGAAACTAGATGATGGATTTATGTCGCATCATATCCTAGTCGAACCAAATTTGGTCCGTCTTAATCGGCTCCTGTGCCTCATCACATGCCTGTTATCAGCTTTCCAAATAGGAACTACCGTCGATATTCAATCGCCCAAGAAAATATCGTGCATCTGGAGCTTGCATAGGATCTTAGAAAGTACCGAAAGCCAAAGGGGGATCAAGACATATTCGGGAGTGACAAAGAGGATGGACAAAGAAGAAAACAGAGAGCGGCTGAATTCCAAGTCCAAAGGAGAAGTTTATCGAGAAAAGCTTCTTGACACTTAACTGCCATCGTCCATGCACGAAACGAAAGCGTCTGACCATTGAATTCAATAATTAATTCACTTGTCCTATGGAAAAAAAAAGTCTAAAGAAAGGATGTAGGTTTCTTTTGGATCCGTTCCTTCTACCACCTCACTTTGCCACTCTCTAGAGAGAGTACTTGCTAGATTCACCCCAAGGTGAGGCTCCGGCCTCACCAGATCAAGCAATGTGGTATAGATAGTCCAGTAGTTTACTTGCTAAGCTTTATGCTCACTCATGGTTGTTCATTAATTTTCAAATTAGTAGTATTTTGGGAAGACAAGCCAAGATTTTGGACATATAGACAACATAGTACATATGTAGTATCCAGATTGGGATTATGCAGCTATTGGAGTTTTTGGGTGTAGTACGGAGTAAAGTACCTTTTATTTGTCCCCTAGTGCACCCCGACCTTGTCACCTAAAACATACATAAAAAAGAAATGAAAGTGTCTGGTTTTATATTTTTACGTGCGTTGCTTGAAATTTGCATGTACTGGGTTGTCATTACACGTTTCACATGCTTAAAAATGGAAAGAATTGATTAGTCACGTTAGCCGTGACATGTTGAGGGCATCACAGTGAGGCCAATCATTGATTAAATACTTACTCATTTTGAAATTTTAAATGTTGTTTGAATGGAAAAGAAAAAAAATGTCCTGTGTCTGGAGTTAATATGGAAATTTGATTTCCCTAAATACAAGTTCGATGAGAACAGTTTCGACGAAACCCTACAAATTATTTCATCATTAAACGGTGGATCTTTTCACGTTCTAATTTACCGCACTGATAGATTCTTGGACGCCAACGGAACTTTTTCCCCGTTAAAGCAGCATAATCGACAAAAGCGATGGCGTAAGCCCCCGCGTCGCTAAGTCGTACGGACAGAAGGTCATGGCGGCCCCCGACCCGTTCCACTTTCGGCATATTCCACAAGATGTCGACTGTTGACGTGGTGCACAACGAGGCGATGGTCCTGCCAATAGGCTTGTTTAATGTTTTGACTTTTGAGAGAGAAGAAGAAGAGGAAGTTAGAGAACGCTGGGATCAACTTATGCCGCTCAATTTGGGAAAGACTAATATATTCAATTAATTCCCAATTGAATATGTTTTCTTAAGAGATACAGGAGAATCACATGTGGATTAATAACTTCTGTACTTCGTCATATTAAATTATCGTGTTTTAGGAAACATATAGTCTTATGTCCCTCCCCCAATACAAAAACACACACAAACAGACAACCATTGCACTATCTTTGATCCTTTTTTTTTCCTAATCCAACTCGAATTAATAAATACTTTGTATCAAAGTAACACGCACTTCACAACTATAGCTCGATCACTCTTTGACGATCTAAGGTGCAAAATCCATGGGATTTTCACACTTCTAATTTCATGTCATCTCTTCAAAAAAAGAAATAACATGAATCATGTTGTGCAAAGTAAGCGATTGAATAATAAAATAGACAGAATAAAGAAAATAAATCGCATACCAAAATTACGTGATTTGGACGTAGTAAACTATGTTCTCGGGGAGAGCAACGATGGATTTTACTATAGATTAAGCGATACAATGAAGATTGTATACTTGAATCACTCAAATACTCTTAAGCCCCAATCAATTTATCACTCGAGCACATACGCACTTCAGTTTTCTATTCTATCTCGCATACGCTTTCACCATGAAATAGGATACTTTGATTAATCAAATATCACTTAGACAACCCAATCCAAAGTACTTATCTTTTGTGACTATTCAAATTCCACACTTCTAATTCCGTGCCGTCTTTATGGAAAAAGAGATAACATGGATAAGAAGAAAGTGAAGAAATCCAAGAAGATGTTCGATTTCTTCATTAAATTTTTTTGAATTGAAATTGTTGAAATTTAATCAAATAGACCCAGAGAAGAAGTCACTCTAGAGAATTGCTGCTATAACTCTCGTTACTTTATTCATCAGATCATAAACTTATTAAATAGGCAGAATATCCAAATCACTTAGCAAGAAAATAGCTACATAATAGCAACAACAAAGACCCACTAACAGACCCCCACTATCCAGAACACGTGTAGAAACAAACTCCTGAAAGCAAGCTACTTTCTATTGACTAGGACTTCACTATTATATTATTGAAAACATGTAACAAACTAAAACTTGACTACGTCAAAGAAATTAGGTAAAAGTAATCCCTTGTTATGGATGAGGAAGAGGATGATAGTTGCGGTATCCAGTGCAATTATTTTATTAGTGTATATTATTTGTGTCCATCATCGGGGCATGTGTCCTGCCTGTCGTCCGTACTTCCAGTAAACCCCAAAACTCTCGCTCACTCACGTATGACTCGGTTCGATTTTTGCCTCCTATCTCTAGTGATTCCCAGAGGGGGCTTCTAGATTGATCAGAAGCGTGTGCATGTATGTTGCGGTACGTTCTCTTAACTTTTCGTTGCCATGACCCACTGGAAAAGAGAGAGAAATCACAAACCCAAATTCGCGTAACCGGAATTCCCAATCCACACTCCCTTCGTACACACACTGGCAATGACAGGGACAATCACTAACTGTACGGTCCTTTCCAAGGTTGGTGATGGGCTGCAATTATCTTTCTTGCACTGTATTTTAAGTTTCCTTAGCTATAACTTCTCGATTAGTGTCGTCAGTTAAATTCCGACGTATATCTTCATCTTGGCATTGAATTGTAAATTATTGACGTCATACTTTTATGCTCTCAGAGTCATGTCGTCGAAAAGTTTCGGCATAATATTGAATCTTGTTACCAATTAAGTTTCAGTTTGGTTCAGAATTGTACATCATTATTTGAATCGAAGAAATCAAATTTTTTTTTTTTTTTTTGCAGGAGATATCCTTTGTTCGGACTTAGCTCATATGCTTGGTTTCCTTTAATAAAAATGGAAGAACTACTTTCGGTGAAAATATATTTCGTCGTGTGAATAATTCCAGCGGAATCATAAGAATGAAATATTTCGTCCTCAGAAGACGGCGGATCGACTCAAGTTCTAATATGCTGCCGTGATTAACTCTCGGGTGCCGGTGGAACCTTTCCACCTGAAGCACAATTGACAGTAGGGGTGAGCATGGTCCGGGTTGGTCCGGGCCACCCCTAACCCTAGGACCAACCCGTACAGTGTCGGTCCTCAATTTTTAGGACCAAGGACCGACCCTATTGAGTCTGGGACCAAGGACCGGACCGACCCAATGGGTTCGGTCCGGTTCCGTCAAACCCGGACCGATCGATAATTTTTTCGTCTTATTTTTTTACTTCCTAAAAAAGCAAACCTACAAATTCAAATTACACATCCATCGACAATACGACATTGTGCAATTAAACTATAAATACCAATACATATTTAGCAAATCTAAGATGACACAATAATAAAAATTTCGTACCTACTAATCGCTCATCGAGATATGGGACAAGATGGAAAGTTCTTGTAATCATCTATCTTTAATATTCATAACACCATATGCAAAAGCATTTTTCTGCATTCGATCACGTAGGGTTCACTCAACCAAAAAATGAGTTTCACACCACTTGACTAGCAAATCACTGTATTCACTGCAGTACTACTCTACTCTTCAAAAACTTCTATCATTTGACACAAATTGAAAAGCAAAGTGCAATTCATTAGTACAATTAAACCATAAAAAGTCAAAATACTTAATATAAACCATGAATATATAACTTCACATCTTGTTAATTCACTTGAACTTCTAAACACACGAAAACAAAACAAACTACATATAATTAATACTCAACAAAAGTTTTAAATTGAAATTACTATTAGTACTATTAATAGAACATCTCAATATAATATAATATAATAGACATTTTACTTAGGTTTGAATATATAAAAAGAATTATAAATAATATAATATAATACAATATAATATAATATACGGGGTGGGTCCGGGGTTGGACCGACCCAAAACTTCTTAGGGCCAGGGACCAACCGTCGGTGTTGGTCCAGAATTCAGGATCGAGGCCAGGCCAGTCCCCTTGGGGACCGGACCAGGACTAGCAGGGTTGGGCTGGTCCAGGGTCGGTCCAGGGTCGATCCTAGACCGCTGCTCACCCCTAATTGACAGGGCGGGAACTGTCAGATCTTAAAGAGACGATGACCCTTCCCAATTTGTACGGCAAGTGTTTCCTTTTTTCCACTAACAATGTTTTTTGGGTTTTGACTTTTGAGCAAAGAAATTCGTACGATTTCATAAAGGTGTTTTTTTTTTTTCCACTGACATCCTTCCAAACCGACCCGTTCCTCTCAGTCAAAAGATTTCGTACAAGCCGTGTCGTGAGAATATAAGAACGAGCGAATCGTACAGCCCCCTGGGCCAGTCAAGCAGCTTCTGAAAGAAGACTTTTGCGTCTCCTCCCCCTAGGTTCAAATTCTCGATCACCCATTGAGTTACGGTGGTTCAAGACCGATATATAGAAAACTTTATTATTATATGAAAAGGGTGGAATGCATTTAGTGCTTCATCAAGGTTTAATCCCGATGTTTGTGGTATTAGGAAAAACTAATGTGTCGAGTGCTTCAATGAGGACAATCATCTAATGTTAATTATTCACAGTATCTTTATGCTTAACCCGAGTTTGTTTAGGTTTTTTAAACATAAGGTCCACTCTTAATAATAACAAAAATATATTGGGAGATATTTTCCAATGAATTAAACATCGTAACTTGTTACCTTTGAAATGATTACATAACATGAAAAAAATCATAAATTTGTTACATGATCTATATACCCTTTGAAAAGTCATATATTATAACGAGCACATTTAATACCAACTACGCAACATCCCAATTTCTCTTTGCACACGTTGGATGTGTGCACAACCAAATTTATTCTGGAAATAGCAAGTTTCAAGCAATTGAAATTTAAGAGTAACCGTTGTGAACCAAAATAGATTATCTTTTTACTTTTGCTCTTTAAGAAATCTATTGGGTCATCGTATTAGGAAATAAAATTGTACAATGCGTATACATGTACAATACAGTTTTCTATTTGATTTCACGTATGCATTCACCATCTTGAGCTTTATGTCCAATCGAGAATTGAGAAAATAACCGATGATTATATCTGATTAAGAATATTAGTTTAGAGAATGAACTAATAGAAAAGGATTATAAATATATATATTATATATATACAGACGCAAGGGCAAGACGTCAGCAGCAGCCCTCACCTAAATTCTCTTTCCGCCACCTAAAAAAGAAAAACTCCTAAATCGCCAGAAAGGGAAAGAGGCACCACGTTCCTCCGTACCAACATTGGTGGGACACCCGCTTCCATCATTGTCGCACGTCTCTCTCTCCGTACTATCCCAAACATACCAATCATTGAAAATCCCCAAAAAAGAACATTCTCACGGATCTCCTGTCTCCACTAATTTAAAGCGTCGAAGCTTTCGTTGCCATGACACCCTACAAGAACAAGAACAACTCCTCCCCACACACACTCTGTATTTAAAGAACCCTGTATTGATATATACGAAAGCCATCCTATGTCGACCTCCAAGGTTTTCACTAATGCATAATTCTGAGAAATTATTATTTTCTATTAAGAACATAAAAAAAAGAAAAAGAAGAAGAAGCAAAAGCTGATTTATGGATGGAGTTAGATCGATTCATGAACTTTACCTGATTAGTGCCCTGAGTACAAACAAGAACTTTTTGCTGCGAAAAAGACAAGAATTTTCTTTACTTCCTGTAGTAGATTTGACCCCTCCACTCAAGTGTCGCTATCTGTCGCTATCTGGAGCTCCGGTCTGTTTCACTCTCTCTCTTCCCTCCGCATTACTATAAATAGACGATAGCCCTCGATTCGATCTCTCACGCCACAAACAATTCCCCAACCCACACTCTCTTCACACACACACACACACTTACGCACGCACTGCGGCAATGACGGGATCAAGCTCAGCCTCCAACTCCACCAAACTCGAACTTGGTCGCCCCGGCAGCTCCTCCTCTTCCTCTCCAACCCAGAATGCCAAGGTGGTGACATCTCAGGAGCCTGAGCTCCCAGGAAAAGACCTGAGTAAGTTAACACCGTTCCATTCAATTGAAAGCCATCGTGTGACGACTTTCATGGTTTATATACTGATAAATAATTCTGAGAAATTATTCGTTTATAAAATAAAAAAGACAAGGAGAAGAAAGAAGAGAAGGACGATGCTGGCATCTCCACTGAGTTGACGCTCCGATATGACCCGTGGCCGTTCAAGAAGAAGCTAGAGGCGAGTGACGTTAATGGCTCGTCGCGTCTTCTGCTTACGAAAGGCTTTGTGGAGCGCTACGTGCTCAAGAGGCCGGGCATGGAGATGGTCAAGAGCACGACCGGGATGGAGATCGCCGTGTGGGACGCGGACACAAGCAGCAAGCACCAGCTCGTGTTAGGCCACTGGCCATCCACGAATGGCTACGTGCTGAAAGGCCGCTGGGTCCCGGAGTTCGTCGAGAGGCGAAGGTTGGTAGCCAAGGATCAGGTTGGGATGCTGTGGGACCCGGACTCTCGGAGATTCTATTTTAAGGTCCTAAAGAGAGTTGCTCGTGACGCGAGCAACGCGACGGCTTGAGCTTTCTCTGGAAAGTGATAGCGAAAGGAGCTTCTTCTCTACATCTGTTTTCGTAATGTCGGTTCTTTTATGTGGCGTGCTGTTATCTTGTCAAGTCGTATTTTCCATTAAGTCCTCATAAAGTTTGTTGTCAGTCAAATGTTGGTTCGGTTTGGAGTTGTTCTGCGTTATTTGAATCGAATTAATATACCTCCTTTCGCATAAATTATTCTCCATCCAGAGCAAGTACAGAATCTCGGTTTCCTTGAATTACTTTCGATGAAAATATTTCCTAATGGTAATAATTCCGGAGAAACCCTAATCATGAATTATTTTGTCTTTGAACGGTGGATCTTTTCAAGGTCTAATTTTGCTGCGACGACAGATTATGGGATGATAATGGAACCTTTTACCCTTAAAGCACAATCGATGAAAGCACCGGCGGAAGCCCCCTCGTAACTAAATCGTACGAAGCTGACCCGTTCCACTTTTTGCATACCCCACAATGTGTCAGCTATCAACGCAGTGCACAACGAGGTGAGGATCCTGCCAATTGGCTTCCACAATGTTCTTCCCCTTCAATCAAACAATGATTGCATGAAGGTTCGACTTTTGAGAGACAAGAAGAAGAGGAAGATAGGGGACCCTACGGTCCATGGAAACCACTCAATTTGGGAAAGACTAATATATTCAATTAAATTATCCTTTTTCCCTTATCCAACCCTAATTGCTATGTGATCATTTGTTGCTTTGTCCCTCTAGTTCTTAGAGTTCTATACCTTGTGTCTTCTTTCTAAACTTGCGCAATGCCCTATCAAGCTTTGTTAGGTCATCATCTCGAGAAGGCCACCGCTAAAGTAGTTCAACAAATAAAATAAAATAAAAATCAAAGTGGGCAAATAGCAGGGTCAAAAGGTGAAATTTTTCTAACGCTCGATTGAAAAAGTCAATGTGTTTTTGATCCGTGGGGCCGCTGCTTCCGCGCGCGCAATAATAGAGAATAAAGGATCAGTCGCCAAAGCCCCTGTGCAGTCTTTTTTTTCTGCTCTCGACTACGACGACTAGACAAACTGGTTGAAGAAGATTCTCGGTCATTGCTGATGCTGGTCCTGACACCGAAGAATAAGCGTGATAAGCATGTTATATCAATTCCTCGGACTTACTGACAAAACTTACACAGAAATAGTTATAATTAGACCTACTTTTAATTATTGTCGATCTTCGATTTCTTCGCCTGCAATTCTCCTCCCAACGTCGTCGATCACTCGTTGCCGGAATCATCGATGGTTCCTTCGTCATATATATCCGATGTTACCACCATTGACAACGATAAGGAGAATCAGAGCTAGAAAGTAGATTCATCTTTATGTTCTTAGCTAACTCTCAGTAGCTTGTTTTTTTTTTGGTAATCGAGGAATTGTCGGAGACTCCCTTTCGCTTATGCTAATCGGGGTCACACCGTCCTTCGATGCCCGGTGGCACCGTTGGACGTAATGTCGTCGATCACTCGTTGCCGGCATCATCGATGGTTCCTTCGTCATATATATCCAATGTTACCACCATTGACAACGATAAGGAGAATCGGAGCTAGAAAGTAGATTCTCTTAGCTAACCCTTAGCTTGTTTTTTTTTTTGTTTTTGGTAAGTACCCTCAGCTTGTTCCCTACTCATATATGCAATAACATTCTAGATAGCTCCTCTTTCTCGATCGTGAACACCAACGGCGGCAACCCGTGTCAAACTATCAATCCTGCCCCGCTTTAGGCCAACGAGCAATAGGCAATCAAGAAAACATTCGGCATGAATGGATTGCTAAGAGTTAAGCGATTCATGTATCATCTGATCCTAATGAGTAACGATGCATGACCTGAAAGTTCATTCCTATTGCACCCTACGGCGTCATGGACATTGTGATCATGAAACTAGATTATTTGGTATATGTCATTGCATCCTATCCTAGTCAGACCAAATTTGGTCCGTCTTAGTCGGCTTTTGTGCCTTGTCATTTGACTGTTTACTTGTTTAAGTTGACGAGTCCCACTAAATCTACCGTCGATTTCCAAGCACCCAAGAGCGTACCGCGTATGTGGTGCTGGGTAGCTTCTTATAAAGTACCGAAAGCCAAAGGGGGGACAAGACATATTAGTAAAGGGCAAACAGCAGGATGGACGTACAAAATTAATCAGAAGGCGGTCGAATTCCCAAAGCAAAATAATGTGTATGAGGTGTTGCATAAGATCTTAGAAAAGGTCCAAGGCAAAGGGGGATTAAGACATATTCGTGGGGGACAAAGAGGATGGACTCTACAGAAGAAATGATAAAGTGGTCGAATTTCGAGCCTAAAGCAATGGTTCATTGAGAAAAGATTCTTGGCATCGACCATTAACATTAGTAAAAATACACCTCACATTATGTATTGAGAAAAGTCTTCTTGACATCCACTATTGAAACACATCACATTGTTAAAAAGGACCTCGTCGTTAAGAGTGTGCAAAAGAATCGGGATTTGCCCGGACCACCTGGAACCGGATCGGAACCACCTGAAATCGGTAGTTCTTAAGGGAACCGGTCCAGTTCTCGGTTCCATGGGCGGATCCGCCCACCCACCCACTTGGACCGGACCGGTTATATTAAAAAAATCGAAATTAGCAAATCTAAAATTTAGGGCTCCAATCACCATCTTGTTTCTCTTTTCCCCCCGCAAATTTGAACTCTCTCTCCATGCCGTCGCCGCCTTTGCATTCACTGTCATTATTGCCCTCTTCGTTGTTGGGCTTGTCCCGCTTCTACCTCCCCTCTTCCTCCTCCCCCTCCTTAGGCTTCCCTCCATCGTCCTCATTTTCGGGGACAAGGGCGAACTCTAAGTCTAAGAATGGCTCATCATCCCCATTGTCCTCTTCATTGCCAATCTCAAGGGAGGAGCGGGAGACGGCGAAGGCAGTGGAGAAGATGGTGGTGGTGATTGGGACGGAAGCGACGTGAGGGTCGCGACTGCCGCCGCCGCTACAGCACTAGTACTTGAGGAGAATAAAGCTACTATGATCGGGAGAGCCATAACAAGTAGATGCAGGGAGGGCGAAAAGGGGAAGGCGTAGAGTTGGACTAGTTTTATGGATCCACCCGGGAACCAGACCGGATCGGCGGTTCGGTTCCCGGGTGGATCCATGCAACTAACATGCAATTCCCGGTTCTAAAATATTGGAAACGGTTCTTAATGGGCGGTTTCCGATTCTAGGTCGGGAACCGTCCATTCGGACCATGCACACCCCTAAAGTTGTTGTAGCTAGGCAAGGTCGAGCCTGGAGACCACCTAGAAAAAGGAGAGAGAAAAAGAAAAAAATATAATAAAAATATAAATAAATTACAAAAATTTAAGTCACAAAAATATTTAAGCTCGTACCAAACGTATTTCTGTTCTAAAAATAGAAGTTTTGTACAATTATCGAATACCTTAAAATATTCAGAAACTATTTTTGAGAATAAAAATAGAAAAACGTATTTCTGAACAAAAACTGTTGTTGGGAATAAAAACGTTATGAAATGCACCCTTGAACTCCTGCCTCGCGTGCTGGCATCGTCATACGTGGACCTTGCCTCCCCTGTCCGCTTTTGTCCCCTTCTCTCCTTCTCCTTGGCCTCTTTCACTCTCTCTCCACTCTATATATACGGACTTGACCAGATCGCCACCTCCCCAACCCACGCGCTCTTCGCACACTGCAGCAACGAGAGGCTCCATCGCAGACCCACCCCTTCCGACCAATTTCACCCATGTCCTCACACAGTTGCCCCACCAACTCCTCCTCTCCAATCTTGAATGCCAACACGGCGACACCCCTGCGAGCTCCCAGTGATAGGCCTGGATGGGGTGAGCAGTGAGTGTGAGGCAGAGAGGCAGTCGCGTGCAGAGGCCATATGCAGGGCTGCCAAAGATTGGGGATTCTTCCAGGTGGTGAACCATGGGATTCGCCAAAGTTCGACATGAAATTGTCGTTCGCTCATTCGCTGCTTTGTCTCTCTAGTTCTTAGAGTTCTGTACTTCCATAATGCCCTATTCTATTTCGTTAGGTTGCCATCTCGAGATGACCGAGAAAAGGAGGTGCACACAAACAGAAAATCAAAGTGGGAAATAGCAGGGTAGAAAAGTGAAACTTTGGTAACGCTAGATCGAAAAAGTCAATGTATCGTTGATCGAAAGTGCTTATGTGTACACGATAGAAAGCTAAGAGAGAATAAAGACTAGTGGCTAGAGGCCCCTCTGCTCTCAATTACATTTCTCTCTTTCCTCAAGTTACCTTGAGAAAGAAACAATGCAGAATTATTGATTTATTGCTTCTCCGAGACTTTGTGGCCTGCTGCTAATCATCTGGTTGCAGAAGAATCTAGGTCATTACTAATGGTGATCCTGACAACGGAAGGACAAGTGCGATAAGCACATTATATCTCTTCCTCTGCTTACTAGGAAAACTTGCACAGTGAAAGGTGTATCGTCTAATTGCTTGATTGCTTGATAATTGACAGGCTTTTGTCGATGACCTCTGTCTATATGTCCTTAAACCTTCATGTTTGCATTAACTTGAAATGGTTATGACTCAGTACTGAATGTATGTCTTTCTGTGCTTCTTCAGAAGCTCATACTTATTTTACCCAACCACCTGATTTTGCTTGATTTTTTTGGTACATTAGGTGCTTCTTGGAAATGTAGGAGCTCGACAATCTGGCTTAGTACTGTGGTTTGTTAAAGGCCAATACGTTAAATTTCAGGTTCACAAAACTCGATTGTTGATTTATCAGGTTGATTTTGTTTCTTTCTATAATAGTTGCTTGACTTTGAAGTACTTCTGATGTTGTGGGAATCCACCATCAGCGCTGCCTTCTTTTCTCAGACTTTGGCTATAAATGATGCAACTGTGAAGTTCGAGATCTGAGATACTGCTAGCCAATAGAGATACTGCAGCTTGGCTCCTGTGTACTATAGAGACAAATCTTTAACTGTGGCAAGAGATCTTATTGCGAAGTAACAGTTTCCACTACAAGAAAATGGATGTAATATTGGCTTTATTTATCTGTGTTGTTGAAAATCTATGTCCATCTAAGAATTTAGCGAAATTAATCCTTACAATTCTGCATCTGCTTCAGTGCTCTGCAGCTCAGTGCTTTCTTGTGGCTTGGATGTTTTTGGAGCAAAGTGACAATACTGCTTTCTTGCTTGGAGGCATCATTTGAACGAGCCAAAAAGTGGGTGCAAGAACTTCAAGCACAGGGTAGTGATAAATCTTTTTTGCTTGACTTCTCTATGTTATAGTTATTTGTTTGGCTTTGCTGTTGGTTTGCAGAAAAAGTGGTTTGCTTGTTATCCTTTTGCTTCCCCTTTTGGGCTTTGAAATACTTGAGTAAGGAAGAGTTCGTTTTACTTGGCCTCTGACCGTCAATTTCTCCATTTGAGATAGCTTCGTGGAGCAATTTGTGATGCTGCTCGCTGTTAATGTGTGTTTGAGCCGTGATAATGTCCTCGATAGTCTTCGTATTGCAGCTTCTCTGTTCTGTAATTTGTGTTGTTGCTTGCATATATTAAATATGCGTTGCTTCATATTGCGTGCAATGAGTGGTATTGAGCTTTATTGGACTTCAAAATTGGACATGAAATTGTTATTTGATCATTTCATGCTTTGTTTCTCTGGTTCTTGGGAGTTCTACACCTCGTTTCATCTTTCTAAACTTCCAGAATTCCCTATTGTGCTTTGCTAGGTTATCATCTCGAGATGATAGTGCTAAAGAGGTGCAGTGAAAAAAAAAAAAATCAAAGTGGGAAAATAGGAGGGTAGAAAAGTGAAATTCTGGTAAGGCTAAATTGAAAAAGTCGATGTATAGTTGATCGAAAGTGCTTATGTGTATACAATAGAAAGCTAATGAGAAAATAAGGATTAGGGGCTAGAGGCCCTTATGCAATCATTTTTCTGCATTTACTTCTCTGTGACTCTGCAGACTTCTGCCAATCACCTGGTTGTAGGAGCATCTATTACATTACTAATGGAGATCCTGGCACCAGAAGGATAAGTGTGATGAGCATATTATATTGTTTCCTCTGCTTACTTAGAAACTTGCACAGTGAAAAGCCTATCATCTTGTTTTCAAAATTGCAGGCTTTTGTTGATAATCTCCATCTATATTTCCTTAAGCTTTTGTGCTTGCTTTAACTTGAAATGGTTATGATTCGGTATCATGATCTATTTCTTTCTGTGCTTCTTGACGAGCTGATTACTTATTTAATCAAACCCTCTGTTTTTGCTTTTTTGGTTCATTAGGTGCTTCTAGGAGATGTTGGAGCTGGAAAATCTAGCTTAGTACTGTGGTTTGTAAAGGCCAGTTCGTTGAATTTGTGGTTCACAAAACTAGAGTATTGATTGATAATTTTCAGCTGATTTCATTTCTTATCATAGGAGCTTGACTATGAAGTACTTCTGATGTTTTAGGAATCGACCATCAGCACTGCCTTCTTTTCTCATACTTGGACTTGCTGCGCACTGCTAATCCAAACTCTCCTATGGAAAAAAAGAGTCACTTGTCAAATAAGGTTACTTGGGAAAGGATTTACAATCTAGGAAGCACAAACAGTGTGGACATGCTAATTTAATCTACAGTCCCTACATCAATGTTTCTGTGGATCTTCTTCTAACACACATACAAGTTAGCAATGTCTTGGACAAGGAAACATAATTAATTCCTAGACTTACATTGGGCTGTATCCTTAAAGAGAATTTTATTTGCTGCCAGATTTAATACTGCAAGCAGGCAAAGGAAGTGCAATCTACGAATGAAAACAGTGTGGATATGCTAACAGTCCCTAAATGAACATATCTATTGTTCATTTTCAGACAACCTACAATAACGGATATCCTGGACAAGGAAACAGAATCATCTCCCTGACTTGCATTGCAGATTTACTCTGCATCCTGAACAAGGATTTGAACTGCTGGTGAATTTGATACTACAAGCAGGCAACAAGAGAAGGCACAAATCAAAGTGCATGAAACCAAAAGGTTGTACTTTGATTTACTTCACTGTAGCATGCATCAGCAACTGGAAATGAACATGCCTTGAAGCAACTCAGCAACAACAATTGCAATTGCCAGTCATGAGCCTAAATGGATCAAATGGATCATCTACATTCTAGTTTACAGTGAATTATATTGTGTGACATCCTATAGCACATATACTACAAAATCTTCTCAGTGCATAATGACGGGATACGAGTGACAATTCTGCTGCATATAAGTTCACAAGTTACTCTTGCATACATCACAGTGTATACTATCAGAGACAACCGTTCAACTTGTTAGCTGACATCCTTGAATGCCTGATTAGCTATCTATAATCAAGACTGATATCTCAACCGTACTTAGTTCATTCTGGCGACCCAGCTTCCTACATCATAAAAGTGCACATGCAGAATCCTGAGCACTACACACAGAGCAGGGATTTACACCATAAGTTGTCCCACTGATACAGAAACTAATTCCTTTACTGGACTTAGGTAATAACAGAACGTTCCGAAGAAACACCAAATAACATTGGTTGACAGCAATCTTACCACATTTGTCCTAGTTTCCTCATCCATCAAGGATGCACCAACAAGCATTTCTCTGATATCAATCCTCTGAAGTTGAAGTCACTAATGTATATGCTCTTCGAGTCCAATCAGAATATAACCACAATGAGATTAGAAGTTAGGCTTACGAACTTGAAGGGCTGTTGAAAGTAGACAAACTACAGACATTTCAGATGTTTTGCCTCCCATCCAGTCAAACATTGGAATTCTAGCCAACCAGCCGTCAATCCGGGCAGTATTGTCCAACAACAAGTTCTCGTGTTATGGCAACACCCAGCATTCATGATAGGAAAAACAGTGATCAATGCAATATCTGCAAAATTGAAGGTGCCAAAATTTCACTTAAGCAGACAATCGAAAAGATTAATTTTGACATAACTTCATGCAAGTGCACCATCAGAATGACATATAAATGAAGACATCCAGTTACCCAAGATTTTGTTATACATCACAAGCAATAACTTTTCCATGCAAGACTAACAAAATGACTAAGCCTCGTTAGCAATAATAACTTTAAAAAGCCATTAAACTGGATAATCCTAATTATAAAATACATGCACCAAAATAGTATTCAACCCGAGACATCTGGAAGCTTGCCCTAAAGAAAATGCTCAATCAGAAAAGAAATCAACAGGGTGTTGGATTTATTATTATTATTATTATTATTATTTTATGTGCAACAACAATAGAAAGGCCATGGAATTTACTCTCTGAAAACCACATGAGCACATCAACCAAGATCAACTAATTTCTTCACAATAAAAAGGATAAGTCTGATATTCAAAAGCTCATAGCCCTTGAGCGTCACGAGAAGCTAATAATTAGTTGTCAACTTTGCTCTAGTTAGTATCTTTAAAGAAAACATGAAACTCAACGACTTGTCAGTGAAACTTCTATAGGCAGGGGAAAAAAAAAACTGGGACCAAAACCTGTTTTGCAAATTCCAATCCCACATCATGAAAGGCCTTATGTACTTCCAATAAGCCATCTCTGGTTTCTGGAGTACCACCACTCTGTACGACAGGAAATAAAAATGAATTACTATATATTCTTCTAATCTGCAGAAAGGAGAGATCACAAAGCCAAATACATGCAGGCACCTTTAATATCACAATTACTAGGGTAGAAGCCAGCTCAGGACCAAGCTGCGCAATTTGATGGTCAATTCTAGCCAGATCTGTGTTGTCGATGATTCTAATCTACCAAAAGTAAAATCCAGACATCATTCAAACTGTTAAAAGTGAAAAAATCGCTAACACAGGTATTCACCCAATGTACTGAGACTTATAACTGAACATTCATCCATAGCTTGTACCTTTACTTAAATCTGATGCGCAAAATCAAAAATTTACTAACGCTTTTCAAATACCGAATCAAAGGACAAAGACAAGAGACCTAAGTACAGTTTAATTAACCAAAGTAGATCTTTTTTCATTGCGCATAAGTGAATCAAGTAGCATATACACTTGCTCCAAATAATGGAGGAGAAATGTGAGCAAGAAGAATACAGGGAAGTAGTAGGATCATTCTCATATCTTCAGTGATGAACTTGCAACGAAAAGCCCGAAAATGGAATGACATCACGACTAATCCAAGTAGGGAGAATAACATTAAGAGAACTGCTCACTTGAGGGAAGAGTTGCCAAGACTTGAGAAATAATTTTAACTAGTTGAAAAGGCAAGAAAGGACGAAGACAAACAAGCCACCACCAACTTATCTACAATGTCTGAAGATACCTCCAATGGAGGATTATCGGGAGCCAATGCCTCTGCAACAAATTGTGGCCCAAGAGCTGAACCTCCGATTCCAACTGAAAGTACTTGAGTAAAGCGATCCACGGGAGAAGTAGGAGGGGGCTTAATCTGCAAATTAAGCGTCAAACATAATCAAGTCAATCATTCCGTCCATATCCGATGCAATCAGCTAAGCACACTAAAAGAAAACCAACAATAAAAAACTGAATTTCATGCTAACATTAATCAGAAAACTCTCCAATAGATGGATTTAGTATAAGAACCAGGAGCCAAACCAGATAAAGGCCGACTCTACGGTTTCATTATCGAGAAGTAGACCGATTTTTTTGAGAATTGACCTGGAGCCAGACTTGATCAGGATGGCTCTGCCCGGTTCTTGGCTTGAACTGGACTTGCTGCGCACTGCTAATCCAAACTCTCCAACTAATTTCACGAATATTAGATGACAAACAATAATACGTAGTCAACAACAAGCCAGTATTGAAGTCTTAGAGCATTATGTAACTCTTTCATGTGTCCATAGGCCACCTACAACTAAGCAATTATCAGGAGTATCAAATAATAGATTTGGGGCTCATATTCTCATCTCTCAACACCTTTCCCTGATATTAAAAGATTATTATGAGCGTCAAATGTTGAGCAACTTAACAATTTGAAATGAGTACTGGGATTTAAGGTCTTCTTATCCAGTGGATATACATCCTCTGTACCTCGCTTTAATTTAAATGTGATTAACCACGAAAGTTTTTCTATTATTATTACAATTAACCATTGAAGTTACTTGAAATGCGATAAAACAGGTAGCAGATTTTGATTCTGGCAATTAAACATGAAGCTGTAGATGATGTGAGTGGAAGTAATTTAGATAGATCACTTTCTTTATTAAACTCTAAACTACTTCATTGAAGGAAGAAAAAAATCGGAGAAGTATAAAAGAAGTTCATTCGGGACATGCTGAGAGCATAGACATGACGAGAGGAGATCTTCTACGTACCGTGTCCACGATACAGAATGATACTTTGCGAGGAAAGATATCCTAATCAATTGCAAAAAAATGCAGCGAATTCAATTCTAGAAGTTTAGAGCTCATCGATTCATGTGGAAAAATTAAATAAACGACAAACATGGTAATGTCAGATATCATAAGGAATTTAACGGCAAAGCTCAAATAGGGATTCTCTCATAGATCTATACATCCAATGATTTGAACTCAGATTCACCTTGAACATCAGTTTCGTCCACTTCTTCAGCATAGAGCAATACCAACTCCTGGAAGGCTGCTTCCCAATAAAGACAATATAAAATGACATACGGTAAAAAGCTAGGTTAGGTGCTGATTTAAACCACCAAATACCACACGTATTTGTCCATGCCATAGATTTTAGAGGGACTCTTTTTTGTTGAGGGGGAAGCAATGCGCTAAGCAGAAAAACAGAGTCTGGCTTGCCGCACAATTTGCCAATAAAACCGAAGGAAGTGAGCAGCTCAACTTGCATTGAAAAATAGTATGGAGTAAAAGTTACCAAAAAGAACATAGTTTGGTTTGGTTTGGTAAACCGTATTAATGCAGTTTGTTTGGTTCGGTGCCCAACTGAATGAAAAAGGGCCGTGCTCACCTCCACTATCAACGGTGCAATGTGCATTGACAGACAACTTAAATGGATAGATCAATGAAGGTATAAAACGTTGAAAGAGCAGCACATTCCATGAAGCTGAATACTTGAAGGGTAGATTGCGAGAGGAGGATGGACACTCCGGTCTTCAACACTTCAATGGAGGATTATCGGGAGCCAATGCCTCTGCAACAGACCGTGGCCCAAGAGCTGAACCTCCGATTCCAACTAAAGTACTTGAGTAAAGCGATCCACGGGAGAAGTAGGAGGGGGCTTAATATGCAAATTAAGCATCAAACATAATCAAGTCAATCAATATGTCCATGTCCGATGCAATCAGCTAAGCACATTAAAAGAAAACCAACGATCAAAAACTGAATTTCATGCTGACATTAATCGGAAAACCTGAAGAAAATTTTGAAATTACTGCGTCTCAGAGTTGGAAATTTCCATGCACGATCAAGTGAATAATACGTAAACGAGCTCTCCATCTCTTCCACCAGGAAACAATTCAATTTATCCTCAGCTCACGCGTCCTCAAGCGACTAGGACAATCCTGGCATTTACCAGAAAACTGACACAGGCATCTACGACGGCAAACCAATTCCCAAAAAAAAAAAAAAAGGAACACAGGGAACTATAGACTCTCTTACCACACGGAGAGCAACAATGACTGGAATTCCAGAACTGACCTTACCGCTGACCACGTCGGCAGCGAAATTGCAGACGGCATCGAGCGTGCTCTCAATCCGCGCCTTCAGGAACCGGGCTGGCGCGAGTTCCGACTTCCTCACCCAGTAGTGCCCGACCATGCAGCCCTCGTCTGGGCCAGGATTGCGATCGCGCCCTTCTCCAGCTCCTCCATCGTCTTGAACGCGGCCTGGAACTGAGGCTCCATCTCCTCCGTGAACTCGTCCGTGAACCCGATTCGGCTCACCTTCTTCGCCGCGCCGTCGGCCCTGCCCAGGTCCGCCGAGATCTCCCTCGCGACCGATCGGGCCAGCGACAGGGACAGCACCCGGTCGACGGCGGGGAGCCTGGCGCCGCTCGGGAACGAGACCGAGGCCGCCTCCGTCCTGCCGGAGGCCGACGGTTTCGAGGCGGAGGCCGGCGGCGTCTTCGGCCTGAGGGAGGGGGAAGACGAGCAGATGCCAGAGACGGAGGATGCCATCGGCGGCGGCGGCGGCGGCGGCGGCTCGGAGTTGGAGTTGATGACGAGTTCGTCGGAGGGAGGCAATCGGACAGAGGCTCAGAAGTTGCCGAGAGACCAACAAGCACAAACCTTATGCACGATCTCCACGTTGGGAAAAGTCGGAGGCGAAGGGGGTCGGGAACCAGCTGCGACTGCCGGGGCTCTTGGAGGTGGCGACGTACCAAAGGTAGAAGACCGGCTAGGCTTTTGGGGAGGCGGAGGCGGAAGAGGTGGGATGCGCTGAGAAGGAAACAGCGGAAGTGTAGTGTAGCTCGTTCTCTATCTGTTCTTCCACGAGAAGAGAGAGAAAACCCAGAAAATTTAAGCGAGGAGAAAGGGATTTTAAGCAGGAGTGTTACGACAGCAGATGACGTGGCGCTCACACCACTTGAAGATTTTCTCATTAGGCAGGAACGTGAGACTATTCCACTTCCTCCCTCCGGTACTCCCTCCATCTATCGTTGTCAATCTGGGGACCATCGGTAGGGACAAAGAGGCCGTTGATCGCGGGGAGTGGTTGATGACGATGGACAAAGACATAAAGTCACAGTCAAAAAGACCTGTGTTCACGGTCACTTCGTACGTCCGAAAAGCTTCCCTTCCCTCACAGAGCGGCAGTTTTCTCTCTTTAGCGTTCTCGGCTTGTAGTGCTCGTTCGGGGGGACAGTGACCGCAGAGGTGTACTTGTGGGTAGGAGTGCTCGAAAATCCAATTGAAAATCAAATCAAAAAATTCAGATTTTTCAATTCGATTATTATTCGGCTCGATTCTTATTAAAAGCTGAAATTTTTTTTAGATAATTCGGTTTTAACCAATAAAATCTTTTTTATTTCCTTTTTTTCTTTTGTTTTAATTTTTTTATTCTTTTTTTTTTCTTCTTTTTCTTCTTCATTGGCCAATAGCGACCGGCGACTAACCAAATGTGAGCTTGACCCTCGCCAAATCAGGTGAGCCGGAGTCTCATTGGCAAATCAAACCATTGACACCCCTACCTATGGGTCCTCTCACGTTCAAACCCTTATTGACCGACCCCAACTTAAGGAAGAAGCGACGTTACTTCTTTCTTTCCACTAAGATAAAATAGTTCTTTTAGCAGAGCCCCTTATATTGTCCTAGTCACCGTCCTCCCCTTTTGTTTTAACCCAATTGGGTTCCAGACAAGGTTGCAAGTGATCCAGCTACAGTCGGACAAGATGAAGTTGCGACGTAGGCGCTTGAACTACAAAGTGTTGCCTAATTCGGGTCGGATTAAGAGAAATGTTTTGGGTAGGGATTACTAAATGATCTTTGATTAATCTCAAAGTTGGAGCTCAGGGTTTCCTAATTTATGGTGAATGCATATGCGAAATAGAATGGGAAACTGGATTTTTACGTGCGTACGTGTTGTACCATTTTATAACCCATCATAATCCTTAACAAAAACAAAATAGAAAGATAATCTCTCTCTCTCTCTCTCTCTCTCTCTCTCTGTGTGTTCACAATGGTCACTCTTAGTGGTCACTCTTAGTCTTAGGTTTCAATTTCTTGAAACTTGCTATTATTTCCAGAATAAAATTGATTGCGCAAGCAACCCAAATGTACAAAGAGCAACAGGGATGTCAATAGATTTGGTGTTAGATGCACCCGTTATAATATATGATTTCTTTTTAAAGGAATTATATACAAATTTGAAAAAAATATGCGATTCTGCAAACTGACAAATTTAAGACGAGGATTCGATCGACAAATATCTCTCCAAATATATTATTTTTTTTATTGTTAAGAGTAGACATGGATGATGTGTTAAAATACCATCGAGGAATCAGTTGAATCCTGGCAAGGTTCGTCGATTGCCAAAAAATTACAAGTTTAGTTCGTTGTTTAGTGACTTGATTGCAACATGAAATTTATCCGTATTTCCTTTTTTTTTTGGGCGGTATCCTTATTTCCTTTTCGCGCTAACATTTTACCTTGTCTATCCATACCATATCTTCCAAGGTTAGACCATGTCCAAATAATTAAAGATAGCAGCTATTAGAGAGCGCTGTCAAGTCTCTAGTTATATTATCTGCTATCCATCTATGGTTTACAACCTCTTTTGCCCCAAACGGGAAAAGGATTTTTAAAGGAGAATATAAAGAAATAAACAGTGTCTTCCAACACGTACATGGACTTCTGCCTACAGAAACATGAATGATGGTGCGGGTATTTTATAGGGTTTGGGAGGTATTTTATGAGGTGGTGTGGTGGACACATACAGTGACCATAACATTGGTATAACCAACCGTTCAAACTAAGATGCACACATAAATGGCGCCAAGTAAGATGACATTCAAAATACACGTGTGATGGTTGGATCATTCAACCACATTGTATCATAAACTTATTGCATTTTTATCAATTTAATCTCAAATCTTTCAATTTTCCCAATTGAGTTATAAACATTTTCATACTTTACCAATTAAGTCTATTTGGTCAATTTTGGTCGGAAATTAATGAGGTAGATGTCGGCCATCCTACATGGTATAGTCGGCGCTAACGTAAATATTTTTTAATAATATTTTGAGTTTTTTTTCTTTTTTTATTATTTTATTTTCATTTTTGGATTGATAGCCAATAAGTTAGGAAGTACAGACACGGGAGTCTTTGTGTCATGTGCAACACTCCAATATATGTCCAACATGTAATCAATAGGAATCGAAAAATCGATATGTGATCAACTCTCCCAACATTCTTCAACACATGAGTCCAGAATTCCAACATGCATATGATCAATTTTAAAATTTTCAATAACTAATGGATCAAATCTAAATGTGTAAAAAAACAAAAATTAATAAAATTAATAAAGAGGGAAAAAAAGAAAACTTAGCTTCTCTTTTTTTGGCTCTCACTTCCCCTGTTTTTAGTGTAAATTCCTTTTAAACTCTATTTCTACAATTATTTATTTGTGAATTTAAATCAAATTAATTTGATTGACATAATCATAAAATTGACAATTTATCATGTTTATATAAAAATATATATTTAATATAAAACATGTCCTAACATGTCATAATTATCCATTTTTTGAAAAATGATGTGTCGTATTATGTCGCGTGTTAATGTTGGTGTTAGTTTAGCCAACGAGGGTTTGCAAGCCCTCATAGTTGTCGAAGAGGGCTTGGTGACCCTCGCCAGTCATATCTAAGTTGCACGAGCCTTCCCTAGACGCCTCGCCAAATTCAAGCCAAGTGAGGGCATCACAACCTCGCTGACCCTCAATCTTGGAAAACAAATTAAATAAAGAAAAGAAAAGAAAAAAAAGAATATAAAATAGAAAAAATTTATTAAAATATTATTAAAAATGTTAACATTAGCAACGGTTGTGCTATATAGGATGACCAACGTTCACATTAGCAAATTCCAACCAAAGTGGACCAAATAGACTCAATTTGTAACATGTGAAAATGTTTACAACTCAATTGACAAAATTGAAAAGTTTAATATTGAATTGACAAACAAAATAATAAGTTTAGGACTTTTGGACAATTTTTCCCATGATATAACCAACCATCAAAAGTGAGATGTGCACTTAGATGGCACTAAGTAAGATGACATTCAAAACACACATGTAATGGTTATTGATTGGATGCGCCATATCATCACTATTATATAGTGCATCCACCACATAAAATACCTTGTCGTTTTTCTCAAGCAAACTAAGCTTGCCTAAGTGAAAGGCTTAAAACCGAAAGAGGAGGGGGCGGGGGAAGAGGTTGTGCGTACAGATTGTAAATGAGATTGCGTTCAGAGGCAAAGATGAGCTTATCCAAGGGACATATGACGGCAATTGAAAAAAGCATTTTCATTAGCTGAAATCTCAGCCAGCGACTGGAGGGAACATTATTGCTCTCATGCATGGGTGATTTGTCAGAACCAACATTCTTTACCAACTTGAAGAAGATTCACTATTCTTGTTCGACATCTTCGGATATAACATGAAAGATCAGTGAAATGAATAGACTTGGCCTCTTGATTTTTTAGAGAGAGCTGAAACCTAATTGTAACCTATCAAAAGAGACCCTTTTCTTCTGTGTACAGGCACTATGTAGACGGAAAGCAAAGAGGCGGTGGAAAAGGGTTTAGTTTTAGATAATCTTGTGGACATCGTGCATGATGGCAGATTAGGATGGAAAACAGTAGCTTAAGAAACAGAGATGGTGTCATTAGATATAAGCCTAGGGTGAAAGGTAAGTCAGAACTTAAAAAAAAGAAAAAAAAAAGGCGTGAAATATATGTTCACAATTCATACAACATAACGAGCGATGTGTTCCAAGGCTCAACACATCTAGCGTCATAGAATGACAAAAAACTAAACAGTTAGGGAACGGTGACTTCAGAATCATAGATCCAAATTGGTGGTTGAACCACAGGGGTTGATTCAAATAAGTTGTTGGCAAGGTTCACCAACCCGTTTGACTTAGGTTAATCAAGTCCTGTGCGCGAGAAAGCATTCACTTGAGTTCCTCAGCCAGACTCTTAAGATTTATCGTTATAGAAATCCCTCCAGAATATTCTTTGATGTACCTGATTCATAAATGACACTGCAGTGGAGAGCACCAAACTTTACTCTTGAAATAAACAAGGTCTCTTCATCCAAAGAGTCATTATTTGTTTATTGAGGGAGGGGAGGAAATGAAGACGTAAGGAGAGCAAAACTAAGGGAGAGTAATGCAACTAGAAAATCCATTACCACGGCAGTCAGTCTCATTGAAAAAGGAGGTAGCAATGCTGGATGAGGCAGAGCGCTGTAGCACCAAATGCCTTGGCAATTGACCTCGAGCAACTCCGTTGACTGAAATGTGAGGCATGGCAAGATTCCTGCTTCGCCCTCCCTCCATGCTGTATCGTATCAACCAGTCCATCAAATGCCATTAAACTAAATCCTCTCATTACTTGTCCTGGATACAGTGGATGCTCAAAGCCATCAGATGATGTGGTTTTTGGGGGTTAGAAGGAGCTTCAGGGTGACTGGATAAAGGCTTACCTTTTGACAGAATAATATTTCATCATGGTGAATTTTCAAGGGTGATGTATTGAGGATGATGTCAGAGTTATTGATTTTGGAAGAAGCAAGAGGGCTCCCTTCCATTAAGTCATAGTTTCAAATAGAAAGGAAGAATTTACCAGGGATGAGATACACAATTTTCAGAATAGAAATTAGAGCTGAAATTGAAGATGAATAATTTTTGTATGCCATGACTGTTCTACTGCAGACTATGACTTGACATCGTTGTGGCTATTATTCTTAAATATGGGTTTCCTTAATTCTAACATATTTATTCATCCTCAGTAGTTTGTTGGATCAAGATGATCTTCAAGCTACCAGGACTGTGGCTCTTCCTAGTTCTGGAAGTGTGCCACAGACTGTCAGTCCTGCAAAGTTCATTAAAAAACGAAAACTAAGTCAAGGACAGCTTAGTTACCTACTAAAACGAAAGTTACAAAAGGTAAGTCAAAGCTTTTTACAAGTCTTTAGCCAAAGGAACTAGTAAAAGAACTTGATGAACTGCTGTAACTTCATCAAAGACATGATTCCAAAATTGGAGACTTGGAGGACTAAGGTATATATTACGGAAGAGTTAAAGGAGCTGATACATGCATGGAAGCATGCAGAATCATCCTTGTACATGTTCATACATTTCAAATTAATGATTCCTATCTCATTTCCCATCCAAGCAGAACTCATTTTTACCTCAATACATTGTATTTGTTGATATACTATATCTCGTATGATGGCAATCCAACTGTGATATACTCATCAAGGTTACAGTCATTTTGTGGGTATGCTGTGACGCCAGCACCCGACTTCAAATGCTTAATACCTTCCAGCATCTTTTTTCTCATAAAGTTCTTATGTTTTCTTGTGATACTCTAAAGTGACCCCTATAGGTTTCATCAATTACTGCCCAATTAGAGCACTTGAATGTCAGGAAGGAAAATCCACAGAGGACAAATCAAGATGGATCTTTTGAGTTGATTAGACCTATATAAAACATGGTGCTGGAGAAAAAATGGCTGTCAATTTACGAAGGGCAATACTTGACCTGTTCGGGTCATAAGTTCTCAAAACAGGGGAACTAAGTTTGTCAAGAATATCAATGCGAGTGCAATAAATAAACCAGTTCTTCAAAATCAAAGTTGGTGGTACCATCTAAATCTTGTGTAGACACCCCAAAAGGCCCTTTTTTTTAAATTATATTCACACAAATTTCAAAACTTAAGATCATCGAATCAGAATTTGGATGATAAAAGCTCTACAGCATCAAGGTTGTGGGGAAGCAGCTCTCGAGAGCCAGGATTCAAGCAAATGAAATTAAATCTAATCAGAGAAAGATAGATGAAATACCCACAATTGAAAGTACCATCAAACTCAATGTTCTTGAGTCAACCAACGACAGATAAGAGTTAAAACCCTACTTATTATTATGCAATATGTTAGTTTGTAGTGCAACAATACAATTGTCACAGCAACGGCCACAGAGAGGGCATATTTCACAGACAGCACTTATCACTACAAGGTCTAGCAGAGAGTGAGAGTGAAGACAAAACTCTACAAGTTGTACCTGCCGGAAGGGTTTATGACATGAGCCCCCAACTCTGGTTAAGGACTTGATTTAAGTGTCGAGTCAGTTAAACCCAACTAGAGGTATGTTTTCCACTTCTTTCATCCACAGGCAGAATAATGAGAGACATTTCTTGTGCAGCTGTGCCACAAGACTGCATCCCTCCAATATCAGAATTTGAAAAACTCTCTCAGTATTTGAAAAATAAGTCTCTTCAAGCTTCAGACTGAGGTGGCCAGATCTAAGCGCTGCTATAGCTTTATTCATCGAGCTGTCCTTCACAGCAGGCTGAAATGTTTTTGAGATAATAAAATGGTCATCAGCTATCACAAGTAAACCTCTACAACAATAATCAGAGAGCAGATTGACAAAAGCATGAAAATATGACTTGCTTCTATAGTATCTAAGAGGTCAAAATGACAGAAAGGAACACAAGTCGTCTGCCGATGTCAACAGAGAACAGCTGCATGCCCAACTGTGCCTTTTGTTTTCCCATAGAGGTAATTCTGGAGAAGGCAATAGAGATCAGTGCAATTGACCACTGCTTGTCTGCAAGATTGCATCCGATCTAATCATTATTTCCACAGGACACTCATTTACTTGGGATAGAAATCAGTGCAATTCTGCACGGATGTCTGCAAGAATGCATCTGATCTAATCATCTCATGCTTCTTGGCCACTGGCCAGCTAAATCTTTGGAAAATGCCATTTGTCCAAGAAAAGGTTACCTCATTCTGTTTTCTGACAGGTTGCTACGCTTCAATTCTCTCTTCGACAACCTCAGGATTATAATCAAGGCAGGTTTGTATCTCGTGCTTAATATCAATCCAACTGTAGCCTGGATCTTTGGCAATCTGGTTATCATTCATTTGGTTTCTTACCGCTCTTGCTTCATCCCATCTTCCTAATGAACAGTAGATGTTGGCAAGAAGCAAATAAGAGGCTGAATTTTGTGGGTCCAGATGAAGAAATTTATCGGCTGCTTTTTTTGCTAAACTCACATTAGCATGGACCCTGCAAGAACTAAGTATAACCTCCCACAAAACTGGATCATCTCTATATGGTATCTTATCTATGAGCACTTCCAATTCACTGAAGAACCCAGCTCGACCCAAATGATCAATTATGCATACACAATGATCCAAAAGAGTTTCTATGCCATGTTCTTGCTGCATTGAATTTAATATACTGATTCCGGCATCAACAAGCCCACCATGACTACAGGCAGTTAAAACAGCAACAAACGTAATGCTATCTGTTTTCACACCCAAACCAATCATATTTTCAAAGAGGCAAACAGCTTCATGTCCAAAGCCAATCTGTGCATATCCATGTATCATCTCATTCCATGTAACAGTGTTTTTATAGGGCATCATATCAAAAAACCTCTGAGCATCATCTATGTCACCATATTTACAATACATATGTACAAGAGCGCTTCCTACACATACATTATTTGCATATCCATCTTTTACTATTTGAGCATGCGCCTGCCTCCCATAAACTGAAGAACAAAATTTGCTGCAACAACTCAACATAGTACCATAAGAAGATTCAGTAGGAAGCGTCTCCATTTGCTGCATCTTATTAAATAATACAGCAGCTTCTATTTCCAGGGAATCAAGCACAAGACCCGCCATCATTGAGTTCCAGCAAACAATATCTAGTTTGGGTATTTTATGCAATATGAGCTTCGCTAGCTCTATCTTTCCACAATTTGAGTACATAGTGATGAGTCCACTGGTAACATACACATCTATCTGCATTACCAGCAACCTTTAGTGAGGCTGCATGCACCTGTCTCCCAAACTCCAAAACCTCAAGCGCTGCACATGAGCTAAGAATAGTTGGTAAAGATGTTCGATCGGGTCTCACACCTAGAAATTGCATCTTCTGGAAGTGCTTTATCACCTCAATGTGGTTCTCACTCTGAAAATACCCTGACAGCATGAGATTCCAGGAACTAACTGTTGGAAACAACATCCCAGCGAAAACTTGACTAGCCATTTCAACATTCCCAGAAGTTACACATGCCACAAGCGCATTTATAAAGGTGACTTCATTCGATTGAAAACCGCAGCACTGCATTCTCTGCATATATCTTATGGCCTTGTCACTTTCAAATTTGTTCCCATACCCAGCAATCATCAGATTCCACGTAACCACACTAATCTCTGATAAGTTTCTAAAAATCATCTCCGCGCTATTCGTGTCTCTGTTCTTTGGATACATATGAATTATTGCATTGTTCAAATGAAGATCACTCCCATATCCAATTTTAATCATGAGGGAATGCACTTGTTGGCCCTGAAGTACGCACGAATGCCCACCACCACAACTATCTAGGGAAGATTCATCATATCCCCCACTAGAACAAACACCCAAAAACACTAGATAGGGAGATGGCATCGATAGACATCCCCTGTCTGCAATCTAAACATGTCAACAGCCTCCGTGACTCTATCAGTTTGCGCAAGCCCATACATCATTGCCGTAAAAGAAACCTCATTTGGATCAGGCAAATCTCCAAAAGCCCGAATGGCGTCTTCAATGCGCCCACACTTAGCGTACATACGCAACAAAGCATTACCGACATAAATATTCTTCTCAAGACCGATCTTCACAGCAAGCCCAAGACTCCCCCTGCCAACCTCTACATCCAACAAAGCACTACAGGCGCTGAACACGCTGGCCAAAGTGAAACGGGTAGGCACAAAACCATCCAATCTCATCGAACGATGAACCTCCACGGCCTCCCGTTCGAACCCATTTCTGACTAAGGAGCTAATCACGTTGTTCCACGAGAAGCAGTTACTCTCGGGCATTGCGTCGAACAGCCGGCGCGCGGATTGCAAGTCTCCGGCCTTGCAGTAAGCACCCAGAATGGCGTTCCATGTGTAGACGTCTTTGCGGGTCGTGCCCTCGTCTCGCCGCACGCGGCGTACAGCTCGACGAGGCGGTTGCAGAGGAAGGTGGCGTTGAGGAGGCCGAGGCGGAGGACGCCGGCGTGGAGGAGCTTGCCGGTCGAGTAGGACTTGGCGTCGATGCAGGATGAAAGAAGATGAGGACGAAGTAGTGGAGAGAAGAATTTTCTTTGTATTCTGTATATTCCTCAATGTACAATGTTCACATTGTTTAAGTGTGTATAAGAAAAGCAAGTAAATATTTTACAATACTTGGATCCGATTAGATACGATACTAAATGAAGGTGATTGATCCTTGAATGATATTGTGAATTTTCACGTGTATCTTCCAACGCTCCCCTCAAGCTGGTGGCTTGTAAATATCCAAGACGCCTAGCTTGCTTAGGAGATACGCATGTTGGCTTTGACACAAGGGTTTGGTGAAGACGTGTGCTGATTGCTCTTATGTTTGGATTCCAGGTGTCTCGATTATCCCTTGCTGGATTTTTTCTCGCGTGAAATGGTAGTCTACTTCTATGTGTTTTGTTCTTTCATGAATTATTGGGTTTGAGGCAAGTTTGAGAGCTGCATCGTTGTCACAAAACAATTTGGTTGGTCCTTCAATTTGTATCACAAGATCTCGAAGCAATCTGCATAGCCATACTATCTCACATGCGGTTTTTGCCATGGCTCGATATTCCGCTTCTGCTGAGGATAATGAAACAATCGGTTGCTTCTTTGTCTTCCATTTCCATGAAAGTAAAGAATCCCCTAACTCGATATAGAACCCTGTTATAAACCTCCTGTTTATTGGATATGTCGCATAATCTGCATCACAATATGCAGTCATCTTCATATCACATTTCTTGGATAGGAGAATTCGAAGACCTGGACATTTCTTCAAATGCTTTACCACTTTGAGTGCTACATTCATGGGGGACTGCTTTGGATTGTGCATGAACTGACTAAGGGTTTGCACAACATAACTAATGTTCGGCTTGGTCATAGTTAAATAGATGAGCTTCCTAACAAGTTTCTGATAACTCATTGGATCTCTTAGTACAGGATCGGCTTCTTGAGAGATTCCAGCATCATACTCTACTATGGTCAATTTGATATTTTGCTTGATTGAAATTACAGCCGGCTTACATCTTGATAGCCGACTTCTGATATGATTTCCAAGGCAATTTTCTTTGGTTGAGAGATATTCCTTGATCTGAGCAATTAATTTCTATTCCAAGAAAATACTTTGGCGATCCTAGATCTTTTATATGGAAAGTAAAGTGCAAGTATTTCTTGAAACTTTTGACAGCCATCTCATCATTGCCCATAATCAATATATCATCTACATATATCATCAAGTATATGGATGACGTACTTTTGGTCCATGTGAAAACAACATAATCAAATTTCGACTGTTGAAAACTAGCCGCTATCAAGGACTCATAAAATTTGACATATCATTGTCTGGATGCTTGCTTGAGCCCATATAAGGATTTGCGAAGACGATATACTTTATTCTCCCCCTATCTCCATAAACCCTGTGGTATGTCCATATAAATCTCTTCAGCTAAGTCTCCATGCAGGAATGCATTATGAACATCCATCTGATGTAATGGCCAGTCCTGGTAAGTTGCTACAAAGATGAATGAACGGATTGTAACATCCTTGGCTACGAGCGAGAATGTTTCATGATAATCAAAACTTTCCTTCTCCTTCTGTGTGAAACCCCTTGCCACCAATCGGGCTTTGTACCTTTCAACTGAACCATCAGCTCTATATTTGATTTTGTAGATCCATTTACATCCAATTGGTTTGCGATGTGGAGGTAGACTAACAAAATCCCATGTCTAATTGTCCACCAGTGCCTACAATTCTTCTTCCATTGCCTTTTGCCATAGCAAATCAGTACTTACCTCTTCATAGCTTGATGGTTCTCGTTCTTCGGAAATTCGAGTAATAAAACATCTATGCTCCTCGGATAACCGATAGAAGGAAACATAAGAGGAAATGGGAAAAAGAATACCTGGTGGATTTCTCACTCCACATATGTAGTCCTTGGTCCAAGTTGGAGGACGTGTGGCTCGTCCTAACGGTCTTGGCTGGATGTCTTCAGAAGAGGACTGAGTTGCTGGAATATCTATAGGGGAGGATTCCAATGTAATCCTCTCATTCGAGTCTTGATCCGTGTCTTCTACTAAAGGTGTCATTGCCATAGTGGGTGTAGGAGTAGTACCTGTATTAGCTGAGGAAGGGATCAGAACATATCCCGGATCATTGATGGATTCTTCGATATGGTGAGTATGAGAATATCCCTGTCTGTCTCTATCTGATTCCTTAGTAGAGAAAGGGAAAAAATCTTTTTGGAAGTGAACATCTTTACTAACGAAGAATTCACCTGTAGAGGGATCAAATATTCGATATCCCTTCTATAGGGTAGCATACCCCATAAATATGCAACGGCGAGCCCATGGACCCATTTTATCCTTAGGTCCTACTATAAATGCATAGCATAGACACCCAAAAGTCCTCAAATGATTAAGATTTGGCTTCTTTCCAAAGAGAAGTTCAAAGGGGCCTCGACCGTTAAGAATCTTGGTCGGCATACGGTTGATCAAATATGCGGCAGTCAATACACATTCTCCCCAAAAATTATCTAGAATGGAACCCTGAAATTTTAAGGCCCTAGCCACTTCCAACAAATGACGATACTTTCTTTTCACTATTCCATTTTTTTGAAGTGTGTATATACAAGAACTCTCATGCATAATCCCTTGAGATGATAATAAAGTCGTACACTCATAATTGAAAAATTCTTTCCCATTGTCTGTCCTAATTTTTTGGATAGTTTTCCCAAACTGAGTTTTCGACAGAGAAAGTAAAGTTTTTAAATGTGATACGACTTGACTCTTAGACTGCATGAGGAAAATCCATATAGCCCTTTGATGGATTTATGAGATGGGCTTAAGGCCCGTCCGCCCATGCTGGGCCCAAAAGGCCCGGCCCACGGGAATAGGGCCCGTGGAAAGAAGGGGGTATAAAAGGGAGGAGAGAGAGAGAGAAAAGGCATCGTTTTAATTAAAACAAACGACGTACGCTTCTCCCTCTCCCTCTTTCTGTCATTTTTCCTCCAAAAGGAAAACAGTGACTCCCGCGTTTTCCTTCATCGGATCAACGGGACCAAGATTCTCTTCCTCCATTGACGACGGTGTTTAATCTGTGGCTAACAAGGTACGCTCGACTCCGTGGTGTGCTTTTACGATCGGTGATACGTGTAATTCCCTAGGAGCTTCGTCTTCCGCATAGATTTAGGGACTCGATTTAGTGTCGAATCCGGTTGTCAGGGATCAGTCATTCCCAACATTGGTATCAGAGCCCTAGTTCACGTTTTCCCGATCAATTCTGATGTTTTTGATTGATTTTTCGCGAAATCCCTTCGGCCGTACGGAACCGGGCAAAAATCCCGACACCCGAGCGCTTTTCGGCCATTTTTCCGAGATTTCGTAAGTCAAAATAAAATTGTAATTGCATAGGAAGAAGCGCGACGTCGAGACGAGTCCGGCGACATGTTGTGCGTCGCCGGACGACGCTGCACGCGCCCACACGCGCGGCCACAAGCCGCTGCGCGTGGGCGCCACGCGCCCGAAGCGCTGGCAATGGCCAGCGCGTGCGCCACACGCGCCGGTGACGAACCGGCACGTGCGCGCCGGCGACCGGCGAAACGGCACGCGCCGGTCCGCGGACCGACGCGTGCTGACGTCCTGTGATGACGTCACCGTGACGTCATCCAACGGTCGGTAACCGCCCGGATGACGTCACCGATGACGTCATCGCCGACGATGTTTCGCCGGGCGGTCACCGGCCGGCGACCCGACCGACGACGACCCGACCCAAACCGCGACGCCCGGCACGCTCACGGCACGTGCCGGGTGACGTCTGCGTGACGTCATCCCGCGCACGCGCGCGGCACGTGCGGACGGTTCGCCCGTACCGGCCCGACCGGTCCGTCCGGTCCGACCGGTCCGTTCGGTCCGACCGGTCCGTCCGACGACCGTTGACCGTTGACGACCGTTGACCGTTGACCTCGGTTGACCGACGACCGTTGACTTTGACCGTTGACCCGAAAAAAAAAAAAAAAAAAAAAAAAAAGGAAAAGAATGTGTTTCTTTTGCAATTAAGTCTATAGGGATTATAATGTGATCCCTTATTTGTTCTGCATTTGTTGCAGGAACAATCTTCCACGAGTTGCGCACACCTATTCGCGCGTGTGGATGAACAAAAGGAAGAGGCATGTCTAAGTTGATAGGCGGGCGGCGATCATCGATGGGAGAGTGGTGACTTAATTGATCACGTCCTTGAAGTCAACGGGAAAATTCAACAGGTCATATGGAATGGTCGTCCTATGTCACAGTCAGAGAATGTGCGATTTTTTCATAAACACTCTTCCACCTGAATGGCAAGATGTGTTGAATCGCATATGGGATGTCAACGGAGCTGCTTCCTATAAGAAAATTGTGATGGATTTTGTAAATGAATATTATTGTATTGTTTCGAGGAAAAGATCAAGAAATTGAACAAAAGAGGATCTTTCCCGTTCGTGTCTTGACTTGGTGTTAGTTGTATTGGCTGATATATGTTAAGTGTGATTTGTGGACATATTATGTAATGATTACTACCTAATTGTGTTAATTGAAAGCATTATTGTTTTTATTAGATGTTCTATTATATATTGCTTTCTGTTATTGCTTTGGTTCTTTGTGGGTAATTAGCTATGGGTAGTTTTAGAAGTTTTTGTAGCTTCATAGAATTGACTTTGCATAAGACAATTATATTGATGATAGTTTTAAGTTAGGATTTTGGAGGATGATTGGAAACATAGTGACCTTTTGATTCTGAAACCTTACTTGAAATTATTTATTAATATGATGGGTCTATGTAAAAGTGGATGCATAAATGATAGGCATTAATAATTCGTGCATGTATGTCGATGTGTTCGGATCGATATTTTCAGCAACTAAGAACGTTATTGCTGATATGAACGGCAACAATTGTGAAATATTGAATATGAATATTCAATATGTGCTGGAAAAGCAAGAAGCATTAGAAGCTCTTGACCATATTATGGAAGATCTAGAGGATGCTTTGTGCGCCACCTTGAGCTAGTAGAGGATGGCTATCGGCATTTGAGCCAAAATAGACATAGGCTATGTTGGTTCTAGCTCGAAAGGGCTTTGAGCTCTAAGCGCAAACGTATTGATTCGTTCAATATGTGGGAAAGCAAAGGATCAAGTCCTTATTGCAAGAGATCAAGAGTTAACCAATACAAGAGAGGAAAACGTCCTCAAGTGAAGAAAATGTCAAGGGTGAGGTGTTACAATTGTGACAAGAAGGTCACTATGCTTGCGACTTGTCGTGAGCCAAAGCAAGAATACACCTCTAGTACATTTGAGAACTTTGCTTATGTGTCAAGTTCTGCTTTATTGGCTGAATCCAATCCTTTGTGGGCTATAGATTCAGATGTAACAGACCATATAGCGAAGGATAGAGAATTCTTCATGGAATTTTGACGAGTACCAACTAGAACTAAGTGCATCTATGTAGAAAATAACTCCAGAGATGAAGTTAAATGGATTGGCACCGGCCAATTGAACATGCATGGTGGACGCAACTTGTTCCTACATGAAGATCTATATGCTCCGGAAATTCGTCGAAATTTAGTGTCTGTTTTTGATGTTGGTCAAGCTTGGTTTTTATATGAACTTCCATAATAGAGGTGTAGATTTGTATTTGGATACGAACTATTATAGTTGTGGTCACTTTCTTGATGGTTTTATTGTATTAGATGTTGACTGTGGCGATGTCAATAATTGTTATTCCCTCGTTTCACGTCTTCTCTACTTCACAAGATAATGATGTGAATGTTTGTTTCACGCCTTCTACTTCATATGATAAAGATGTGAATATGTGGCATGCTAGACTTGGTTATATGGGCCAGCAACATATGAAAAGACTAGCCAAAGAGGGCTTGTTGGGCAATATTGAAAAAGTTGATTTGTCCATATGTGAGCATTGCCTAGAAGGAAACGACAAGGAAACCATTTAGAAAAGGTAAAAGAGCTGAATTTCCTCTGCATTTAATCCGTTATGACGTTTATGGTTCAATGAATGTGAGAGGAAGGCATGGGGCTGTTTATTTCATCACTTTTAATATATGATTATACTTGATTCGGATGTGTCTATTTGGTTTCTCATAAATCTGAAGCAATAAGTTGTTTCAAAAGGTTTACGACCCTGGTAGAGAATCAATTAGACAAGAAAATAAAAGTATTGAGATCCGATCGAGGTCGAGAATATTTATCGATGAGTTCAGAAAATAATGTGATGAAAAGGAATAGAAATATAGTTGTCTATTCCATATACTCTTCAACAAAATGGTGTTGCGAGAGAGAAGAAACAGAACCCTACTTGGAAATGGTTAGGTCCATGATGGTGTATGCTAACTTACATATCACTTCTTGGAGTGATGCGTTGTTAAGCTTGCTGCCTAAATACTTAACCGGGTGCCTTCTAAATCAGTTAGTTCCACTCCATATGAGTTATGGATAGGTAGAAAACCGGACTTAGGTTTTCTTAAGTCATGGGGTTGTGCTGCCTATAATGAATCCTCTCACAAATTTGGGAAATATGGTCCCAAATGAAAGAAGAGTATTTTTATGAGATACTCCGAACACTCGAAAGGGTATGTGTTCGTAGGTGAGCAGGAAAGTGGGAGTATAACTGAATTTGAATCGCGGGATGTCATATCCTTAGTGGATGAATTTTCTAAGAGGGGCAAAATAGGGAAAATTACTCCTATTTGAAACCTTGGATTAAGATAATGATGTCGGTGGAGTTTGTCCAAGTGGGAGTAATATGAGATGTAATGAATTGAATTCAACTCATTCTCAATTGCAACCACCTGAATGTGACGACATCATCATTACCTAATCCAAGTGGGAGCATGATGGAGAATGATGTGCTAAGTGTACAATCTTCCATACGGTGAACAAGTCGCCAAAGTATTCCCCGTCGACGTTTTGACATTGAAGGGAAACTTTTATGGTTGCTCCACAAGATGAGGATGAGCCAAGAAATATTAATGAGGCTCGAATTGCCCTAATAAGGAAACATGGATTTATGCAATGAAAGAGGAAATGGAGTCAATGAAATCAAACCAAGTCGGGAACTGGTTGATCTTCCAAAAGGACACAAAGCTATTGGGAACAAGTGGGTTCTCGAGATAAAGCGAAGAGTTTATGGCTCGATAGAAAGGCATAAGGCTCGCCTTGTGACGAAGAGGTATAATCAACAGGAATGAATTGATTATTAAGATACATTTTTTCCTGTAGTAAGATTTACCTAGATTCGCATTATTCGGCAATAATGGTTAGTATGGATCTTGAGTTACATCATATGGATGTAAAGACTGCTTTCCTCAATGGAAAATTAGAGAAAGAAACATATATGGAATAATCTGCTGGTTTCATAGTGAAAGGCCAAGAAGAAAAGGTATGTCGACTTTGGGGGTCGATATATGGCCTTAAGTAGTCGTCAAGACAATGGTATATGCATTTTCATAATGCCATAATGGCATATGAGTTTACAATGATTGATGAGGATCATTGTGTATATATCAAAAGATCCAAGGATCAATTTGTGATCATATCATTATATGTTGATGATATACTGATTGCCAGAAGCAATATGGAGTTGGTTATCTTGTCAAGAGATAGTTGTCTTCCAACTTTGAGATGAATGATATGGGATTGTAAACCCATAAACACTCCTATTGCAAAAGGTGAAGGATTGAGCCATAGACTGTGTCCAAGGACTCCACAAGAGAAGGAACAAACAAAATATGTTCCTTATGCTGGTGCTGTTGGGAGTTTGATGTATGCTATGATGTGTACAACACCCGACATATGCTTTGCAGTTGAAATGATGAGTAGTTACCAATCCAATCCAGGTCAAGCACATTGGGAAGCCGTTAAGAGAATACTAAGGTATCTAAAGGGAACTGCTGATTATATGCTGAGTCATTGAGGAAAGGATCTGCGACTCTAAGGCTATTATGATGCTGATTGAGAAGGAGATTTAGATGAAAGGAAATCTACCTCTGGGATTTGTTCTCTTACCGAATAATGGCACCATATGTTGGAGCAGTAAGAAACAAAAGTGTATAGCCTTGTCCACGATGGAAACTGAGTTCGTGGCATTATCAGCAGCAGTATAAGAAGATATTTGGCTTAAGAGATTATTGGATCATTTAGGTGTTATTGGAAGTGCTGCAGATTTGTTATTAGTTACTATGATAATCAAGCAGCAAAAGTGTACACTAAAGATCTAAATATCATGGCAAGACCAAACATATAGATACCAAGTATAATTTTGTCAAGGATATGGTTGCACGAAAGGATGTGAACTTAGAGTACATACTACGCATAGAATGGTTGCAGATCCTATAACAAAGCCAATACCTAGAGATGTGCTTTGTGGCCATGTGAAATCTCTAGGACTGCGTAGAGACTGATGTACTAAATATTGTAATTTCCCTAAGTGTTCACAATTTGATGAATTTGTGTTTTCATCATTAATGCTTATGAATCTTTGTTTGATCTTTATGCATCTTAATGCTTAGTGCATTACTTTAAGTTGAGAAGTATGTCGGACAGATATAAGATTAGCCCACTCACACGGGTAATCGCCTCTATTTACTTGTGTGATAAATAGAGATGAGACTGTTTTTAAGCTTATTATCTAGGTGATAATCGAGAGCTCAAGCTTAAAACACGCATGTCGCCTTAACTGAGTGTTAAGATGAGGACATAATACTTACTATGTCCGAAAGTAAAAATACCCCACATGTTTTACTTTATCTGTCTATGATGCCGGATGTGAGTTCGATGAATTTTGTAAATGAGTAGATACGTGAACTCAAGTTAGACATTGGGTATGTCGAACTATCATCTGTACGGTATTGAAAGGTGTAGACATACGCTCCATGGGAAAGGAGTTAATACCGTAATACGTATTTCATACTATGTATGCATGAGACGACCAATAAGAGTGGCAAAAGTTTGATCTCAACTTTTATGTCGTGTGAGACTCTTGAGGAAAAGAGTTCCTCAATTTTAGTCCCCTCATGACTCTTACTTATTCTCAAGATTTCTATTTAGTGTTTGCTATCTTAGGATGTTGCCAATGGTCATGAGTTTGATGCGATCTAATGGGGCATTTCTAGAAAAGCAAGCTGAACTGAAATTGAGAGTTTGAAGGGAAGAGGAAGATTGATTTTGGAGAATCACATTGTAGTTTTGTATTCACCGGTTAACCAATTATGACTGTTTTTGTGATAATCATAATTGTGAATACAATATATCATTGTTTGAAAGAGATCAAGAGAGATATAAATGTGATCGATCGATCTAGGTACTGCATACTAAATCTACTCGAAGTGTGACGCTCATTATGAGCTGCTATATATTCCTAACAGATGTATAGCAACGAGCTCTCAAAGTATGCTTTGGTCGCACGGATTATTCACCTGTATGAATGTTGAAGAGAGGAAAAGAGAATTACATTCGGCCCACCATGTTAAGTGAGAGTCTATGATGGATTTTTCTCTGATGGGGCTGAGTAGGGCCTGTCCGCCCATGCTGGTTTTGGACCACCATGTGCGAGTGGGAGATGATGGATTTATGAGATGGGCTTAAGGCCCGTCCGCCCATGCTGGGCCCAAAAGGCCCGGCCCACGGGAATAGGGCCCGTGGAAAGAAGGGGGTATAAAAGGGAGGAGAGAGAGAGAGAGAAAAGGCATCGTTTTAATTAAAACAAACGACGTACGCTTCTCCCTCTCCCTCTTTCTGTCATTTTTCCTCCAAAAGGAAAACAGTGACTCCCGAAGGCGTTTTTCCTTCATCGGATCAACAGGACCAAGATTCTCTTCCTCCATTGACGACGGTGTTTAATCTGTGGCTAACAAGGTACGCTCGACTCCGTGGTGTGCTTTACGATCGGTGATACGTGTAATTCCCGGGCTTCGTCTTCCGCATAGATTTAGGGACTCGATTTAGTGTCGAATCCGGTTGTCGGGGATCAGTCATTCCCAACACCCTTAAATGATCATCCACAATGGTAAGAAAGAAACGAGAGCCATCATGATTCAGTGTATGATATGGTCCCCAGACATCAATATGAAGTAAAGAGAAAATATCAGCTGCACGACTTTTGCTCAATGGAAAATGGCTACGTGATTGTTTTGCAAGTGAGCAAATGTGACATTGAGAATAGGGAAATAAGGAACTATGACCCAATCTGGAATGGAAAATGAAATTTTTATCATTGGTGGTCAGATTACACAGTGATTGTTTATTACAACAAAAAATATCCAGATTCTTGGGCAAACTTCTCTAGAAAAATAGTCCTTCTGATAGATTACCACATCCCATTAGTTTCCCAGTCGAAATGGCCTGAAATTGACAACTATCAGCATTGAAGGAAACTTGACATGAATTCTCCTTACAGGCTCTAGACACAGATATAAGATTGAATTTTTTGCAGATTACAAATTCCTCCCGGAGGCTGCTCAGTTTTGCGAGTGTCGAAGCAACAAAGACAGAAAAGAAAACGGAAGGCAATTCGAACAGGAATGCGGAAACTAGGTCAGAATAAAAAAGAGCTCCGATACCATGAAAGAAGATGAAAACGAAGTAGTCAAGAGAAGAATTTTCTTTGTATTATGTATATTCCTCAATGTCCAATGTTCACATTGTTTATAATACAAAGTGTGTATAAGAAAAGCAAGTAAATATTTTACAATATTTGGATCCGATTAGATCTGATACTAAATGAACGTGATTGATCCTTGAATGATATTGTGAATCTTCACGTGTATCTTCCAACACAGGATCGCAGGAGACTTAGGAGATGGGCGTAGCTGGTGCGCTAGAGTTACATTATGCTGAAGTTGCGGGGATTTCCATGTTCTTTTTCTTTGGCTCACGGCAGATTTCTGTTGACGAAGATGCGCGGAAAAGAAAAGGTCCCGACCATCCTCTCTGTGTTCAAACGGAAGAAAGAAAATTCAACGGTCCTTTTTCTTTTTATCTTTTTAATGACTCAATTTATTTCGTAAAAATAAAGAATTCGAAAATCAGTTTTTTTTTTGTAAATAATCACTTATATTACTTATTAAAATAAACGAATGAAAATATTTCCATTGCCAATAAATATATTAAGATAGAAATTGTCGTCGATAATAAAAACATTTTTTATTGATTAACTATTTTAAAAGATACAAATAATCTTTTTCAAGAAAATAATTTCCAAATCATTCATAATCTACGAAACAAACAACGGAGCTAAATCATATTATTTTTTGTGACAAAAATATTTTCTCTTATTCTCCATTTATTTTGTGAAAAATAAATAATTTGCAAAATATTTTTCTTTTCTAAAAATGATTATCGGTTAAAATAATTAGTCAAGTATTGACAATAAAAATTAGTTAATGAAAAATCTTTTCATTACTGACAATAATATATATTTTTCTTTCATTAATTCTATAAGTTATTTTTGTAAAAATATTTTTGAATCATTAATTGTCCGTGAAGCAAACGGAATATTATTCTTTTCTTCTTCTTTTTTTTTTTAAAGTTTTTGGTTGAAATATTCTTTTTAGTTCCTTCCTTGTAAGCTCAATAACTAGCTTCAAGGAGCATTAAGTTCATGAATAAAATAGAATTGTAGGTTCGCAACAGCTTATAGATTCATAATAAATGAAAGTCAGACTTATTCCATTAAGTTATTTCATGTATAAATAGTAGAGAAATTAATAAATTAACAAGCTACACGATACGAGTCCGCGGTTCAATTTTTAAAAAAGGTGAAACCGAACCGAACCACAAAAGATTGATTCGATTAGGTTTGTGAACTATTTTTTTTTTTCTAAAAGGCATTTTTGTAGCGAACCAAACCGATAAAAACAAATTGCCTCGGTTTGATCAAATGTTTCGAACCGTTTTATTCTCGCTCCTAATACAAGCAGTCAATCAAAGTGCTAAAAGAAAGCGGCATTAACAGCTTTTTATAGCTTACATACCTTTATAATCTATCCGACCACAAAAAAATTTATTACCTAGCTAAACATATATCAGAAAAATCAAAGTAATCAATCCAAAAAGAGATCGAGAATGAAGAATAATAGTAAATAACAAAAGGAAAATGATTTATTTGGAAGTAGGGTTTGTATAAGAAAATGGTGGATTAATGGAAAGTTTTGATGGTGTAGGAAATTATTTAGGATTAATTAGCATTGTGAAAGCACATAAAAATCGTGATCCATTATGAAAAGATTTAAAGAAAAATAGGATAGAATGTTACTAGATTCTTCCCCAAATTAGGGATCTCTTCAAAAGCTAACTTGTCATCAAAATAAGTTTTAACTCTTTTCCCCAAAAATGATGAGAACCCAATTAGTTTTTATATTTCGTGAGATCATTGTCAATTGTTATAAAAACTTAAATTTTAGATGAAGGTATAATTTAATATTTAATTACTCTAATCCAGTCTATGTATGGAAATATTAGGAATAAGGGTATGTAAAGGAACTAGTAGACACTCGGACCATCCAAAACAGGTGGTTCCTAAGGGAATCGATATGTCCCGTGGAGCTGCCCACTCATACCAGACCTTTAATATATATAATATATTTAATTTTTTGAAAAAATTCAAGCAAAATTTTTAAAAAAAAATTGAAAACCCTAAAATTCCTAATCTAATATTCAACACCCATTGATTGAGTACTTGTCTTGTCTCACTCTCTCCTTGTCCGAGTCGTATCTCTATTTTTCACTCATGACCTCAACTCTCAAACTTAACACCTATCTCACAGCCTCAACTCTCAACTTTCAATATGAGCCTAATTATTATTTTTGATCTTGCATTTAAGAATGGGGGAATTCTTTTTTTTTTTTTTTTTTAATTTGGCTTGTAGGAAAATGTTGCACTAAGTGCGTGAAGCTTGGTGGGACCGGTTTCATGGACCCATTTAGGAACTAGACCGGATCGGTGGTCCAAATAAGAAAATGACGGATTAATGGAAAGTTTTGATGGTGTAGGAAATTGTTTAGGATTAACTAGCATTGTGAAAGCACATAAAAATCATGATCCATTATGAAAGATTTTAAGAAAAAGATGATGGAATGTTACTAGATTCTTCCCTAAATTAGGGACCTCTTCAAAAGCTAACTTGTCATCCCAACAAGTTTTAACTCTTTTCCCTAAAAATGAAGAGAACCTAATTTGCTTCCGTATTTCATAGGATCACTGTCAGCTGTTCCAAAAACTTAAACTTTAGATGAAAACATGATTTAATATTTAATTACTCTAATCCAGCCTACAAGTGGAAATATTGGGAAGAGGGATGTATGAAGGAACCAAGAATTGTCCAGATTGCTCGGAATCGATGGTTCCCAAGGAAATCAGTCTGGTTCCCGATTCCACATGTGGTATTGCCCACTTGGATCGGATCCGTAATTTAATATATATAATATTTAATCTTTAAAAGAATTCTGGCAAAAATTGTTAAATAACAAAAATCTTAAATCCCTAATCTAATACTCAACACCCATTGACCGAGTGCTCGTTTTCTAGAAGGTTTCTCTCGGATATGCTTCCGTCACGGGCTCCTGTCTCATCCCTCGCTCACGGGCACTTCTCCCGTACCTTCTCTCCTCCTCGCGTCACCCGCCCCTCTCGTGCTGGTCCTTACTGAAGAAAGGCTGGAGGGCGGGCTGGACTTTTGCCTTATTTTCCTGGTCTCTAGTGGGCTCAAAGAACATAAGAGAAATGGGCTCAAAAGAGAAACCATAGGATGGGCCAGATGAAAGAAGGGACTAGCCGAAAATTTATTAAAGGAGTGGGCTGGACATGCCGGCCCGCTCGACTTCATTTTTTTATTTATTAAACCTTTGCTATCTCTCTCTTTCCTTTTTTTTTTTTTTTTTTATATATATCTTCTTTTTCTCCTTTTTTTTGTATTTTTATATTTTTGAAAAAAATGGACACTTGAAATGTTGATAAAAATTTGGGTGTCAATATTTTTTCCTTTTTTTTCCCACGGTATTGACGACTCTTGTCAAATCTCGACAAAAGCCGTGACGCCTTTGCTGACTACAACGATGGCATCACAACCCTCGCTGATGGGCTAGTGAGGTTGCTGAATTTCAACTAAAGGAAAAAAATGAAATATAAAATCTTCATAAAATTTTTAAAAATATATAAAAATTGTCCACTCAATGCCTACTATGCCACATAGGGATCGACATCCACGTTAATGAATTTTGGCAAAAATTGGCTGGAACTGGTAAATTAGCAAATCATCAAAATATTTATAATCAAATTGGCAAAATTGAAAGGTTTAAGGCTGAATTAGCTGACGCATGATAGATATATAACTTTTTGGATGATTTTTCTTGATTTTCTAACTAGGGTTATTGATTTCAAAATGAGTAGGTTATTGATTTGGAACCTAGAACCTATCATCTTAGAATCACTTCCTAATTTTTGGAAGGGGAACCAAATTGATTGGCCCTAAAATCAGTCTGGAGCCAAAACAACCAATTCCAGAATTGATACAATAACCGATCTACCTTCTACCTTCTTCTTCTTCTTCTTCTTGTTTTTTCTTCTTCTTTCTTTTCTAAAATTGTGAACCGAGTTAGTTAAGGTTGGTTCTCAAATCTTTTCAAAGTTCTAAACCACTTTGATGACATCAGGGGTGTGTTGGCCATTGCGAACTCTTAGCAAAATTCATAACGTTATTTTTCATATCTTGTTGGTGGAGAATCTCTCGTCTACACCAATCACCTTTTCTTTTAGAGAGAATGTTTCATGTGACAAATTTATCTTTCGTTAGTTTTCATTATAGTAGATTATTACTATAAAAAATCACAAACAAATACACTTGTGATAAACGGCTGCTAAAACCTTAAATTAATACACTCGTCAACTATTATATGTCATCAAAAGGTAAAATTTAACAGAAAATAACATATGGTAAATTTGTCATTGGTATAGCTTTTTTGTGATCAAAAAATTAATATGGAGTAAATTTATTAAAGAAGTACTAATTTTGGATTTTTTTATTGTATTAACCCTCAATGGAAATATTTCTTCTTATCAAATAGATCATTTGGTAGTTTTAGCACATCAGTTCACGTCTATTCTTACCAAATAAATCATCTGGCACAAGCAATGCAGCCGCTTGAATTTGTATTACAAAGTTTCTAAGATAGGATCTTGCTCTTTTTTTCAACATTGGCTTGTGACTGTTGACTGTCAAAATGAGTGCACGATAGGGACTGAAAAGTTTCTTTTATTATTCCTATGAAGTAGTAAGTTTTCTTTTTCGATTCGAATGCATATGATTCAACACTAATTGAGGAGATGTTAATTAGCTAATCGTGAATTATTTTTGTCATTAAAGAGTCTATCTATTCAAGTTCTAATTAGTTGCAATGCTAGATTCTGTTGCCCCGTATTGCCAGGGTTCTTTTTTCCGTCGCCTAGCTCATCAGCACCTTCCAATGAATTCTCCATGGAAATTTCCTTTCCTAGGGGTCAAGGATGCTGGCAACTTGTCGTCGTCGTCTCCTAGTGCTATTGCTGACCTCGGCTCCGTGTGCATGTCTGTCAATCTATCCCTCGACCCACTTCACCTCAACCCAATGAAGTGGATGTATAATTAATCCGATGAATGATCTCTTATGTGGGAATACGAAGAAACTCGATGAGTAGATGTATGGCAGTGCCGTGTCTTAAAACGCAACAGTTCTTTTTGTTTATGGGTATAAAATTTAATCGGAAAATATTTCTCGAATAAATATAAGTATATTGTTTCAATGAAAATTTTGTGTCTCGCCCTCCTAACCTCAAATTCTCAGTCCACCATTGGCTATTGATAGTTGATATTAGAGAAAGAAAATTAGGGATAATGCCTAGAGGGGCGAATAATATAAGCTATTTGTCATACACTATTCATGTACAGGGATGATTTGTTCAAAAGATACACAACACCCGTTAAAGTCTTGGTCAATAGATACAATATTAGGCCTATCAAAATGGATTCAAAACCCAATTTAATAACCCAAAAACAATTTGCGTCCTATTAAATTTCGCAGGCCAACATAATGGGCCTACAAAATAAAGATGACAAAAAAATTGGATCATAAATTGATCCATTATGAACCCATTAACAACTCACTTACTTTTCCAACTCAGGTTATATCACATATTAAGGGTGAGCGGTTTTAGATTCCGTATAAATTCCACCTAGAATCCAAAACCTACTCATTAAAATAGATTTAAGCATATTTTATAATGGGAATCTATCCTATCACACGTTTTAAATCGATTCTAGGGTTTACCCAGGTTCCGTCTTTATTATTTTTCTTGAGTGCAATGCAACTTATTCTATTTTTTTCTACCAGGATTAGTACCTAAATCCAAACAAGAAACCAATAAGATTTCTCATTATTTTTCTCAAGTAGACTTGGGCCGCATTTGGTAATGCTCTCGAGAGTAGAAATAGAACATAAACGCATTTGGTAATTTTTTGTTCCGGAAACATATTTCGAACAAAAACAAAAAATATAAAAAGAGTTGCTTCTTGTTCCTGAAAACATGTTTCTTAAAATAAATTTAGAACATAAATAAGAAACACAAAAAATATTATTTCTTGCTCCTGAGAATAATTCAAAAAACAAGTTTTTTTTTTTTTTTCTCTTCTTTTTTCTTCCCTTAGCCGATCGATGGCCTTAGTGATGGCCATTGACTGGCTAAACGAGGCTCTGCGACCTCGATGGAGCCTCGCCAGCCTTAGTGAGGTCACCCTGAGCTCACTGACCATCGGTGAGGCCCCGCGAGCCTCATTGTGATTGGACGCCGAGTTATGGCGAGGCTCGGGGGATCTTGCCAATGGCACCTCGCCAGTGGCCGGACGGGCTCCCTGAGGCCGGTGACCTCGACAGTGCTGGCATCTGTCATACGTGGATCTTGCCTCCCCGGTCCGCTTTTGTCCCCTTGTCTCCTTCTCCTTAGCCTCTTTCACTCTCTCTCCACTCTATGGATACGGACTTGACCAGACCACCACCTCCCCAGCCCACACGCTCTTCACACACTGCAGCAACGAGAGGCTCCATAGCAGACCCACCCCTTCCGACCAATTTCACCCAGGTCCTCCGCAGTTGCCCCGCCAACTCCTCCTCTCCAATCTCGAATGCCAACACGGCGACACCCCTGCGAGCTCCCAGTGATAGGCCTGGATGGGGTGAGCAGTGAGTGTGAGGCAGAGAGGCAGTCGTGTGCAGAGGCCATATGCAGGGCTGCCAAAGATTGGGGATTCTTACAGGTGGTGAACCATGGGATTCGCCAAAGTTCGACATGAAATTGTTGTTTGGTCATTCGCTGCTTTGTCTCTCTAGTTCTTAGAGTTCTGTACTTCCATAATGCCCTATTCTGTTTCGTTAGGTTATCATCTCGAGATGATCGAGCAAAGGAGGTGCACACAAACAGAAAATCAAAGTGGGAAATAGCAGGTTAGAAAAGTGAAACTTTGGTAACGCTAGATCGAAAAAGTCAATGTATTGTTGATCGAAAGTGCTTATGTGTACACAATAGAAAGCTAAGAGAGAATAAAGACTAGTGGCTAGAGGCCCCCCTGCTCTCAATTACATTTCTCTCTTTCCTCAAGTTACCTTGAGAAAGAAACAATGCAGAATTATTGATTTATTGCTTCTCTGAGACTTTGTGGCCTGCTGCTAATCATCTGGTTGCAGAAGAATCTAGGTCATCACTAATGGTGATCCTGACAACGGAAGGATAAGTGCGATAAGCACATTATATCTCTTCCTCTGCTTACTAGGAAAACTTGCACAGTGAAAGGCTTATCGTCTAATTGCTTAATAATTGACAGGCTTCTGTCGATGACCTCTGACTATATTTCCTTAAGCCTTCATGTTTGCATTAACTTGAAATGGTTGACTCAGTACTGTAATGTATTTCTTTCTGTGCTTCTTCAGAAGCTCATTACTTATTTTATCCAACCACCTGATTTTGCTTGATGTTTTTGGTACATTAGCTGCTTCTTGGAGATGTAGGAGCTGGACAATCTGGCCTAGTACTGCGGTTTGTTAAAGGCCAATACGTTAAATTTCAGGTTCACAAAACTCGATTGTTGATTTATGAGGTTGATTTTGTTTCTTTCTATAATAGTTGCTTGACTTTGAAGTACTTCTGATGTTGTAGGAATCCACCACCAGCGCTGCCTTCTTTTCTCAGACTTTGGCTATAAATGATGCAACTGTGAAGTTTGAGATCTGAGATACGGCTAGCCAAGAGAGATACCACAGCTTGGCTCCTGTGTACTATAGAGGAGCTGCTGCAAATCATTGTGTCTCATGACAAATTTAGTAAGCGAAGCTAACAACAAACCAATTATGGGCTCCAATGCTGTATTAAGTTGCTAAGTCGACAAATCTTTGACTGTGGCAAGAGATCTTATTGCGATCCTTGCAATTCTGCATCTGCTTTGGTGCTCTGCAGCTCAGTGCTTTCTTGTGGCTTAGATGTTTTCGGAGCAAAGTGACAATACTGCTTTCTTGCTTGTAGGCATCATTTGAGCGAGCCAAAAAGTGGGTGCAAGAACTTCAAGCACAGGGTAGTGATAAATCTTTTTTGCTTGACTTCTCTATGTTATAGTTATTTGTTTGGCTTTGCTATTGGTTTGCAGAAAAAGTGGTTTGCTTGTCATCCTTTTGCTTCCCCCTTTGGGCTTTGAAATACTTGAGTAAGGAAGAGTTCATTTTACTTGGCCTCTGACCGTCACTATCTCCATTTGAGATAGCTTTGTGGAGCAATTTGTGATGCTGCTCGCTGTTCATGTGTGTTTGAGCCGTGATAATGTCCTCAATAGTCTTCGTATTGCAGCTTCTCTGTTCTGTAATTTGTGTTTTTTTTTTTGGTAAAATTCTGTAATTTGTGTTGTTGCTAGCTTATATTAAATATGCGTCGCTTCATATTGCGCGCAATGAGTGGTATGCAGCTTTATTAGACTTCAAAATTGGACATGAAATTGTTATTTGATCATTTCATGCTTTATTTCTCTGGTTCTTGGGAGTTCTACACCTCGTTTCATCTTTCTAAACCTCCAGAATGCCCTATTGTGCTTTGCTAGGTTATCATCTCGAGATGATAGTGCTAAAGATGTGTAGTGGGGAAAAAAAAATCAAAGTGGGAAAATAGGAGGGTAGAAGAGTTCTGGTAAGGCTAGATTGAAAAAGTCGATGTATTGTTGATCGAAAGTGCTTATGTGTATTCAATAGAAAGCTAATGAGAAAATAAAGATTAGGGGCTAGAGGCCCTTGGGCAATCATTTTTCTGCATTACTTCTCTGTGACTTTGCAGTCTTCTGCCACACCTGGTTGCAGAAGCATCTATTACATTACTAATGGTGATCTTGGCACCGGAAGGATAAGTGTAATGAGCATATTATATTGTTTCCTCTGCTTACTTAGAAAACTTGCACAGTGAAAAGCCTATCATCTTGTTGTTTCAAAATTGCAGGCTTTTGTTGATGACCTCCATCTATATTTCCTTAAGCTTTCGTGCTTGCTTTAACTTGCAATGGTTATGATTTGGGATTGTGATCTATTTCTTTCTGTGCTTCTTCACGAGCTGATTACTTATTTAGTCAAACCCTCTGTTTTTGCTTGTTTTTTGTTCATTAGGTGCTTCTAGGAGATGTCGGAGTTGGAAAATCTAGCTTAGCACTGCGGTTTGTCAAAGGCCAGTTCGTTGAATTTATGGTTCACAAAACTAGAGTATTGATTTATAATATTCAGCTGATTTCATTTCTTATCATAGCAGCTTGACTATGAAGTACTTCTGATGTTGTAGGAATCCACCATTGGCGCTGCATTCTTTTCTCATACTTTTGCCGTAAATGATGCTATGGAGGAGCTGCCGCGGCAATCATTGTGTATGACATGACAAACCTAGTAAGTGAAGCTAACAACAAACCTATTATTGCCTCCAATGCTGTATGATGTTGCTAAGTCAACTAATCCTTGACTGTCGCAAGAGATTGTCATGCAAAGTAATAGTTTTCACTACAAGGAATTCATGTGATATGTAAATCGGCTTCTTTTGGCTTCCAATTTTAGCATTTCAAAAGACGTTCATTTTCTGATAATGGAGTTGCATGTGCTGGTCCTTTACTTTTGATTCTTGGGAACCATCAGCAACTTTCCACGTACAAGTTTGTGTCCACAAGAGGTCATTACATATTATTTAATTGACATTTTGCTCCCATAGTATGAGTTCTCCGTGGAATTATCAAAGAGCAAACCAATTTATCCTTCTCTAGAGGCCTGGCTAACCTTTGTTGGGTTGGAGTTGTGATTAATTGTTTGGTCTTGGTTGTGAAGGTGCTTCTTGTTCTTGCCATGTATCAAGGCAGGCGGCGGCTTATAATAACTTCAACGAGTAGAATTCTTGTTTCTTAAGACATTGCATATTGGCAGTCTCACATCAATGATGATATTGTTGGCAGTCTCACAATTGTTCTGTTCTTTGATATCAGCATTGCATTTTAATGATCTTGTGGTGTCGCAAGTGAGTTTGTTTTGAGTATATTTCTATTAGAAGCATACTATAGTGTTGTCCTTTATGTTGATGTAAACTTCAACTGTCTTCAATTCTCTTTCTTTCACAGGATATACCTGAAACTGGTTGTTGATGTATTATTCTAATCATGGTGCATGATCCAATTTTCCTTGTTTTATTTTATCCCATTTTTTTATGGTCGATCTTGTTGCTGTGCACTCCCTAGCAAAATATTTACAGGATAGTTTTACTTGGAATGTTCACTCTTTAAGCATACGGTTGGGGAAAGGAGGGAAGTCCCCTATCTCAAAAAGGGATTACTTGACCTATGCCTTTGCATGACATTACTGGTTCCTCTCGCTAATTACTCGTATTACCCTTATAACCTTGCTTTTATTTTTCTCTCTGTTCATATTTACCTAAGTGTAGGCTTGTATATGGAGGTGAGGCATTGATCTGACTGTTTGTATGACAATGACATATACTGTGTTCAAGCTTAAAAGATTGGTCACTGAGACGATGATGTGATTGTGTTAAGACATAAAACCAACAATCAATGCACATCCATGGTCAAGCTTCCTATTCCAATTCGCACAAGCTTTTACCACGAAGTAGGAAACCTTGAGCTTCATTCATGTTCCAGGTTAATCAAATATCATTTAAAGAACCCAACACGATATGTTTCTCTCTGAAGTATACCTTCATGCGTGTATATAATATATAAGAACGGAACGGAAAAGTACGTATATTACCATAATAGAAAGGAAACGCCTCAACAATATAGAAGACATTAGAACCGGACTTTAAGGGTCCGTTCGTTTCGCGGAAAATATCATGTTTCCGGAAAACAATTTCTAGGAAAATGACTATTTTCCGGTGTTCGGCTGAAACCTAAATTTTGAGTGGAAAATATTTTCCACCGTTCATTAGCTAATTTAATTATTTGAGAAAAATTATCAAAAATTAAATTTTATTATTTTTAATTAACCAAAAAATTAGTTTTATTTTTTATATTTTTAAAAAAAATGATTTTTAATTATTTGTATTTTTAAAAATAGAAATTTTTATTCGTTATTCTTTATTCTTTCTCTTTTTCCCTTTTTCTTTTCCTTCCTCCTTCCTCCTCCTTCTACCTCCTCCTTCCTCCGCCAGCTCCTTCCTCCGCCGGCGATTCTCAATCCACGACGATCGGCCGGCTTGCGGCGGCGGCGGTGTTGACGGCGGCGGCGAAGACTTCCTCGCACTGATCGGCGGCGGTCGTCGCGCAGGGCGCTTTTCGTTTTCCCCCAATCGCCTTCTCCCTGCCTCCCTTTCTTCCTCTGTCCGGCCTCAGGGGGTTGACTAGAGGGATCGGCGATCGGGTCCGTCGGCAAGACGGCCGCCCGCGAGCGGGAAGTCGGGCGGTTTCACGTCGCGGTGGTTGATCCTCCGTCTTTTGCGGTTGCACCTACCCCTCTCTCTCCCTCCCTCCTCTCCGCGTCGGAGCTCACGGTCGGCGGGCTCGCCTGGATCGGGAGCTCGAGCTCCGCTGCCAAATCCGGCGAGCTCGCGGCTCACCAGAGCCTGGCGAACCTCTGGCGAGCTCGGGCCAGCTCGCCGAATTTGGTGAGGCCCGGGCTCCGCCCCAGGCCAGAGAGAGCTCCGCCTCGCCCGATCTGGCAAGGCCCGAGCTCGGCTTCGCCAGATCGGGCTAGGCGGAGCCTCACCGGCCAAGGCTAAGGAAGAAAGCTGAAAAGGAAAGAAAGAAAAAAGAAAAAGAAAGCATAAAAATAAAACAAAAATGTGTTAATGAAAAGAAGAAGAAATTATGGAAAATGTTTTCCACTTTTGAAATGTGGAAAACATTTTCCTATCCTTGAAGGTTGTTTTTCTGAATGATGGAAAATATTTTCCTTGAGTAGTTTAATTTCTGTGAAACGAACACTGGAAAATCCGGAAAACATTTTCCTGGAAGTTGTTTTAAGTGAAACGAACGGACCCAAAGGAAACTCAACAATAATTGAATAACAGCAAAATTCCATCACTTTCTCCGAAGGTTATTATTACTTTTTTTTCCTTGGTCACCTACCACACAACAAAAGAAATACTAATTCAAGTTCAAATTTAATTGAATGATATGGTGGTCACTTAATTGATTAGTAGTCGGTTTCACGAGACGCTAATTTGCCTTGTGAAGAAGGCTGAAATCGAACTTACTAGCAATAGGATCCCAATGTATCCCGATCTCATCGCCTTCAGCCAATCCCCTCCGCTGCACGAACTCCTTCATCCAGCACCCCTTCAGGACGTAGGACCCTGACGATGCCCAGTAAGCAAACACCAGTTGGTGCTCGGAGCGCGCGTCTTCGTCCCACACCACGACCTCGGTACCCTCGCTGCTCTTGACTCGCCTCGCTCTCTCTTCATCCATGCACGGGAGCACGTAGGTCGCCACGCCCGCCCGCGGGATCAAGAGCCTCGACAGTTGGCCAAGATCGCTCTTCTTAAGCATCTTCTTGATCTTGTAAGGGTCATAGCGCAGCACCAACTCCGTGGAAACGTCCCCGCATCTCTCTTCCTCTACTTCACATTCTGAGGCCCCTCTCTTTTCCTTCTGGCTTCTACAGCGCTTCGCCTTCTTATGCATGATCAGAGTTCCGTCGTCAGTGAGTGAGGCCGTGGACTTTCGCTCCGGTCGGGCTGGAGCGGCACTGAGTTCCTTCATGTCCAAGAAACCCCTCGTCGGATCCAGCGTGAGGGGAAAGAAGATGCGAGCCGGCACCACCACTGCAGCAGACGAAGTTTCTTCACCCTCTTCTTCGTGGTTCCCCTCGTGGTCCTGCATAAAAGAAACGCAGGACGAAGAGTCGATCAACGGCGGCGGTGTCTGGACCTCGCTTCTTGGGACGTCGCCAACCAGAGGCGATTCCGGGGTGAAGGAATTGATGAGCTTCATGGTTTTCAGGTCGAAGAAACAGTATAAGGTGCTCCGCAAGAACAACAGAGGGCAACACGGTGCAGAGAAATTGAGAGAGAGGGAGAGAGAGAAGAACGTTGGAATTAAGATTAAGACGACGAGGACTAGTGGGTTGGAGAGAATATATAGTTTACCGTTGTTTGCTGTTGGAAATGGGATTAGGAGTCCGGTTCGGATTAGTGTACGTCGGGGATTATTAAAAAAAGGAAATAAATCCAAGATTCCAGATTGATTTCCTAACGAAGATCGCCTTTTTTTTTTCCCTTTTCTTTAAGGGATTGAAGGACAAATTCATTAATCTCCACTTAAATTTTCCCACTAATGGTTTTTTCTTGTTTCAATAATAGAGAACTGCATGGGTTTGTGATTGTTTTACTTATTCCGGTCAAATTTTCACATTGTAGGAAATATATAGTCTTACATTACATGCGCACACGTACTTGTTACCATGTGCTTTAAATCCAACCCGATTTAGGAAATACTCTGTAGTTCAACTTAATTTTTTCTAATTGTGATTCTATCACTTTTAGAAATCCGTACTGGTTGTGCACATACACCGGTTTTTGGGTTTTGTCTTAATAAAAAATATCTTGCAAAAAGAAACAATAGCTATTTATATGGCACAAAAAAGAGAGTAAATAGCTTATTTTAGGTGAGAAAAAAGCCACCAAAAACATAAATTATACTCATTGTGACACATTTATCTTGAATTTTTTTGTGACAAAAAAACCAAAAACTTATACATATGTGATATTCCAAATTTTGTTTTGTGATATCAAAAATCCTAAATTGCATATGCACAACACACTTACCTCAAATTAAGTTTGGGGCAAATATATTTTATAGGTACAAATTTTGGACATTTTGCGTCACAAAAAAAAGTTTGGGGTACCTCAAATTAAGTTTGGGGCAAATAATATTGGCATAAATTTCGGACTTTTTGTGTTACAAAAAAGTTCAGGGTAAATGCGTCATATTTATCATAGTTTAGGGTTTTCAGTGGTTTTTTTTTTTTTTTTTTTTTTTTTTAACTTTTAGGTATGGTTTCTTGCATGCTAATCTTGAGAGATTTGAATTTGCAGGGAAGTTTTGTCACCTAAAATTTATAATCCTTTTCGAATTATGGAAATATCTTACTCAAACTCTTCATTGAATAAGTGAATTGAGGATTTTATGCCCAATAATGGGAAGCAATGAAAGTAAGACGCGGAACATCCACAAGAGGGACACGAAAGATGATATGTCTCCAGTTGAGATCAGATAATTCCATCGTCAGAGGGATTGGAATTACCGACTTTTATAGTCGAACGATTCCCTAAAAAGAGACTAATGCTAGCAAATATTAAAAGATTCGAATACATTTAGTGTTGCAAATTAAAGACAAATGCTAAATCTTAAGATAAGATTGACACACTACTATTATGATGTAGAAAATATTAATTGGGTATTGAATAAATGCCCATTTAGAGTATGACGCATCATCAGTAGATTGGTTTTAGTTTATTTAGCAATACTCTTAAGATCCATTTGTTTCGCTAAAAATTGAATGATTTAGAAAATATTTTCCTAAAAATTACTAATTATATCGCTTGAAATAATTAAGCAACAAAATAAGTTTTCATTATCAAAAATAATTTATGCCTAAAATTTTTCGCCAACAATGAAAACTTTTTTTCATTTATATATTTTTGTAAGCGACGAACCTATCATTTTTAGGAAAAATGCTTTCCAATATATGGATTATCCACGAAACAAATGGACTCTTAAATTAATCCCAATCTTTCTAGCTTCCTAACTCAAATGGGATTAAGGAAAAAAACTAATGCGTTGAGTGCTTCAACTAGGACAACATCTAACATTGATTATTCGCATCATCTTTCTAGATTCAATAATTTCAGAGTCAGGAGGAGGTACGTGCCTTTATACTTAACCCGAGTTTGTTTAGATTTTTCGAGAAAAAAAGGGAAGTTTAGGCTCCGTTTGTATCACAAAAATTCCTAAAAATTATTGCTTGTATCACTCGATATAATTAGTTAATGAAAAATACTTTTATTGGTAACAACAATTTATTTTTACTTTTATTGGTAACGACAATTTATTTTTAAACATTTTCATAAATGATGAAAATATTTTTCGCTCATTTAATTTTCTTAAACGATGGGAACGATCATTTTTAGGAAAATATTTTTTTAAAATTATTTATTTTATGCAAAACAAACGGATAGCATCAATTTTTATCTTGCCTCGTCCTCTATGCAAGACAATTTTTTTCTCAAAGAAAAGCTTAAACGGTCCAACAATGTATACGTGGCATATATTTTAACCATTGCCTAATTAGCATGTGTATTTCATTACTCATTGGCTGGATATCATTTGTGTTTTTAAATGGTCAATCAAAGCATGTGTTCTCACCAAATAAATCATCTAGGTATTTTAACGCATCACTCCATGTCCATGACAATAACAAAATAAATAATTGCGAGGCGATATTTTTCAATCGAATCCACATCTTTAATCCATCAGTCTGCAAATCATTTCATGACATGGAAAAACCAAATATTTATCTCAAATTTGTGTATAACCTAAATAAGAAATCATTTATCAAAGTGGGCAAATCTAACGCCAAATTCATTGACATCTCTGTTACTCTTTCAACCGATTTTATTCTGGAGATAGCAAGTTTGAAGAAATTGAAACCTAAGACTAAGAATGACCATTGGGAACTAAGAGAGAGGGAGGGAGGGAGAGGCAACCTCGGACGCCGGTCACTAAATTCGTCCCGCCAAGGTTTGGATATTGAGAGACAGAAAAAGAAGAACCTTTTTTCGTCCCAACCAGGTGTGGATATCGAGAGAGAGAAAAAGAAGAAGAAGAAGACGAGATTTTTTAATTATATGCTTAACGACTCATCCTCCACTGTTAGTTTGGATATAGAGAACAAGAAGACGAGCTTTTTCAATTATATGCTTAGGGCCTGTTTGTTAACTTGCCCAACAATGAAAATTTATTCTTTTATTCTCGGGAGTAGATTTGGAATAAAAATGTGTTTGGTAAAAATTTTGTTCCCGAGAACAAATTTATATTTTTTTGTTCTCGGAAGTAGATTTGGAATATAATTAATAAGTAAAAACAATTGTTTTTTTGTTCTCGGGAACAATTCTAGAATCAAGCACTTATTTTCTCTCTTTTCTTTTCTTTTTTCTTGTTCTTCTTTCCTCTTTCTTCTTCTTCAACTAGCGTCGCCGTCGCTGCCCCCTGTCATCTGCCGCCCACCGTTGCCGATCGCCGGTGACTGATCCAACGACCTCACCGAAGGCTCGCCCAGCCACCGACGAGGCTCGATCTCACCCAAATCTGGTGACGCCGAGCTCGCTCAGCCACCGGCGGGGCTTGACCTTGGCGATGCACTGCGAGGTCGACGTTGCTTGACCAAGGCGAGGCGAGCCACGTTGCAGCTGGGCTACCGCCCAAGTCGCTCACCCAACCAAGGCTCGATTGAGCCTCGCCCGGTTGTCGGTGAGGCTTGGTCGACGAGGCACAGCCTCACCGGGGCCGATGAGGTCACTGGCCCTCATCCAGCCGGTCGTCGGTTATCCCAAGTCCAGCAACCAGACACCTTGAAGAAGAAGAAGAAGAAGGGGAGAAAGAAAGGAATAAAAGAAAATAAGAAAAAAGAACAAAAGGGAAAAAATAATAAAATTATCTAAAATTTTTTTAAAAAATGATTTGATTTCTTTCTATTCTCAAATATATATTTGCTATATATAGAATACATTTTAATTTATATTTTAATTTATTATTTAGTATTTATATTTATTACAAGGTATATTAGTATAGTTTATACTATAGTTTATTATTTACTATTTAATAAAAATTTGATTAGTTAATGTTTTTACTACTTTGTATAAATATAATTAATCGATAGAATTTCTTTGATTTGATAGAATTTTAGAATGGAATAGAATTCTAAATTTGAATTCTTTTGAACTTGAAAAAAATAAATATATAATACGATTTTTTCACTCATAAGAAGATAATTATATTGGTGAATGGTCCATGAGAATTTAATATCAAATTTACACTCATCTAAAAAAGTAATTGAAAATGAATTGGAATAGAAATTTTATATAGTTACCAAACGCATTTCTGTTCTTTTTCTATTCCAGAATGAGAAATTTTGTATAGTTACTAAACATGTTTTTTTGCTCATAAATTATTCTTGGGAACAGAATAAAAAAAGAATTATTTCTGACTAGAAATTGTGTCTCGGGAACAGTAGTTACCAAACACGCCCTTAACGACCGACCCTCCACTGTCAGTTTGGATATCGAGAGAGAGAAAAAGAAGACGGGCTTTTTGGGACGCAAATATAAATTCTGGACTTCTTCCCTTTTTTGGTAAAATAAAGTATGGAATCAGGAAGTGAATATGGGCCAGCGAGGTTGCCGAGTCTCGGCCAATGAAAAAAATGAAAAAATTCAAAAAGTTTGAAATATTATTATTATTATTATTCTTCATCATCATCAGCATCATATGTTACATGAGAATAAAATAGAAAAAAAAAATGACAAGAAAACTTGGATGTATCAATGGAGAAAATAAGGATTTTGAAAACAAGATAATTCCGGCTCGATTTGGAATGATACAGCTTTGCTTGAATTGAAAATGAGATATCCTTTGTCTGAAGTTAGTACAAAACCTTGATTTCCTTAAATAAAAACCGAAGAGTTACTTTTGGGGAAACATATTTCATTGCAAGAAATAGTTTTGGCGAAACTCTAATCATGAATTATCTCATCATTCAATGGTGGATCTTTTCAAAGTTCCAATTTTGCTACATTGATAGATTTTTGGGCGTAGATGGAACAAAAGTTCCAATTTTGCTACATTGATAGATTTTTAGGCGTAGATGGAACATTCTCCCCTCAAGGCACAATCGACAAAAGCGATGATGAAAGCCCCCGTTCCACCGGGGCATATTCGGTTTGACTTTTGGGCGACTTGAAGAGCGACCATGATCTGCAGGAGGAATTCGCCGAGCTTTCTAGTAAAAAAATTAGATTCCTTATTCATTAAATATGCTCAGAGACGTTTCAAACCTTTTGTCTTTGATATATAGACATGTTCTGTGTCTCCAGTAGCCTCATATTCTCTTCAATTAATTACTAATTGAATATGTTTTCTCGAGAAATACTAGAGAACCGCGCAGATTAATACCTTTTGTACTTAGTAATATTCAATTTTCAATCCCTTTTTTTTTTCCTAATCCAACCCGAATTAGGAAATACTTTGTATTGAAGTGCGCACTTCACAACTTGATTTTGTGCAACCGTGGTTCTATCACTCTCGATGATTTACGACCCAAAATCTGTGGGATTTCCACGCTTTCAATTTCTTGTCGTCTCTCTAAAGAAAGAAATAAAATGGATCGCGAGAAAGCAAAAAAAAAACCCATTGAGATGTTCTTTTTCTTTGACTGCAAAACTCCTGCAATTGTCGTCGACCTCTTGCCGCCAGCACCATCAACGGCTTCTTTGTCCAATGTTTCCGATGTTACCAGCATTGACGATGATAAGGAGAATCGGAGCCAATAAGAAGTTTCATCCCCACGTTCCTGGCCAACCCTCGACTTGTTCCCTACTCAAACCTGCAATAACATTCAAGAAAGCTTCAATTTCTCGGTCATAAACAACAGTGGCAGCAACCCGCGTCGAAATATCGATCCCACCCCACTTCAGGCCAATGAGCAACGAACAATTAAGAAGACATTCAGCATGAATAGATCCTTAATAGTTGGGTGATTAATGTACCGCCTAATCCTAAAGAGTAACGATGCATGACCCGAAAGTCCATTTTGATCACACCCTACAGCATCACGGAGATTGTGATCACAAAACTAGATGATGGGTATATGTCGTTACATCCTATGCTAGTCGAACCGAATTTGGTCTATCTTAGTCAGCTTTCGTGCCTCATCACATGACTGTTATCAGTTTTCCAAATAGGAAACCTACTGTCAATTTTCAAGCGCCCAAGAAAATATCTATGAAAGAACCAAAAGCCAAATGAGCTGTTTGAAAATATGGCTTCGAATTGTGTAGAACAATGAAGCCAGATCTTTAGACTAATCAAGTCGAGCTTTGAATGGCTTCGAATTTTTTTTAATACTAGGAAATGGTTTCTTAGTAAGTTTGGACTTAACATATATTTCACATTTATGAAATTCGCCATTGAAATTTATCAAGTCTAACTTCTTCGTATTCTTCAAATAAAGAATATTTATATGTGCCAACCTATTATGCCATAAAAATGAAGACTCGACAATATAAGCAGAACTAACAATATTATTATTGATACTCAATTAATACATGCCATCATTGGCATAATCCTTTCCTACAAACAACCTATTCTTCGATAGGATAACCTTGTCGGATTCAAATAAAACCCGAAACCCCATTTTACAAAGTAAATCAATAGAAACTAGGTTCTTCCTAATTTCAAGTATAAATAACACATTAAGAAAGAAAAGTAATCTTTTTTCCAGTAGTGAAGTCTATCTCCACTATGCCTTTTCTATCAACCTTTGTAAGAGCATTATTCTCCATCAGGACCTCTTGAACATTTGAGTCGACGATATTTTCAAATTACTTGAACATGTACTTGTCCTTACACACATGAATTGTTGCTCCAGAATCTAACCACCAACCAGATTAGACAGTGGTAGAATTGATTTCAGAAACCATAACCATCGCATCATTAATTTTAGAAATTTTCATGTTCGAAAACATGGTTGAAATCATGGCCACATAATTTTCTTCAACCAAATTTACACCTACCTTCACTGTTGGAATGTTCTTGTCCTTTGAAATGCTCTTGGGGTGAATGCAATCCTTAGTATAGTGTCCCTATTTGCCACAAACAAAACATCAACAATTTTTCTTCTTTTGTGTTCTCTTAAATTTATGCCCGTTTTTTACTTTGAAGTTTTGGCTGATTTTCTGTTTTCTTTCGACAGCATTCACTTTGGAATTGTACAAAACAGAATTATCACGTAAACGTGACTCTTTCTCAATACAAAGATGTTTCTGTATTTGCTTCAAAGTAAAGTCCTTTGACTTGTGCATTAACATTTTTCCATAGTCTTTCCAACTTAAAGGCAATTTCACAATAATTGCTCCAACTTGAAAAGCTTTAGAATATCAATCTTGAGGGTACGAATTTTATTCACAGGCACTTGCAATTCATGGACTTGTTCCAGTAAGGGTTTAACATCAATAAACTTGAAATCAAAATACTCTGCGATTAGATATTTATTGGTATCTTGCTCCTCCGCTTTGTACTTGAATTCCAGTGCATTCCAAATTTCTTTAGCCGACTTCATTTCAGTGAATAAGTTGTACAAACGATCAGACAGTGTATTCAGAATGTGTTATCGACAAAGTAATTCATCCTCCGCACGTTTCTTCTTCTCTTTATTAACCTTCTCAATGGCTTCTGCCCTTGGTTGTCCTCCCTTGGTAGTAGGCTTCGAATCTTCTATAGGCACCAAGTTAGGATCCGGTATGTAGGAAATCTTTAGAGTAGTGAGTAAGAACATCATCTTGTCCCTTTAGCGAGCAAAGTTGTTCTCGTCGAATCGGTCCAATTTAACCATATCTTGCTTTCTAGAGAGCTCATGAAACAGAATCAAGCACAAGGCCATAATAGTGCGGAGTAATATAGAACTTCTCGCTGAAACAAGAGGTTGGTATATGTGCGGTATGTCCGATTCTATTATTTAAAAGTACAAGTTTAAAGTCGAGTTACTTGTCACTTTAATAGAGTTTTGAGATACTTGCATCAAGTAGAAGTTTAACTCGAAAGAAATCTTTATGTATGTATATTAATCTTACTAAAATTTTGGCTATACAGTTTTAAAAAAATAAAATTGAAATCTTTATTTTACAAACAAAGTGGGGGGATTGTTGGAAGTTTGTTTGTAAAACAAACTAAGTGTATGTTTCCTTGTCCCATATAGGAAAAATGGAAGGAAGTGGGTCAATTAATAAGTTTTGGTTTCTTTAGTGTACATAAAGAAATGATTGGGTGTGGGCTAGACCGCAACATACTTGTTTGCGGGTGGGTGAATAATTGCATGATTATTAGGTGCACTTAGCACACTTGCGCGCTTGCAATTTAATTAGCACTAACCCCTTTGTTATTATTATTTTTTCTTTCGTACGGTTATCTTATTGACTTTAATCAATTCAAAGGTTGTTTTTGTTTATTGAGAATTTTTGGAAATTATATTAAAAAAATCAAAATTTTATTTATTAAAAAATAATAATATTTAATTTTTTTTTCGAATTTTTGTTTGTTTCTTTTCAAGACAACATTTGAAAAAGATATTCGTTCAGTTTGCAACATTTCCCGAAGGGTTGCATTTATTCATTTTTTCAATTTCTTCCGAATGGACGTCTTTGTTTATCTGGGCAATTTTCGAAAAGATACATTTGTTCACTCTGCAATTTTTCACAAAGAGTTGTCTAAGTTCTTAAGACTGATTTATATGTACATGTTAGTTTTCCAGAAGAAGTGTGTGTGATCATTTTATCTTTTCGAGCCTTCTTTTGGAAAAAAAAACTACAACCATTTTTTCAATTGTTTCCTAGAGAGACCCTAAAGAAATACTAGAATTGTTATCTTGTATTCTCTTTTTTTAGACTTTGTTGTATCCTAGATGATATTTGCCGGTGACCATTAGCAACTTTGTGAGGCAAATAAATTCTTAAAGAAAGTGATATTACACCTCAAAATCCAATTTGATTACTCTAAGAATCCAATTTATTGTTTTATCCAATTCAAGCCATATTTTCAAATAGGGGCATCAAGACATATTTGGGAATGACAAAGAGGATGGACAAAGAAGAGATCAGAGGGCGGTTGAATTCCAAGTCCAAAGCGGAAGTTCATTGAGAAAAGCTTCTTGGCATTCAATTGCCATCGTCCATGCACAAAAAGAAATGGTTATTGAGAAAAAGATTTATTATCAAGTCCTTGACCATTGAATTCAATAACTAATTCACTTGTCCTATGGTAATAAGTCTAAAGAAGCTGATTTATGGATTGAGTCAATCCAACATGACAGTATAACATGAACTTCACCCACTCATTCTTGGATGCGGTGCGATCAATTCTTTTTATTGCGCCAGGATTAGTACACGAGTCCACATGAGAATTTTTCTGTGAAAAAATAATAAGATATATCATTACGTTTTAGGGTTAATACTACAAAAAAAAAAAACCCTAAATTGGTACATATGATAATATGTCCCAAACTAATTTTCACCACCAAAAGCCCAAAATTAGTATATTTATAACAAATTTACCCTCCATTAATTTTCGTTAAATTGAATTAATACCACAAAAAAATTACAAATTGAAACGGCCGGTAAAATTCCAAACTGATACATCTATCAACTATAATATGTCATCCAACTAAAAAATTCAATAGTAAAATTTAATGCAAACTAACGAAAGAAAAATTTGTCTTGGATATATTATTAATTTAGGATATATTCGTCACATGTACCAATTTAGATTATTTTTTTGAATTCTATTTTTTATTTGGGGTGTTAACGGTTCGGTTTGGATTTTTAGAAAATCCGAATTCAAATCCGAATCCGAACCGAACTGTTAATGCGTGAGCTTCCTATGAACCAATCCATGATCTCACCCGCATACAATCCGAATCGAAAACCTATTTTCGTTTGGTTTGGCTTTGTTTGGATTTTCAATTTTTTATTTATTTTACTCTGATCAGACTCATTTTCCTTTTCGGAAAAAGAAGAAGATAAAAACTCACGTTCGTTACTTTTATTTTCCTCCGCTCCATACCCCACCATCAGGTCCACCACCAACAGGTCCAACACCCATCCTCCCTCACCTTCCCAGTCCCCAAACCCTCTTCTCTTTGCGTCTTCCCCAAGTCCCCACACCACCTCTGTGTCCTGTCGGCATCCCCAGCTCCAGATTCGGGCCCTAGTAGGCGAAATTTAGATGTGGGGAAGCAATCGGGGGCGGGAGTAGGGTGTAAAAAACCGAAACAAGGTTGGAACCTTTAAGAAAAAGTTCAATTTTTTATGAAATAAATAGACTCTAAAATTCATTAACTTATTTTGGAACCTTGTTATGGATGAAGGTGAGGATGATGATGGATGGGGTATACAGCGCAATTACTTTATATGTGTATTTTATTTACGTCCGGCATCGGGCACGTGTCGCTCCAGCCTATCCTCCGTACGTCCGATAGGCCCCAAAACGAAGGGCGCTCTCTCTCTCACGTATCCTCCACGTCACCCCTATGACTCGGTTCGATTTTTGCCTCCTCTCTCTCATGATTTCTAGTGGGACCTTGAGATTTTTTTCTTTTTTTTGTCGTAACATCATATCTTTGTTTCATATCTTTGTTTAAAAACCAAACCCACTTGCGGTGGTATCCAAACGGAGAGGATCCCAGAGGGCCTGCAAAAGGCTTGTCAGACAGTTCTTGGGGAGGGATTTTTTCCTTTGGCATTTTGCTATCCAATCAGCTACACTAAGGCCCTATTATAATGGGCTATATTTAAAGTTGAGAAAAGAAGCAACAGCCCACTGGCCTCACTGACTAAGTAGCATCGATACTCTTCGGGAGCCTTCGTGTAGTGTTCGACACTCCAACATGTGTCCGACACGCTCCGACATGCGGTCAACGAATATTGAAAAAATCCGGCACGTGATCAATTCTCTTCGACACACTCGACACGCAAGTCCGAATTCCGACACACGATTCCGACACGCACGTTAATTTTAAAAATTTCTAATACCCGAGATGTCAAAATATAAATATACAAAAAGAAGTAAAAAATAAGTAATAAAAAATGCTATAAATATACACGCACGGGTCCTTTTTTTTTTTCAGTTTTTGTTTTTTTAGAATTGTTTTAGTTTTTAAAAGTATTTTACAAGTAATAAAAAATGCTATATATGATAAATAAATAAATTTGAAAATATCACTTCAACATTTTTCTTTAAACAATGTTTTTTTCCTCTAAGTTTTATGTATTATTATAACAAATTAAAATAATGAATGATATTATTTAATATTTTTCGTGTAAATTAATTCTAGGCTATTATTATTATTATTATTATTATTATATAAATATATTTGATAATTCTCTATTTTTAATAAATGACGTGTCGCGTATTGTGTGTCTCTTTACGTAACTCGCTAATCAATGGACATTCTTACCAAAACACGTGTTCTATAGACTTCAAGCTGTTCACCAAGTAGAGACAATCTGACTCCAAAGTGAGTTCTGCCGCACGTGAAATCCTCGCAAAGCCATCAATCAAAATCCCAATAAAATTGCGACGCAGACTGACGAATGATTTTTCTATTGTCGTAGGTAGGCACGCCGCATCAAGATTTATTTTCAAATACCCTTTTTTCTGGTGGATCTCATATTTCTTCTTTGTCTGTTTCCAAGGAAAAAGAAGTCAGTCCCTTTTGTTAATCCCGAGATTCATCGAAAGTGTTTGGATATTATTGGCGATATATTCTCGAGTTTTTGTTGCCGTGACCTGGGACACCCGATGGGGACACCTGGTACGACTCGATGTAAGCTGTAGAAGAGAAACAAAGCACAAACGCAAACGCTTCTAAGACAGCTTCTCCCACACTGCTGTTCCCGCACATGCTCAGACAATGACAAGACCAAGCTCTAACTTTACGATCTTAAATCAGGAATAAAAGAAAGCGAAGGAATCGATGAATACGTTCAATTTCTGCCTACCCCAAATCTCCTCCAATAATTTTTTTGATCACTCGCCCCCGTCACCATCGGCAGTCTCTTCGTCCGGCTTTTTCGATGTAATTATGACAGTGAGAATAATAATCGGAGCCAAGAAGTTTTATCTCCGTGAGTTCGGCTAACCCTAACGTGGTCCCCACTAATACCCTCCACCAACATTCGAGAAAGCTCATCTTTCTCGGTCGGTGACAACAGCACGCATGTGCAAAATCTAACATGAAGAAAAGCAGCATGCAGTTATTCAATCTAGGATGTTGGTGAGTACTTATCCACGGTTTGAATATTAACTTTTTCGATATTGATTCGATCAAAGGATCGATTTTTTTTTTTTGCCACACTTATATGGTTGTATACGTTATTGCATGTCAATTTTATGAGGAATAAATTTGTCCAATGATTTTGTTAGACCTCGCGTCGGTTGAAAATCGTCGAAGTGAAGGCCGACTGTCCTGATCATTGAATTCAATAACCAATTCACTTGTCCTATGATAAAAAGTCTAAAGAAAGGATGTAGGTTTTCTTAGATCCATTCCTTTTACCACCTCACTTTGCCACTCTCTAGAGAGAGTACTAACTAGATTTAATCCCAGTATTTTAGGGAGGAAAAAGAATGCAATAAACTGATTGCCATTCGTGAAAAGTGAAAGCTAATTTATGGATTGAGTCAATTTAACATGATAGTATAACACGAATTTCACTTGCTCATTCCTGGGTGCGGTGCAATCAATTCTATTTATTGCACCGGGATTAGTACCCGAGTCCAAACAAGAATTTTGTTGAGAAAAACAATAAGATTTCTCATTACTCTTTAGGATTAATACATCGAAAAATCCCAATCAATACCTTTGATGAATATACTTCAAATTAATTTTTTTACTACTAAAAATTTCAAATTAGTACGTCTATGACAAATATATTTCAAATTAATTTTTTGACTACAAAAAACCCAAAACTTATATTTTTGTGAAAAATTTAATTTTTGTCAATTTTCGTGTCCTGTTGGCATCCCTAGGTAGTCCCGACTACGGCTGCAAGAAGTCATTGGCTTCTAGAGGAGTAGCGGATTTGGAATTGGAATTAGATAACCAAAAAAAAAAAAAACCAAAATCGGAACCAACAAAAGAGAGTCTTTAAGAAAAAGTTCAATTTTTTTTTGCGAAATAAATAGACTCTAAAATTCATTAAATTTTCTTGAATTTAAATTAGGTAAAAGTGATCCCTTGTTATGGATGAGGGAGCGGATGATTACTGCAGTATACAATGCCATCGCCTTATATGAAGTATATTATTGAGAAAGTAAATAAAAATAAAGCAGGGAAATAACAATTAGGAAAGCGGCGATTATTGTGTCTAAATAAGAATATTAGTTTCTAGAATAAATTAATAGAAAAGGATTATAAATATGTATGTATGCATTATATACACACACGCTAGTATTGGTGCACGTGCGCTGAAGCCACGTTTCTACAGCAATCAATCATTAGTCAATCTCCCACCAGCCCCTCTGACCCGAAAAAGATCTCCAAAAGAAGAAAAAGCCCTCATGAACCGATTCCGACAGCCCCCAAGAAAGCAATGTCATAAACGGTAAAGGCCTCGCGACCTTTCGCTGTAGCTGTCCCCTATTCTCGTTATTTATTAATTTTTTTTTTTTGTCTAATCTCCCTTGCTCCTGTTCACTCTCGTTTGCCTATAAATAGTAGATACTCCTCAACGCTTGCCCTCAATTCTCTCAGGCAGACGACCAGCACGCTTCCAACCCACTCTGTTCCCACACACACTGCGGCAATGACAGGATCAAGTTCAGCCCCATTCCCACTGATCGACTTCCTCGGCATCCCCAGCAACTTCTCCTCCTCTCCAGTCCAGAATGCTGACATTGTGACACCCCCTCCCAACCCACACTCTGTTCCCACATACACTGGGGCAATGACAGGATCAAGTTCAGACCCACCCCCTCTGATCGACTTCCTCGGCAACCCCAGCAACTTCTCCTCTCCAATCCAGAATGCTTACATTGTGACTCCCCAAGAGGGTAAGTAGACACATTTCATTCATTTGAAATATACGCAAGTTATCCTATGGCGACCTCCATGTAGTTTACATTAATAAAGAAAAGAGAAGAAGAAGAAAGGAGAGAATGAAAGAGATAAAAGGAGACTTTTTTTCCAGGTGTCTCATGACGTACCTGAAACGAAAACTGGCGGAGCCGTCGACCTTTGACTTAACCCGCTTTGTCTGTGCAGAGAGAAATAGATCACCTGACGTCTCCACGGAGTTGACGCTCCGCTTGTACCCGGGGGAGATCACGAAGAAGCTAACGGAAAGTGACGTTAACGACTTGGCGCGGCTGCTGCTTCCGCTGGACTGCCTGAAGGCCATGCTCCGCGATATGGACGATGAGATGAGGAGGCAGGTCGAGAGCACGGAGGGGATGGGGGTCGGCGTGGTGGACTTAAAGACAGGCAACGAGTACCAGCTCGTGTTCCGCCGCTGGAAGTCGTCGTGCAGCTATGTGCTGAACAGTGGCTGGACCAAGCTGTTCGTCAAAGGGCAAGGGTTGAAGGTCGGGGACAAGGTCGGGATGTGCTGGGACAAGGGCTCTCGCAAGTTCTACTTTAAGGTCCTTTAAGGTCCTTCACAAGGTTGCTCGTGGGACGTGCAATGCAGCGGCTTGAGTTATCTTTTTTTTGTACTGTACTTTAAGTATCCTTAACTTTCCTGATTCGCGTCGTATGCGGCGGCGCATATCTTTACCGCAGTATTGCATCTTTTATGTTTTCAAGCCGCTTGGTTTAGAATTTGAATAGAATAAATCCATCTCTTTTCGCTTGAGATATTCCTCACTCGGAGTTAGTACAGAATTTTACTTTCCTCTAATTACTTTTGGTGAAAGATATTTCATTGTGAAAAAAATTTCAGCAAAATCCTACACATGAATTATTACATCATTAAATGGTGGATCTTTTCAAGTATGCAATGACAGATTCTCGTCATCTTGAATTTCGTGCCCCTCTCCAAAAAAAAAACAACAACAAACAGCATGGATCAAAAGAAAGCGAAGAAACCCATGAATACATTCGATTTCTTCCAATGCCAAATCTCCTCCGATCATTATTGATCACTCGCCGCCAGCACTATTCATGGTCTCTTCGTGTCGTGTTTCCGATGTTACCGACATTAACCATGACAATGAGAATAATAACCGTAGCCGAGAAGAAGTTTTATCTCCACTTGATGGACTAACCCTCAACTTTTTTCCTGGTAGTGCCATGCAGTGAAAGTCTAGAAAGCTTTGTCTATCTACTGGGAACCACAAAGTATATTGATTGTGACTACCACGTAAATAAAGCAACGTAAATACAGCAAAGAATCTCCCTAAAAGCTATGCCCACGATGCTTTCCCCAATACGTTGCCTTGCTTTCTTTTAATTAAAATATGCTTAATGATTGCCACCCATAATCAGCAGCACGTAGGGGTGTGCAACCGGACCGGGTTTACCCGGTTCCCGGTCCGGCCCACCCGGAAAACAGGGTCGGGAACCGGTTCCAGTTAAAACTGGGCCGGGAACCGGTTCCTAAAACGCAGACTTCCCAGTTTTAAACCGGTCCGGAACCGGTTCCGAGGGATTACCCACCGGAACCGGTTCGACCGGACGGTTTGGGAACCGGTTGGAGAACCGGTTTTTATGCCTAAAGGGAAACCCTAAATTTATTTCTTTCTTTACTGCGCAGCGAGGCGCAAACGCAGAGCGTAGAACCGACTTCCCGAGCTCCTCTCCCGGTTCCCCTCGCACTCGCACCACCGCCCAAGCTCCTCCTCCCCCCGCCCGCCGCCGCCCCGCCGCCACCGTCACCGGCGGCGTCGTCACCCCCGACAACCTCCACCTGCTCGACCCCTTCCTCGCCTCCTCCTCCTCGCTCCGGCCTCTCGTCTTGCCGCGCCACACCCGCTGCGGGTGCGCTTCGTCGCCAAAGTCCGCGCCCTCCGCGACCCTCCACCTCCCACTCCTCTCCCGGTGGTTCGAGTCCCACCCCCCCCCGCCACGTGCGGTCGTCTCCGACTTCTTCCTCGGGTGGACCCACCGCCGCCCCCCGCGCTGACCGCGGCGTCCCGCGAGTCGTCTTCTCGCCGTCCGGCGTGTTCGGGCTCTCCATCGCGCCTTCGCCTGTGGCGGGACCTCCTCCGGCCCGACGAGGAGTCGACGGTCTCACCGCTTGCCCAAGCTTCCCGAGCTCCCCGCTGCCGATCTCTGCCGCGCCCCCTTCGCGCTCCCGCCGCTCGCCGCCTGTTTGCTCCGCCCGAGCCCCGTTCTTGCCGACGTCTGCCGGTTCGCTCACCACCTGCGGGCGCCACCGCCGGCTGCGACCAGATGCCAAAAAACCGCCGTTCTGCCGTGATTCCGTCCTCGGCCCGTCCCGACGAGGCCCGCCTCTCTCCGGGTCCCACTTTGTCTTCACCAGCCCCAAGCCCGAGAAGGTACTATAGCTTGATTTGAGCGTTGTCGACATGTGTGAGATGATGTGGAAATTGATGGTTATAATGCTTTTCGCATGTTCGAAGTGCGAATTACGTGAAGAAAGCTTGCATTTTGCTCATGATTTATTATGTTGATGTTAGAATTTTGATTAAAGTTTGCTGCTCAATTGGGGTGGCTGTGTGAAGAGGCTGATCTTTTTTGTGATTGCATGCTAGGAGATGAAAAAAAGAAGCAATTGGGTGAAGAATTGAGGTGAAATCGGTAGTTACAATTAAACTTTAATTGCTTGGTGTCTCTATATAGTGTCTCCCGGCATATTAATTGTGAACTTGATTAGATTCTATTTAATGATATTCCGTGATTGCTTGAAGTCGATAAGACCAGATATGGGAGAATCTGTGAAGAACTTTAGCATTTTTTAATCATCTAGACTTGCTTTTCTAAGGTTAATTTTTATGCAAAACAGGTTCCAATATAAACGGGGTCAACCCATTCCCGGACCGAAAAAACGGGGTGGGCGGGAACGAGGTCCAATGAAAACGGGGTAGGGAACAGGGTCCGGAAAAGGAGAACCTTGGTTATAACGGGGTAGAGGAACGGGGTCCGGTGTCTAGACCCTACCCACCCTGGACCCGCTCACCCCTAGCAGCACGCATGCACAAAATCTAGGACATTGGTAAGTCTTTATCGAAGGTTTGAATATTGACTTTTTCGACATTGAATTCGATCTAGTATCGATCTTTTTTTTTTTGCCTTGTTTTGATGTGTGGTAAAGCATGTTTCTGCATGCCGATTTTGTGAGGAAAAAAATTATCCTGCGACTTTCCTAAATGTCATATTGGTTGAAAATCATTGATGTGGACACCAATCATCCTATATAATATAGTTGATGACTGGCGTTGATGCAAACACTTTTTATAAGTTTTGTTAATTTTTATTGAATTTTTTATTGTTTTTTTTCCCCTTTTTTTTTCACGAGACTAGCAACCCCATTGGACTTGGGTGAGAGTTGCGACACCCTTGTTGAACATGATAAGGAAAAAAATAGAAAGAAAAAGAAACATAAAAAAATATTTTCTAAAATATAAAAAAAATTATTAAAAGGAGCTTACAGAAGAAAATCAATTCAAATTTTCCATATCAAAAGGTAAAAAATATTTTCTAATTTTTAAGTTTTAATCAAACTCCCGAAATATTATCATTTTTTTCCTGGTAGCTAACTTTATTAAAAAGATTTTCAGAAAATTTTTTTTTATAAAATTGTCATATTTTTTGCGAAATAAATCAAGCTTAAATTTAATTTCCAAGCACCCAAAAATATACTACGCACGCCGTGTTGCACAGGATCTTACGGAGTTCCGAAAGTCAAAGGGGGATCAAGACATATTCGTGGTGGGAAAAAAAAAAAAAAAAAAAAAGGTAAAGCAAAAGTAAATCAGACAGCGGTTGATTTTAAGGACTTAAGCATATCCTTAAAAGGTAAAGCAAAAGTAAAGCAAAAGTTTATTGAGAAAAAAATCATTGGCATCCAGCATTAACATCGATAAAAACACATCGCATCACATGATGGTGTCAGGAGTCCTTTTTCCCTTTGTGGAAGCGTTCTTGGATCAAACTTCATGTGGAAAGAGACCCCAACCCATGGGTTTTGGAGTTCACGGGTGTTGACACCTAATTTAAAAAATATAAATAAAAAAATAATTTTGATTAGAGAAAAAAAAAAATTGAAAAAAAAATTGAAAAAATTGAAAACTCAACCGTGATTTTGAAGCACTTTGTTGTTGAGAGGTTGAGCGAAAATCTCCACCGGCGAGAGGTTGAGCGAAAATCTCCACGGGCGAAACGAACTCGAGTTTTCGCTTTATAAATAGTGGGGCTGCTCTTCACCTTTGGGGAAAAAGAAAAATCGAAAAAATTCAAAGCAAAAAGTGAGAAAAGTGAGGCCTTCTCGGGGTTTCGAAAGAAGTGAAAAGAATGAAAAGTTTTTTCATGGCTCTTTCGTTCATGCCTTTGAAGAAAATCTGCTGAAGGAAAAGTCAGAAGGGAAGTGACGTGAGAGAGACAGGTGAGAGAGAGAAAAGAAAAAGAAGGGAGAAGAGAAAGTACGAGGGGGCAGAGGGGACAACTGTTCATCGTCTCCTTCGCCGCTCACCCTCCTTTTGGAGCGTCAGTCCGCGAATACCGCCTCACCCCGCACGCCGACGCCGCCTGGAAGCCGAGGCCAGCCGCGACCGCCTCGCTTGAAGCTCCACCGGTGTCCGTCCGAGCTCCCATTCGTGCGGCGCCTACCTACGATCCCGACGAGTTGTTGCCGCCCAACGCATCCCCAGCCTCGCCTGAATCGCATCCACCTGCCACGACGCCCCGAGCCCGTCCATTGCAGCAAACCTCCTCCTGCCGGCGAGCTCTGTACCGGTGACCTGCAACTGCTCGAGCGCTGCACGCCTCCATCGTCGTTTTGTTGGTCTTCCCCGAAACTTGCCGCGACTCCTCTGCTCGCACCGCCGCTCAACTCCACCAGCATTTGCCGCCGGAACTCCACAGCAGCGAGCACCGTGCCACCACACCAGCACCTCTGCCCAGTCGCCGTTGTTGCTCTGCTTGCTGAGCCACAACGCCGGAATTGAACGCCGAGCCGCTACACACCCGTGGGACAACACCGCAGCGACCCACAATCCAGCCGCTGCTCGCCGGTCACTGACGCCGCCCCTCCTTGCTGCTGCCGCTACCACAGCTCGCATCCTCACCTCTGCAGCAACCGACGCCGGCTCCACGCCCGAACAGGACCATTTGTTGCCTCCTCTGTTTTGCTGCAGGTCTGGTGACTTCCGAACCTCGCCGGAGCTCCGACGGACAGCCCTTGTTCCGAACGGCGAGCCACCATCGCAGTTCAGCCATTACTGCTTCCTCGCCATTTCTTCAAGTCCCACCGTGAGTTAGACTAGGTAAATTTTAGGTATTTAGTTTCATAGTTTTTATTATTATTTACTTATTATTTTTATTCTAACTTGATTTGTTTTGATTTATTATCAATTGGAAAATTTGTCATATTAAGTTATGATAATCAAAATATTAGCCGCGAGACGTCGGGTTAGATTTTTGATTATTTCAATCTTTTATGACAAATTTATGGTTTTTACTTTGCATTATTGACTTGCATTAAGATATATGTCATTGATATACATTGATGAATTATATTTTGGTGCATCATCATTATTTGCTCCTCACATATTATGCATATCTAGAATTTAAGTACTTAGGTCCATATGCATTTCATATTTAAAGCTTTTGCATTTTGTAAGATTCATTTAGAATTAGGATGATTTTCCTTTAATAAAACAAAAAAAAAATAAAAATGTTATTTAGGTCATATAAATCACACCACATGTTGCACTCTAGTTAGTAGGTCATATAAATCACACCACATGTTGCACTCTAGTTAGTAGGTCATAGATTAATGTTTTAATATTCCCATCATGTAGTTTTTTTTTTAAAAATAATAAAAAAAAACCAAAGATTAGTATTCCATCGTTATGTTATTTTTTAAATAAGAATTATTAAGTCATATTAAAAAAGAAGAAGAAAACACAAAAGTCATTTCCTTGGTTAGTTAATAGGTTAATTCATAATTAATCTCATATCATCATTATTTAGCATAGGTTGCATATATGCATTAAAAAATGAATCATCATAAAAAAAAAATCATAAAAGAGCATGCATGTAGAAATATAATGTCATTCATCCCATATCATGTAGCATACGCATATTTAGGATTATAAAAATTAGATTGCATACATATAGTAATAAGTTTAAGTCATACCATATGAATTGCATCTCGTATGTCATTAAAATAAATTCATGCATATTAAGTTTAAATTAAGATTGCATATAATTAACATTTTTAAAAGAAAAAAAGAAAAATTAGGTGTTATGTCATTTTAGAAATCATTTTAGGGCATGCATTTTTATTAGCATTTTTTTTTTTTTATTGAAAGTTATTTTATTGATTGTGCACCCGCATGACCACAATTTGCATGTTAGTAGCTTAAGTTTAAATTAATCAACATTGCCTGCAAAATATTTTTAAAATAAAAGGTACCGAAAGGGCGTTAGACTAAT